>JASTWF010000069.1:673300-878300 GCA_030390025.1 Squalus acanthias
GAACAGGAGGTGGCCCATTCAGCCCCCTCGACCCTATTACACAGGAACCGGAGGAGGCCCATTCAGCCACTTGAGACTGTTACACAGTAACAGGAGGAGGCCCATTCAGCCCCTCGATCCTGTTATACAGGAACAGGAGGAGGCACATTCAGCCCCTCGCACATGTTACATGGGACAGGAGGAGGCACATTCAGCCCATCGAGCCTGTTGCACAGGATCAGGAGGAGGCCCATTCAGCCCCTCGAGCCTGTTACACAGGAACAGGAGGAGGACGATTCCGCCACTCGAGACTGTTACACAGGAACAGGAGGAGCCCAATCAGCCCCTTGAGCCTGTTACACAGGAACAGGAGGAGCCCAATCAGGCCCTTGAGCCTGTTACACAGGAACAAGGGGAGGCCCATTCTGCCCCTCGAGCCTGTTACACAGGAAAAAGAGGCGTCCCATTCAGCCCCTCGAGCCTGTTACATAGGGACAGGAGTAGGACCATTTAGCCCCTCGAGGCTGTTACACATGAACTGGAGGAGGTCCATTCAGCCCCTCAAGCCTGTTGCACAGGAACAGGTGGAGGACTATTCAGCCCCTCGAGCCTGTTACACAGGAACAGGAGGAGGCACATTCAGCCCCTCGAGCCTGTTACACAGGAACAGGAGGAGGTCCATTCAGCCCCTCGAGCCTGTTACACAGTAACAGGAGGAGGCACATTCAGCCCCTCGAGTCTGTTACCTTAGGAAAATGAGGAGGCCGATTCAGCCCCTCGATCCTGTTACACAGAGACAGGAGGAGGCCATTCAGCCCCTCGATCCTGTTACACAGGAACAGGAGGAGGCCATTCAGACCCTCGAGCCTGTTACACAGGAACAGGAGGAGCCACATTCATCCCTCGAGTCTGTTACCATAGGAAAAGGAGGAGGCCGATTCAGCCCCTCGAGCCTGTTACATAGGAACAGGAGGAGGCCCATTCAGCCCCCTCAACCCTGTAACACAGGAACAGGAGGAGGCCCATTCAGCCACTCGAGATTGTTACACAGTAACAGGAGGAGCCATATTCAGCCCCTCGAGTCTGTTACCACAGGTAAATGTGGAGGCCGGTTCAGCCACTCGATCCTGTTCCACAGGAACCGGAGGAGGCACATTCAGCCCCTCGCACATGTTACACGGGACAGAGGAGGCACATTCAGCCCGTCGAGCCTGTTGCACAGGAACAGGAGGAGGCCCATTCAGCCCCTCGAGCCTGTTGCATAGGAACAGGAGGAGGACCATTCCGCCCCTCGAGCCTGTTACACAGGAACAGGAGGAGCCCAAACAGCCCCTTGAGCCTGTTACACAGGAACAGGAGGAGCCCATTCAGGCTCTCGAGCCTGTTACACAGGAACAAGGGGAGGCCCATTCTGCCCCTCGAGCCTGTTTCACAGGAAAAGGAGTTGGCCCATTCAGCCCCTCGAGCCTGTTACACAGGAACAGGAGGAGGCCCATTTAGCCCCTCGAGCCTGTTACACAGGAACAAGGGGTGGCCCATTCAGCCCCTCGAGTCTGTTACACAGGAACAGGAGGAGGCCCATTCAGCCCCTCAAGCCTGTTACACAGTAACAGGAGGACGCCCATTCAGCCCCCTCGAGTCTGTTACCATAGGAAAAGGAGGATGCCGATTCAGCCCCTCGAGCCTGTTACACAGGAACAGGAGGAGGTCCTATTCAGCCCCCTCGAGCCTGTTACACAGTAACAGGAGGAGTCTCATTCAGCCCCCTCGAGCCTGTTTCACAGGAACAGGAGGAGGCCCATTCAGCCCCTCGAGCCTGTTACACAGGTACAGGAGGAGGCCCATTCAGCGCCTCGAGACTGTTACACAGTAACAGGAGGAGGCACATTCAGCCCCTTGAGTCTGTTACCATAGGAAAAGGAGGAGGCCCATTCAGCCCCTCGAGCCTGTTACACAGGGACAGGATGAGGCCATTCAGCCCCTCGAGCCTGTAACACAGCAACAGGAGGAGGTCCATTCAGCCCCTCGAGCCTATAACACAGCAACAGGAGGAGGCCATTCAGCCCACTCGTGCCTGTTACACAGGAACAGGCGGAGCCACATTCAGTCCCTCGAGTCTGTTTCCATAGGAAAAGGAGGAGGCCGATTCAGCCCCTCGAGCCTGTTACATAGGAACAGGAGGAGGCCCATTCAGCCCCCTCAACCCTGTTACACAGGAACAGGAGGAGGCCCATTCAGCCACTCGAGATTGTTACACAGTAACAGGAGGAGCCATATTCAGCCCCTCGAGTCTGTTACCACAGGTAAATGTGGAGGCCGGTTCAGCCACTCGATCCTGTTCCACAGGAACCGGAGGAGGCACATTCAGCCCCTCGCACATGTTACACGGGACAGAGGAGGCCCATTCAGTCCCTCGAGCCTGTTACACAGGTACAGGAGGAGCCCAATCAGCCCTTCGAGCCTGTTGCACAGGAACAGGAGGAGGCCCATTCAGCCCCTCGAGCCTGTTACATAGGAACAGGAGGAGGACCATTCCGCCCCTCGAGCCTGTTACACAGGAACAGGAGGAGCCCAAACAGCCCCTTGAGCCTGTTACACAGGAACAGGAGGAGCCCATTCAGGCTCTCGAGCCTGTTACACAGGAACAAGGGGAGGCCCATTCTGCCCCTCGAGCCTGTTTCACAGGAAAAGGAGTCGGCCCATTCAGCCCCTCAAGCCTGTTACACAGGAACAGGAGGAGGCCCATTTAGCCCCTCGAGCCTGTTACACAGGAACAAGGGGTGGCCCATTCAGCCCCTCGAGCCTGTTACACAGGAACAGGAGGAGGTCCATTCAGCCCCCTCGAGCATGTTAAACAGGAACAGGAGGAGGCCCATTCAGCCCCCTCGAGCCTGTTACACAGGAACAGGAGGTGGCCCATTCAGCCCCCTCGACCCTATTACACAGGAACCGGAGGAGGCCCATTCAGCCACTTGAGACTGTTACACAGTAACAGGAGGAGGCCCATTCAGCCCCTCGATCCTGTTATACAGGAACAGGAGGAGTCCATACAGCCCCTCGAGCCTGTTACACAGGAACAGGAGGAGGCACATTCAGCCCCTTGCACATGTTACATGGGACAGGAGGAGGCACATTCAGCCCGTCGAGCCTGTTGCACAGGATCAGGAGGAGGCCCATTCAGCCCCTCGAGCCTGTTACACAGGAACAGGAGGAGGACGATTCCGCCCCTCGAGACTGTTACACAGTAACAGGAGGAGCCATATTCAGCCCCTCGAGTCTGTTACCACAGGTAAATGTGGAGGCCGATTCAGCCACTCGATCCTGTTCCACAGGAACCGGAGGAGGCACATTCAGCCCCTCGCACATGTTACACGGGACAGAGGAGGCACATTCAGCCCGTCGAGCCTGTTGCACAGGAACAGGAGGAGGCCCATTCAGCCCCTCGAGCCTGTTACATAGGAACAGGAGGAGGACCATTCCGCCCCTCGAGCCTGTAAACACAGGAACAGGAGGAGCCCAAACAGCCCCTTGAGCCTGTTACACAGGAACAAGGGGAGGCCCATTCTGCCCCTCGAGCCTGTTTCACAGGAAAAGGAGTCGGCCCATTCAGCCCCTCAAGCCTGTTACACAGGAACAGGAGGAGGCCCATTTAGCCCCTCGAGCCTGTTACACAGGAACAAGAGGTGGCCCATTCAGCCCCTCGAGCCTGTTACACAGGAAGAGGAGGAGGTCCATTCAGCCCCCTCGAGCATGTTAAACAGGAACAGGAGGAGGCCCATTCAGCCCCCTCGAGCCTGTTACACAGGAACAGGAGGTGGCCCATTCAGCCCCCTCGACCCTATTACACAGGAACCGGAGGAGGCCCATTCAGCCACTTGAGACTGTTACACAGTAACAGGAGGAGGCCCATTCAGCCCCTCGATCCTGTTATACAGGAACAGGAGGAGGCACATTCAGCCCCTCGCACATGTTACATGGGACAGGAGGAGGCACATTCAGCCCATCGAGCCTGTTGCACAGGATCAGGAGGAGGCCCATTCAGCCCCTCGAGCCTGTTACACAGGAACAGGAGGAGGACGATTCCGCCCCTCGAGACTGTTACACAGGAACAGGAGGAGCCCAATCAGCCCCTTGAGCCTGTTACACAGGAACAGGAGGAGCCCAATCAGGCCCTCGAGCCTGTTACACAGGAACAAGGGGAGGCCCATTCTGCCCCTCGAGCCTGTTACACAGGAAAAAGAGGCGTCCCATTCAGCCCCTCGAGCCTGTTACATAGGGACAGGAGTAGGACCATTTAGCCCCTCGAGGCTGTTACACATGAACTGCAGGAGGTCCATTCAGCCCCTCAAGCCTGTTGCACAGGAACAGGTGGAGGACTATTCAGCCCCTCGAGCCTGTTACACAGGAACAGGAGGAGGCACATTCAGCCCCTCGAGCCTGTTACACAGGAACAGGAGGAGGTCCATTCAGCCCCTCGAGCCTGTTACACAGTAACAGGAGGAGGCACATTCAGCCCCTCGAGTCTGTTACCTTAGGAAAATGAGGAGGCCGATTCAGCCCCTCGATCCTGTTACACAGAGACAGGAGGAGGCCATTCAGCCCCTCGATCCTGTTACACAGGAACAGGAGGAGGCCATTCAGACCCTCGAGCCTGTTACACAGGAACAGGAGGAGGCACATTCAGCCCCTCAAACATTTTACACGGGACAGGAGGAGGCACATTCAGCCCGAAGAGCCTGTTACACAGGAACAGGAGGAGGCCCATTCAGCCCCTCGAGCCTATTACACAGGAACAGGAGGAGGCCCATTCAGCCCATCGAGCCTGTTACACAGGAACAGGAGGAGGTCTATTCAGCCCCCTCGAGCCTGTTACACAGGAACAGGAGGTGGCCCATTCAGCCCCTCGACCCTGTTACACAGGAACAGGAGGAGGCCGATTCAGCCACTCGAGATTGTTACACAGTAACAGGAGGAGCCACATTCAGCCCCTCGACTCTGTTACCATAGGAAAATTGAGGAGGCCGATTCAGCCCCTCGATCCTGTTACACAGGAACAGGAGGAGGCCCATTCAGCCCCTCGCACATGTTACACGGGACAGAGGAGGCACATTCAGCCCGTCGAGCCTGTTGCACAGGAACAGGAGGAGGCCCATTCAGCCCCTCGAGCCTGTTACACAGGAACAGGAGGAGGACCATTCCGCCCCTCGAGCCTGTTACACAGGAACAGGAGGAGCCCAAACAGCCCCTTGAGCCAGTTACACAGGAACAGGAGGAGCCCATTCAGGCCCTCGAGCCTGTTACACAGGAACAAGGGGAGGCCCATTCTGCCCCTCGAGCCTGTTTCACAGGAAAAGGAGTCGGCCCATTCAGCCCCTCGAGACTGTTACACAAGAACAGGAGGAGGCCCATTTAGCCCCTCGAGCCTGTTACACAGGAACAAGGGGTGGCCCATTCAGCCCCTCGAGCCTGTTGCACAGGAAGAGGAGGAGGTCCATTCAGCCCCCTCGAGCATGTTAAACAGGAACAGGAGGAGGCCCATTCAGCCCACTCGAGCCTGTTACACAGGAACAGGAGGTGGCCCATTCAGCCCCCTCGACCGTATTACACAGGAACCGGAGGAGGCACATTCAGCCACTTGAGACTGTTACACAGTAACAGGAGGAGGCACATTCAGCCCCTCGAGTCTGTTACCATAGGAAAATGAGAAGGCCGATTCAGCCACTCGATCCTGTTATACAGGAACAGGAGGAGGCCATACAGCCCCTCGCACATGTTACATGGGACAGGAGGAGGCACATTCAGCCCGTCGAGCCTGTTGCACAGTAACAGGACGAGGCCCATTCTGCCCCTCGAGACTGTTACACAGGAAAAAGAGGCGTCCCATTCAGCCCCTCGAGCCTGTTACACAGGGACAGGAGGAGGCCCATTTCGCCCCTCGAGCCTGTTACACAGGAACAAGGGAAGGCCCATTCAGCTCCTCGAGCCTGTTACACAGGAAAAGGAGGCTGCCCATTCAGCCCCTCGAGCCTGTTACACAGAAACAGGAGGAGGTCCATTCAGCCCGTCGAGGCTGTTACACATGAACAGGAGGAGGTCCATTCAGCCCCTCAAGCCTGTTACACAGGAACAGGTGGAGGACCATTCAGACCCTCGAGCCTGTTACACAGGAACAGGAGGTGGCACATTCAGCCCCTCGAGCCTGTTACACAGCAACAGGAGGAGGTCCATTCAGCCCCCTCGAGCCTGTTACACAGGAACAGGAGGAGGCTCATTCAGCCCCTCGAGCCTGTTACACAGGAACATGAGGAGGTCCATTCAGCCCCTCAAGCCTGTTACACAGGAACAGGTGGAGGACCATTCAGCCCCTCGAGCCTGTTACACAGGAACAGGAGGAGGCACATTCAGCCCCTCGAGCCTGTTACACAGGAACAGGAGGAGGCCCATTCAGCCCCTCGAACCTGTTACACAGGAACAGGAGGAGGCCCAGTCAGCCCCTCGAGCCTGTTACACAGCATCAGGAGGCGGTCCATTCAGCCCCCTCGAGCCTGTTACACAGGAACAGGAGGAGGCACATTCAGCCCCCACGAGCCTGTTACACAGGAACAGGGGGAGGCCCATTCAGCCCCTCGAGCCTGTTACACCGGAACAGGAGGAGGTCCATTCAGCCCCCTCGAGGCTGTTACACAGGAACAGGAGGAGTCCCATTCAGCCCCCTCGAGCCTGTTACACAGAAACAGGAGGAGGCACATTCAGCCCCTCGAGCCTGTTACACAGGAACAGGAGAAGGCCCGTTCAGCCCCTCGAGCCTGTTACACAGGAACAGGAGGAGGTCCATTCAGCCCCCTCGAGCATGTTAAACAGGAACAGGAGGAGGCCCATTCAGCCCCCTCGAGCCTGTTACACAGGAACAGGAGGTGGCCCATTCAGCCCCCTCGACCCTATTACACAGGAACCGGAGGAGGCCCATTCAGCCACTTGAGACTGTTACACAGTAACAGGAGGAGGCCCATTCAGCCCCTCGATCCTGTTATACAGGAACTGGAGGAGGCACATTCAGCCCCTCGCACATGTTACATGGGACAGGAGGAGGCACATTCAGCCCATCGAGCCTGTTGCACAGGATCAGGAGGAGGCCCATTCAGCCCCTCGAGCCTGTTACACAGGAACAGGAGGAGGACGATTCCGCCACTCGAGACTGTTACACAGGAACAGGAGGAGCCCAATCAGCCCCTTGAGCCTGTTACACAGGAACAGGAGGAGCCCAATCAGGCCCTTGAGCCTGTTACACAGGAACAAGGGGAGGCCCATTCTGCCCCTCGAGCCTGTTACACAGGAAAAAGAGGCGTCCCATTCAGCCCCTCGAGCCTGTTACATAGGGACAGGAGTAGGACCATTTAGCCCCTCGAGGCTGTTACACATGAACTGCAGGAGGTCCATTCAGCCCCTCAAGCCTGTTGCACAGGAACAGGTGGAGGACTATTCAGCCCCTCGAGCCTGTTACACAGGAACAGGAGGAGGCACATTCAGCCCCTCGAGCCTGTTACACAGGAACAGGAGGAGGTCCATTCAGCCCCTCGAGCCTGTTACACAGTAACAGGAGGAGGCACATTCAGCCCCTCGAGTCTGTTACCTTAGGAAAATGAGGAGGCCGATTCAGCCCCTCGATCCTGTTACACAGAGACAGGAGGAGGCCATTCAGCCCCTCGATCCTGTTACACAGGAACAGGAGGAGGCCATTCAGACCCTCGAGCCTGTTACACAGGAACAGGAGGAGGCACATTCAGCCCCTCAAACATTTTACACGGGACAGGAGGAGGCACATTCAGCCCGAAGAGCCTGTTACACAGGAACAGGAGGAGGCTCATTCAGCCCCTCGAGCCTATTACACAGGAACAGGAGGAGGCCCATTCAGCCCATCGAGCCTGTTACACAGGAACAGGAGGAGGTCTATTCAGCCCCCTCGAGCCTGTTGCACAGGAACAGGAGGTGGCCCATTCAGCCCCTCAACCCTGTTACACAGGAACAGGAGGAGGCCGATTCAGCCACTCGAGATTGTTACACAGTAACAGGAGGAGCCACATTCAGCCCCTCAACTCTGTTACCATAGGAAAATTGAGGAGGCCGATTCAGCTCCTCGATCCTGTTACACAAGAACAGGAGGAGGCCCATTCAGCCCCTCGCACATGTTACACGGGACAGAGGAGGCACATTCAGCCCGTCGAGCCTGTTGCACAGGAACAGGAGGAGGCCCATTCAGCCCCTCGAGCCTGTTACATAGGAACAGGAGGAGGACCATTCCGCCCCTCGAGCCTGTTACACAGGAACAGGAGGAGCCCAAACAGCCCCTTGAGCCAGTTACACAGGAACAGGAGGAGCCCATTCAGGCCCTCGAGCCTGTTACACAGGAACAAGGGGAGGCCCATTCTGCCCCTCGAGCCTGTTTCACAGGAAAAGGAGTCGGCCCATTCAGCCCCTCGAGACTGTTACACAAGAACAGGAGGAGGCCCATTTAGCCCCTCGAGCCTGTTACACAGGAACAAGGGGTGGCCCATTCAGCCCCTCGAGCCTGTTGCACAGGAAGAGGAGGAGGTCCATTCAGCCCCCTCGAGCATGTTAAACAGGAACAGGAGGAGGCCCATTCAGCCCACTCGAGCCTGTTACACAGGAACAGGAGGTGGCCCATTCAGCCCCCTCGACCGTATTACACAGGAACAGGAGAAGGCCCGTTCAGCCCATCGAGGCTGTTACACAGATACAGGAGATGGTACATTCAGCCCCCTCGAGCCTGTTACACAGGAGCAGGAGGAGGTCTATTCAGCCCCCTCAAGCCTGTTACACAGGAACAGGAGCTGGCCAATTCAGCCTCCTCGACCCTGTTACATAGGAACAGGAGGAGGACCATTCCGCCCCTCGAGCCTGTTACACAGGAACAGGACGAGCCTCGAGCCTGTTACACAGGAAGAGGAGGAGGCCCATTCAGCCCCTCGAGTCTGTTCCCATAGGAAAATGAGGAGGCCGATTCAGCCCCTCGATCCTGTTACACAGGGACAGGAGGAGGCCATTCAGCCCCCTCGAGCATGTTAAACAGGAACAGGAGGAGGCCCATTCAGCCCACTCGAGCCTGTTACACAGGAACAGGAGGTGGCCCATTCAGCCCCCTCGACCGTATTACACAGGAACCGGAGGAGGCACATTCAGCCACTTGAGACTGTTACACAGTAACAGGAGGAGGCACATTCAGCCCCTCGAGTCTGTTACCATAGGAAAATGAGAAGGCCGATTCAGCCACTCGATCCTGTTATACAGGAACAGGAGGAGGCCATACAGCCCCTCGACATTGTTACACAGGAACAGGAGGAGGAACATTCAGCCCCTCGCACATGTTACATGGGACAGGAGGAGGCACATTCAGCCCGTCGAGCCTGTTGCACAGTAACAGGACGAGGCCCATTCTGCCCCTCGAGACTGTTACACAGGAAAAAGAGGCGTCCCATTCAGCCCCTCGAGCCTGTTACACAGGGACAGGAGGAGGCCCATTTCGCCCCTCGAGCCTGTTACACAGGAACAAGGGAAGGCCCATTCAGCTCCTCGAGCCTGTTACACAGGAAAAGGAGGCTGCCCATTCAGCCCCTCGAGCCTGTTACACAGAAACAGGAGGAGGTCCATTCAGCCCGTCGAGGCTGTTACACATGAACAGGAGGAGGTCCATTCAGCCCCTCAAGCCTGTTACACAGGAACAGGTGGAGGACCATTCAGACCCTCGAGCCTGTTACACAGGAACAGGAGGTGGCACATTCAGCCCCTCGAGCCTGTTACACAGGAACAGGTGGAGGACCATTCAGCCCCTCGAGCCTGTTACACAGGAACAGGAGGAGGCACATTCAGCCCCTCGAGCCTGTTACACAGGAACAGGAGGAGGCCCATTCAGCCCCTCGAACCTGTTACACAGGAACAGGAGGAGGCCCAGTCAGCCCCTCGAGCCTGTTACACAGCATCAGGAGGCGGTCCATTCAGCCCCCTCGAGCCTGTTACACAGGAACAGGAGGAGGCACATTCAGCCCCCACGAGCCTGTTACACAGGAACAGGGGGAGGCCCATTCAGCCCCTCGAGCCTGTTACACCGGAACAGGAGGAGGTCCATTCAGCCCCCTCGAGGCTGTTACACAGGAACAGGAGGAGTCCCATTCAGCCCCCTCGAGCCTGTTACACAGAAACAGGAGGAGGCACATTCAGCCCCTCGAGCCTGTTACACAGGAACAGGAGAAGGCCCGTTCAGCCCATCGAGGCTGTTACACAGATACAGGAGATGGTACATTCAGCCCCCTCGAGCCTGTTACACAGGAGCAGGAGGAGGTCTATTCAGCCCCCTCAAGCCTGTTACACAGGAACAGGAGCTGGCCAATTCAGCCTCCTCGACCCTGTTACATAGGAACAGGAGGAGGACCATTCCGCCCCTCGAGCCTGTTACACAGGAACAGGACGAGCCCAATCAGCCCCTTGAGCCTTTTACACAGTTACAAGGGGAGGCCCATTCAGCCCCTCGAGCCTGTTACACAGGAACACGAGGAGGCCCATTCTGCCCCTCGAGCTGTTACACAGGAAAAGGAGGTGGCCCATTCAGCCCCCTCGAGCCTGTTACACAGGAACAGGAGGAGGCCCATTAAGCACCTCAAGACATTTACACAGTAACAGGAGGAGGCACATTCAGCCCCTCGAGTCTTTTATCATAGGAAAATGAGGAGGCCGATTCAGCCGCTCGATCCTGTTACACAGGGACAGGAGAAGGCCATTCAGCCCCTCGAGCCTGTTACGCAGGAACAGGAGGAGGCCATTCAGCCCCTCGAGCCTGTTACACAGGAACAGGAGGAGGCCCATTCAGCCCCTCGAGCCTGTTACAGAGGAACAAGGGGAGGCCCATTCAGCCCCTCGAGCCTGTTACACAGGAAAAGGAGGAGGCCCATTCAGCCCCTCGAGTCTGTTACACAAGTACAGGAGGCGGCCCATTCAGCCCCTCGAGCCTGTTACACAGGAACAAGAGGAGGCCCATTCAGCCCCCTCGAGCCTGTTACACAGGAAGAGGAGGAGGCCCATTCAGCCCCTCGAGTCTGTTCCCATAGGAAAATGAGGAGGCCGATTCAGCCCCTCGATCCTGTTACACAGGGACAGGAGGAGGCCATTCAGCCCCTCGAGCCTGTTACACAGGAACAGGAGGAGGCCATTCAGCCCCTCGAGTCTGTTACCATAGGAAAATGAGGAGGCCGATTCAGCCCCTCGATCCTGTTACAAAGGGACAGGAGGAGTCCATTCAGCCCCTCGAGCCTGTTACACAGGAACAGGAGGAGGCCATTCAGCCCCTCGAGCCTGTGACACAGGAACAGGAGGAGGCGCATTTAGCCCCTCAAACCTGTTACACAGGAACAGGAGGATCCCCATTCAGCCCCTCGAGCCTGTTACACAGGAACAGGAGGAGACCCATTCAGCCCCTCGAATCTGTTTCACAGGAACAGGAGGAGCCCATTCAGCCCCTCGAGCCTGTTACACAGGAACAGGAGGAGACCATTCAGACCCTCGAGCCTGTTACACAAGAACAGGAGGAGCCGCAGTCAGCCCCTCAAGCCTGTAACACAGGAACAGGAGGAGTCCTATTCAGCCCCTCGAGCCTGTTACACAGGAACAGGAGGAGGCCCATTCAGCCCCTAGTGCCTGTTACACAGGAACAGGAGGAGGCCCATTCAGCCCCCTCGAGCCTGTTACACAGTAACAGGAGGAGGCCCATTCAGCCCCTCGAGCCTGTTACACCGGAACAGGAGGAGCCCATTTAGCCCCTCGAGCCTGCTCCACAGGAACAGGAGGAGGCCCAGTTAGCCCCTCGAGCCTGCTCCACCATTCAATTCGATCATGGCTGATCTGTACGTCAACTCCAATTGCCCGCCTTTGCTCCACATCTCTTGACACCCTTAACCAACAAAAATCTAGCAATCTCAATTTCTAAAGACTTCCTGCATCCACAGCCTTTTTGTGGAGAGTGTTCCAGATTTCCACCACCCTTTGTGTGAAGACGTGCTTCCTGACATCAGCCCTGAGCAGCCTAGATCTAATTTTAAGATTCTGCCCCCTTGTTCAGGAATCCGTTGTTAGAGATTACGATTGAGAAATAGGAAGGAAAGAAATTTAACACAACAGAATGACAGATCCTATATTCCATTTGAGATTATTTCTCCTTTTAAAAATAACTAAAATTGAAAGACTTCCTTTATCAACTCAAGGCCAGACTGGGTTCTCTGTTCCTGACACAATCCTCAATCTATCCTGCGCAGTTGTAGCTCAGTGTGTTCAGCACTCTCTCTTTCTCACTCTCGCCTCTGAGTCAGAAGGTTGTGGGTTCAAGGCCTCACTCCAGAGACTTGAACACATAATCCAGGCCGAGACTCATGGTGCCAGTACAGAGGGAGTGCCGCACTGTCGGAGGAGCAGTACTGAGGGAGCGCCGCACTGTCGGAGGGGCAGTACTGAGGGAGCGCTGCACTGTCGGAGGGGCAGTACTGAGGGAGCGCCGCACTGTCGGAGGGGCAGTACTGAGGGAGCGCCGTACTGTCAGAGGGGCAGTACTGAGGGAGCACTGCACTGTCGGAGGGGCAGTACTGAGGGAGCGCCGCACTGTCGGAGGGGCAGTACTGAGGGAGCGCCGCACTGTCGGAGGGGCAGTACTGAGGGAGCGCCGCACTGTCGGAGGGGCAGTACTGAGGGAGCGCCGCACGGTCGGAGGGGCAGTACTGAGGGAGCGCCGCACTGTGGGAGGGGCAGTACTGAGGGAGCGCCCCAATGTCGGAGGGGCAGTACTGAGGGAGCGCAGCACTGTCAGAGGGGCAGTACTGAGGGAGCACCGCATTGTCGGAGGGGCAGTACTGAGGGAGCGCTGCAATGTCGGAGGGTCAATACTGAGGGAGCGCCGCACTGTCAGAGGGGCAGTACTGAGGGAGCACCGCATTGTCGGAGGGGCAGTACTGAGGGAGCGCCGGACTGTCGGAGCGGCAGTGCTGTACTGTCGGAGGTGCCGTCTTTAAGATGAGATGTTAAACCGATGCCCTGTCTGCTCTCTCAGGTGGACGTAAAAGATCCCAGGGCCAATATTTTGAAGAAGAGCAGGAGGAGTTCTTCCCGGTGTCCTGGGGCC
Organism: Squalus acanthias; assembly: GCA_030390025.1. Classification (NCBI taxonomy): domain Eukaryota; kingdom Metazoa; phylum Chordata; class Chondrichthyes; order Squaliformes; family Squalidae; genus Squalus; species Squalus acanthias. The sequence continues at coordinate 686,454 of JASTWF010000069.1, forward strand.
AATATTTATCCCTCAACCAGCATCACTCAACAGTCTCTGAGCCCACAACCTTCTGACTCAGAGGAGTGGTTGAGGGAGAGAGAGAGGGAGAGGGAGAGAAAGAGAGAGAGCTAAACGCACTGAGCCCCGGTGGAAACTCCATGGCAACGTCTGCCCAGCTTCGAGCAGAAATAACTTCAGAGTGTCAGGACTCAAAGGGTGAACAGTTTTCTTATAAGGCCGGACAAAGTGATGTTATCTCACTGGTACACAGCTTCCTGATTTAACTCACTGCTACGCATCAACATTTAAAGTTGAATACACAAAGGGTGCAGCACAGGAAGAGGACATTCAGCCCAAGCAGTGAGTTTCGGTAACATCAAGAACAGACTGTCTGATCGTTTATCCCATCGCTGTCTGTGGGATCTTGCTGTGTGCCATTTGGCTGCTGCATTTCCTACATTTCAACAGTGACTACACTGTAAGAAGTACTTCATTGGCTGTGAAGCACTTTGGGACGTCCTGAGGTGGTGAAAGGTGCTGGAGAAATGCAAGTATTTCTTTGTTTTTCTTTCTTAAAGCCTTGTAACTCACTGCAGAGCACCTATCATCCCACAGTGAGTCAAATTATTCCATGAGGACATTGTCTCAAAGCAGTTTTTATCTCTCGAGAGCTGTCGGGAAAGAGGTGAGGTCTCATTAACTCCTTTCTCTTTCAGACCTTGAGAGTGAGAAGTTGATGAAATATCGGGGAGTGGACAATGATCAGAAAATCTTACTTCCTCCTGTCACTCCTCCAAGGTAATATCATCGTCAGCTCGGACATATTTATGGTTAATAGTCTTTGTGAAAGATCATTCTTATTGAGCTATGATTGGGGACCAAATTCAGCAGTGACCCAGTGTCCTAACTCGCACCAAGTCCCGTTCATTCCTCAACCCTGCGCTCACTGATCTACATTGGCTCCCGGTCCGGCAACGCCCCAAATTTAAAATTCTCATCCTCGTCTTCAAATCACTCACTGGCCTCGCCCCCTGCCTCACTATCTCTGTAACCTCCTCCAGCCCTGCTACCCTCCGGGATCTCTGCGTTCCACCCATTCTGGCCTCTTCTGCCTCCCCGATTTCCATCGCTCCAACAATGGCGGCCGTGCCTTCAGCCGTCTAGACCCTAAGCTCTGGAATTCCCTTCCAAAACTCGGGGATGGACAAGAGGTCAGAATTGGTGTATTACAGAGATCCAAATTTTAGTTACAATTCGCCATGACGACAACACAGCAGCGCTTAGAATAGACAGGCAGTTCAGTCCTCACAATTACTGCCCATTCTCAGGATGATAGCAACCGTGGTAAGGGTGCAAGATGTGGTTAAGATAACAAGCAAACAAGACAGGAAGTATATAAAGGTGTCATATATACAGTTTCTCTGTTAGCCTCTGATCTGCTGTGCAGTTACATTTCATAGAATCATAGAATGATACAGCACAGAAGGAGGCCATTCTGCCCATCGTGCCTGTGCCGGCTCTTTGATGGAGCTATCCAATTAATCCCACTCCCCCGCTCTTTCCCCACAGCCCTGCTGAAATCATGAATATTTCAGACGAACACGGAACAAGAGGTGTTTGCCACCGACGTTTAGTTTGAAGGCCAGTTCAGTTTTAACAAACACGCAGCGAGACCGCCTGTAAAAGCCATGAACCCAATGCCCCTGCACCTCCGACACATTCAGAGCTCAGGCGAGAGGCGATTCGCTCCTGTGCTTCAAAGAGTCTGCAGGAGTAGGGCCAGTGCTGAGCTTGGGGACAAGTCAGTCTACAATGCTGTATCGGAATAACCCTACAGCAATATTGTTGGACCTAAAATAATCCCTTAGACAATGAGGATCGAAAGTGATTCCTTAGACAATGAGGATCCAAAGAGATTCCTTAGACAATGAGGATCCAAAATTCGCCAAGTTGACTGAATCAGCTTAGACAATCAAGAGGGCTGAAGAGCAAACAAGAAGGTTTAGGCTTCTTAAGGGAATTGGGGGAGGAGATAGCGGAAGGGCTTGCCATAATTTTAAAATCTTCCCCAGATGCAGGGCAGGTGCCTAAGGATTGGAAAGTGTCAAATGTGAAACCATTGTTAAAGACAGGGTGTACGGACAATTCTAATAACTACAGGCCGGTCAGTATAACATCGTTGGTGGGTGTAGTTTTAGAAACAATAATCAAGGAAAAAATTATCAGACACTTGGAGATGTTTAACCTAATTAAGGAGAGCCAACACGGATTTGTAAAAGGCAGATCGTGTTTGACTAATGTAACTGAATTTTTTGCTGAAGTAACAAGGAGGATTGATGAAGGGAATGCAATGGATGTTGTCTACATGAATTTTTGGAAGGCGTTTGACAAAGTACCACATAGAAGGCTGGTTAATAAAATTGAGGCTCATGGAATAGGTGGGTCAGTGGCAGCTTGGATAAGGAATTGGCTTCAGGACAGAAAACAGCGAGTTGTGGTAAATGGCTGTTTTTCAGACTGGAGGATGGTAGACAGTGGTGTTCCCCAAGGGTCACTGCTGGAGCCACTGTTTTATTTGATATATATAAATGACCTGGATATTGGAATACAGAGTAGAATTTCTAAATTTGCCGCTTACACCAAACTTGGGGGTGTGGCAAACAGTGACGATGATACCAATCGACTGCAACAGGACATAGAAAGGCTCGCAGAATGGGCAGACAAGTGGCAGATGGAATTTAATACAGAGTAGTGTGAGGTGATGCATTTTGGCAGAAGGAACACTTAATGCCACAGTTTGAAAGAGTGTGCAGGGACAGAGGGACCTGGGAATTAATTTGCATCGGTTCCTGAAGGTGGCAGGACATATTGAGAGAGTGGTTAACAAAGCAAATGGGATCTTGGGCTTCATAAATAGAAGCATTGAGTACAAAAGTAGAGAAGTTATGCTGAACCTTTATAAAGCGCTGGTTAGGCCACAACTGGAGTATTGCGTCCAGTTCTGGTCACCACACTTTAGGTCTTCCCAGGTGTTTTTTTTTTTTAAAAAGACTAACACAAGAACCAACACAAATTGACAGGATATGCAGCCAGCAGGTGGTTTGACACGTTGGACCCCCTGGGACACATCTCATTGTCTTGGCTGTGCTCTTAGTGTGTCTTTGATGTAGGGAAAGATTTGAATGGATTTTGTCCGTGTTTAAATTGTGAATTCTGGGAGATTCTCTCACTGCTAACTTACCTGAGGAAGGAGCGAACCGCTCCGAAAGCTTGTAAAATTAAATAAATCTGTTGGACTATAACCTGGTGTTGTGCGACTTCTCACTTTAGGAAGGATGTGAAGGCCCTTGAGAGGTTGCAGAGGAGATTTACCAGAATGGTTCCAGGGATGGGCGATCTTAGCTACAAGGACAGGTTGGAGAAGCTGGATTTGTTTTCATTAGAGGAAAGGAGGTTGAGGGGTGATTTGATAGAGGTGTACAAGAATATGATGGGTTTGGATAGGCTAGACAGGGAAAGGCTGTTCCCACTAGTTGATGGTACAAGGACTAGGGGACACAGATTAATGTTTTGGGCAAGAGATACAGGGGGGAATGTGAGGAAAAATGTTTTTACGCAGCGAGTGGTGAGGACCTGGAACTCGCTGCCGACAGAAGTGGTGGAAGCGGAGACACTCAATGTTTTCAAGGGGAGACTGGATAGGCACTTGAGGGAAATAAACTTGCAGGGCTACGGGGATGGAGCGGGGGGAATGGGACTGACTGGATTGCTCTACAGAGAGCCGGCACGGACTCGATGGGCCGAATGGCCTCCTCCTGTGCCGTATGACTCTATGACTCTATGACCCTAGTGTATCAGAATGGAGATAGTGGCGTGAGTTCTGACGGATCCTAACCCACTGTTCCTGCCTTGAAAGTCAGCACAGAATATACCTCAATGTGTGCATCATTTAGGCATTGTGTTGGGTGGAAGACTTCACTGAACAGGGTCCTGAGGTCTGTGAGCCAATATAGAATGAACTTGTCCACTCCCGTGCCGAGGATTCCCTTCCATCCATTGGTTGATGGAGCCATCTGTTGGGTCAAGAATTGTCTTCACATACAGAAACATTGGCCCAGAAATTTGACTCGGAGGCTTGCCGCGGGGGTAAGGATCGCGCGCGATCTTACCTACCGCGCCTGCCGTTGTGTGTCGAGCCCACAGGATCTTCGGGTCCTGGGCCTCTCCCTGGTGCCGGCGCGCAGTGTGTGCGTGTCCCAGGGGCGCAGTTAGTGCGATGCGACCTCTGGAATCAAGTGGGCCATGGAGAGCCAATGGCAGCACACCATCGTTCATTCATAGATCTGACAGGAGACTTGTCAAATCTTTGAATACAGATTGCCCCCAAAAGAACAGCTAAACATCAAATAATTTTTTTTTTAAAACCGTCACATTAATAAAATAACTATAGTTAAATAAATTAACCACTTTAAACAAAAATTTAAATTTTTGAAAAAATTTTAATTCTTTTTACAAGTTATAAAAATAAACTTACCTTTCTTTAAAGTCTCTAAAAAAGATAAACCTGTTGAAAAAAATTTAAAATTATACTTAATTAACTACTTACCTTGTTAAAAGGCGGTCTTACGCCTCCTTTTTACTTGTGTAAAATCTTCCATACTTACCCTCATGTTGAAACCTGAAAAAAAATCTAAGTGTGCTGCGTGCGCGCAGCCTCTAGTGCGCACGCGGTTCACCTAGGAACCGCCCCCTTCGCCATACCGGAAGTGCCGGTTTCCCGCGCATGCGCAGTGCATGCAGGAAACCGGCACTTCGGGACCGAATACGGGTGAGTACAGAGCGACAAGCCATCCAGTGCTAAATATTGATATTTCTCTCCCCAGCTGTATTGTCAGAGGAGTGGAAAGGCGAGACTCCACAAGAGGTGACAGCACAGGAAGGTTTGTGTGCACAGATTCCATGTCATTACACTTATCCATCGCATCTGGCAAACCGACCACGAGTTGGAATCTGGATTAATAAAGTGAAATGGAGATCATCGTCTATAGCCTTTCACTCCAAGTATCACTATTATGAGTCGCCACAGTTTCGCCATCGGACCCGGCTGTCTGGAGACCTGAGAGATGGTGACTGTTCCCTGATTATAAACAACATCACACAGCGAGACGCAGTACTTTATTATTTCAGAATAGAATTTCCCAACAGTGATCAGTTTAACTACTGGCCTGCAACACAGCTTCATGTTTCTGGTAAGTGCTGGGTTATAATTACTCCACAATTCACGCTCAACAGTCAGTGGGAAATAACAGAAACTGTGGCGGTTACACATTAACACAAAACACAGCTTATTATAACACAGCGTCTGATTATCAATAACCTGGCGATACCTTCCAGTTCAGTCCTAAAGCAACCTCTAATACTCACTTTATTATCAATGATTGAATGTCTTGACTGTGTCCATCATTGTTATCAGTTTATCGACTCCCATCTATCTCTCTAATCGTGTTTAAAAGTCTTACAGACAAACAAAAGACAGTCTCACATTTCTCCAGCACCTTTCACCACCTCAGGAGGTTCCAAAGCGCTTCACAGACAATGAAGTTCTTTTTTTGAAGTCTGGTCACTGTTGTAATGTAGGAAACGTGGCAGCCAATTTGTGCACAGCAAGCTCCCACAAACAGCAATGTGATAATGACCAGATCATCTGGTTTAACACTTCAAAAGTACTTCATTGGCTGTGAAGCGCTTTGGGTCGTCCTGAGGTCATGAAATGCACTGTAGGAATGCGAGTCTTTCTTTTAAATGTTGGTTGAGGGATAATTGCAAATTGTTTCTGTCCTGCCGTGGAGAGGATTTAATTTAACATTGGCAGAGATCTCTGAGCGAGTGGAGAGCCAGTGTTCCTGGGGCTGTGACCAGGTCCTCCACCCCCACCCAGTATTGTCAATTCAAGGGTCTCGGAGAGAAAGTGTATTAAGCTCAGTGACAGACACTCTGCCAATACTGGAAATAGGAAACAATAACTTCTTACAGATTCACACAAAGTTACATCGAGTCTGACGCACAGAAAGAGGCCATTCAGCACAACTGGTCCATCCCGGTGTTTATGCTCCACACTAGCCTCTCCCACCCATCTTCATCTCACCCCATCAACATATCCTTCTATTCCTTTCTCCCTCATGTGTTTATCCAGCTTCCCCTTAAATGCATCTCTGCTATTTGCCTCAACCACTCCCTGTGGTAGCGAGTTCCCCATTCTCACCACTCTCTGGGTAAAGAAGTTTCTCCTGAATTCCCGATTGGATTTATCAGTGAATATCTTATATTGACGGCCCCTAGTTCTGGTCTCCCCCACAAGTGGAAACATCGTCTCTACCTCTACCCTATCGAAACCCCTCATAATTTTAAAGACCTCTATCAGTTCACCCCTCAGCCTTCTCTTTTCTAGAGAAAAGAGCCCCAGCCTGTTCAGCCTTTCCTGATCGTTGTAATCTCTCAGTTCTGGTATTATCCGTGTAAAAGTACTTTCTCTTGCGGGACTGTGATTTCTATTTGACCTGATGCCTCACGTTACATTTATCTAAAAGTATCCATTCTCTGTGTGTTAGATTTCACAGATAAACCCAGGATATTCCCTGCTGAAATGATTGCAGGAAAGCGTGTGAACGTAAGCTGCACCTTCAACACCACGTGCAGTGGAACAGCACCTGTCTTAACCTGGGTCAATCACACTGATGTACCCGGGTCAGTCTCAAACAGTGTAACTCAGCATGGCGACACTCTGACATATACTTCTGTTCTGTCCCTGATTCCTTCACTCAAACACCACGGACAAACTCTCACCTGCAGAGTCAGATATCCATCTGTTTCATCGGAGCAGACCCTCGCACTCACTGTGCAATGTAAGTACGGACATCCTTAATTCTACATTACCCGTGATAGTCTACATTGCGCATAGCAAGATCCCACAAGCAGCATCGTACCGATGACAAGATCATCTGTATTTTACAGAAAGGACTCTTCATTGAATAGTGTCATGGGATCTTTTACATCCACCTGAGAGGAGAGACGGTGCCTCGGTTTAATGTCTCATGTGAAAGACAGCACCTCTGACAGTGCGGCACTCCCTCAGTACTGCTCCTCCAACAGTGCAGCGCTCCCTCAGTACCGTCCCACCGACAGTACAGTGCTCCCTCAGTACTACCCCTCCGACAGTGCGGCGCTCCCTCAGTACCGACCTTCCATCAGTGCAGTGCTCCCTCAGTACTGCCTCTCCGACAGTGCAGCGCTCCCTCAGTACCGCCCTTCCAACAGTACAGTGCTCCCTCAGAACTGCCCCTCCGACAGTGCAGCGCTCCATCAGTACTGCCCCTCCGACAGTGCGGCGCTCCCTCAGTAATGCCCCTCCGACAGTGCAGCGCTTCCTCAGTACTGCCCCTCCAACAATGCGGCGCTACCTCAGAACTGCCCCTCCGACAGTGCGGCGCTCCCGCAGTACTGCCCCTCCGACAGTGCGGCGCTCCCTCAGTACTGCCCCTCCAACAGTACAGTGCTCCCTCAGAACTGCCCCTCCGACAGTGCAGCGCTCCATCAGTACTGCCCCTCCGACAGTGCGGCGCTCCCTCAGTAATGCCCCTCCGACAGTGCAGCGCTTCCTCAGTACTGCCCCTCCAACAGTGCGGTACTCCCTCAGTAATGACCCTCTGACAGTGCGGCGCTCCCTCACTACAGCCCCTCCGACAGTGCGGCGCTCCCTCAGTACTGCCCCTCCAACAATGCGGCGCTACCTCATTACTGCCCCTCCGACAGTGCGGCGCTCCCGCAGCACTGCCCCTTCACAGAGCGGCGCTCCCACAGTACTGCCCCTCCGACAGTGCGGCGCTCCCTCAGTACTGCCCCTCCGACAGTGCGGTGCTCCCTCAGTACTGCCCCTCCGATAGAGCGGCGCTACCTCGGTATTGCCCCTCCGACAGTGCGGCGCTCCCTCAGTACTGCCCCTCCGACAGTGCGGCACTCCCTCAGTACTGCCCCTCCAACAATGCGGCACTTCCTCAGTACTGCCCCTCCGACAGTGCGGCACTCCCTCAGTACTGCCCCTCCGACAGAGCGGCGCTACCTTAGTACTGCCCCTCCGACAGTGCGGCGCTCCCTCAGTACTGCCCCTCCGACAGAGCGGTGCTACCTCAGTATTGCCCCTCCGACAGTGCGGCGCTCCCTCAGAACTGCCCCTCCGACAGTGCGGCGCTCCCTCAGTACTGCCCCTCCAAAAGTGCGGCACTCCCTCAGTACTGCCCCTCCTACAGTGCGGCGCTACCTCAATACTGTTCCTCCGACAGCGCCGCGCTCGCTGTGTACTGCCCCTCCGACAGTGCGGCGCTCCCTCAGTACCGCCCCTCCGACAGTGCGGCGCTCCCTCAGTACTGCCCCTCCAACAGTGCAGCGCTCCCACAGAACCACCCATCCGACAGTGCAGCGCTCCCTCAGTACTGCCCCTCCGACAGCACGGCGCTCCCTCAGTACTGCCCCTCTGACAGTGCAGCGCTTCCTCAGTACTGCCCCTCTGACAGTGCGGCGCTCCCTCAGTACTGCCCCTCTGACAGTGCGGTGCTCCCTCAGTACTGCCCCTCCGACAGTGCGGCGCTCCCTCAGTACTGCCTCTCCAACAGTGCGGCGCTCCCTCAGTACTGATCCTCCGACAGTGCAGCGCTCCCTCAGTACTGCCCCTCCGACAGTGCGGCGCTCCCTCAGTACTGATCCTCCGACAGTGCAGCGCTTCCTCAGTACTGCCCCTCCGACAGTGCGGCGCTCCCTCAGTACTGCCCCTCCAACATTGCGGCGCTCCCTCAGTACTGCCTCTCCGACAGTGCAGCGCTCCCTCAGTACTGTCCCTCCGACAGTGCAGCACTCCCCCAGTACTGCCCCTCCGACAGTGCGGCACTCTCCCAGTACTGCCCCTCCGATAGTGCGGCGCTCCCTCAATACTGCCCCTCCGACACTGCGGCCCTCCCTCAGTACTGCCCCTCTGACAGTGCAGCACTCCCTCAGTACTGCCCCTCCGACAGTGCGGCACTCCCTCAGTACTGCCCCTCTGACACTGCGGCCCTCCCTCAGTACTGCCCCTCTGACAGTGCGGCACTCCCTCAGTACCGCCCCTCCGACAGTGCGGCACTCCCGCTGTACTGCCCCTCCGACAGTGCGGCGCTCCCTCAGTACTGCCCCTCCGACAATGCGGCGCTCCCGCAGTACTGCCCCTACGATAGCGCGGCGCTCCCTCAGTACTGCCCCTCCGACAATGCGGCGCTCCCTCAGTACTGCCCCTCCGTCAGTGCGGTGCTCCCTCAGTGCTGCACTAATGTGTCTGCTTGGATTACGTGCTTTGTGATGAAGGAACTTGCTTTGATATCACATCTTTGACATTCTCAGGATCTCTCAAAGTGCTTCACAGATGATGTACGTTAACTGATCTTAATTTGTCTTTAGACGCACCATGGAATCTCTCCATTACTTCTCGTGATACGATTAAAAATTCATTGATCCATATAAAAGAAGGGAAATCTACAGCGATACTTTGCTCTGTTGCGAGCTTCCCGGCTTTGAACCTGACGTGGCGACATCATGGTGTCACACTGAACCGAACAAGTTCAAACAACGAGCTGTGGTTGGAGATTCCTCATGTTATACCCAGGCTCGCTGGAGACTATCAGTGTGTGGCGGAGAATGGACATGGAGCAGTGGAGAGGACCATAACCATCACTGTGGATCGTGAGTCTACAGGTACTTCCACATCTCTCTAAATACAAGCTGGTTTTTGTTGTCTGATACAAGACAGCTGGTTGTTGCATCAGGCAGAACTGCACAAACATTGCAGAATAGTCCCAGGAATGAGAGACTTCAGTGATGTGGAGAGACTGGAGAAGCTGGGGTTGTTCTCCTGAGAGCAGAGAAGGTTAAGGGGAGATTGACTAGAATGGTACCGCGGATGAGGGACTTCAGTGATGTGGGGAGACTGGAGAAGCTGGGATTGTTCTCCTTGGAGCAGAGAAGGTTAAGAGCAGATTGACCAGAATGGTACCAGGGATGAGGGACTTCAGTGATGTGGAGAGACTGGAGAAGCTGGGGTTGTTCTCCTTAGAGCAGAGAAGGTTAACAGGATATTTAATAGAGGCGTTCAAAATGAGGGGTTTTGAGAGAGTAGATAGGGAGAAACTGGAGGTCAATTAATATTGCATCTTTAGATATTACACTTATAAATATTACATGTATAAATATTTCATAGAATGTGAAGACTTGCATTTATGTAACGCTTATGTAGTCCCTCAGTGCTTTACATGCAATGAAGTACTTTTGAAGTGCAGTTTTTTAATTATTCATTCCTGTCATGTGGGCGTTGCTGGCAAGGCCAGCATTTATTGTCCATCCCTAATTGCCCTTGAGAAGGTGGTGGTGTTCGCATGCACCTGCTGCCCTTGTCCTTCTAGGTGGTAGAGGTCACGGGTTTGGGAGGTGCTGTCGAAGAAGTCTTGGCGAGTTGCTGCAGTGCATCTTGTAGATGGTACACAGCGATTGTGTGGCGCGAATGTTACTTGCCGCTTGTCAGCCCAAGCCTGAATGTCGTCCAGGTCTTGCTGCATTCGGGCACGGACTGATTCATTATCTGAAGAGTTGCGAATGGCGCTGAACACTGTGCAGTCATCAGCGAACATCCCCACTTCTGATCTTATGACCACCTCTGACCAGCATATAGGAGTAGAAAAGAGGAATAAGGTGCATAAAAGAGTGAGTGTGTTGGAGAGTACTAGAGAAGGAAGTACTTCTAGAGGCGGAAGTAGATAGGAGCAAACTAAGAAAGACTACGAAAAATTCAAAAATGAGTTTAGAATGCATGTACGTAAACGCGCAAAGTGTGGTGAATAAGATTGGTGAGCGACAAGCACAATTAGCCGTGTGGCAATAACGGAAACGTGGCTTAAAAACGGTGAGGACTGGGCACTTAATATTCAAGGGTACAAGGTGTTCAGAAAAGATAGGGAAGGAAAAAAGGGAGGTGGGGTGGCAGTGCTGATTAAGGAAGACATTGTAGTTTTGGAAAGGGAGGATGTTCTTGAGGGGACAAGGACAGAATCCATTTGGTTAGAGTTGAGGAGCAAAAAGGGTATGATCACGCTATTGGGGGTATTCTATAAGCCTCCAAATAGTGAGAGGGGGGTAGAGGAGCAAATCTGCAGGGAAATCGCAAAGATATGCAAGAGCTATAGAGTGGTGTTATTGGAGCACTTTAATTCCCCAAATATCGATTGGGATAATGCTAGGGTAAAGGGAAAGGAGGGGAGGAATTTCTGAAATGTGTTCAGGAGAATTTCCTTGACCAGTATGTTCTTGGCCCAACTAGGAGGGAGGCATTGCTGGATCTGGTGCTGGGGAATGAGGTGGGCCAGGTCAACCAAGTGTCTGTGGGAGAACACTTGGGTACGAGTGATCATCATATCATAAGGTTTAGATCAGCAATGGAGAGGAGCAAGGAACAATCTAGAGTGGAACTTCTAAACTGGAATAGGGCTAACTTCAATGGGATGCAAAAGGATCTAGCCAGAGTAAAATGGAACCAAAGACTGACAGGAAGAACTGTAATGGAACAATGAGTGATCTTTAAGGAGGAGATGTTCCAAGTACAGGCTAGGTACATTCCAACAAGAGGGAAGGGTAAGGGAACCAAAGCAAGGGTTCCTTGGATGACGAGGGAGGTGGAGAAGATGATGAAACAAAAAAAGAGGGTGTATGGTGCATGTCAGGTGAATTCTTCAAGGGAGTACCAGACCAAATACAATAAGTTGAGAGGGGAAGTGAAGATGAAAATAAGATTGGCAAAGAGAGAATATGAGAGTAGAATGGCGGTTAACATAATAGGGAACGCAAAAATCTTCTACCGGCATGTAAAAATTAAACGGGTAATAAGAGGCAGGGTGGGGCCTATTAGAGAAAAGAAGGTGATATATGCTTAGAGGCGCATGGCAAGGCTAGAATACTCAATGAGTACTTTGTATCTGTGCTTACTAAGGAGGTGGATGCTGACTAAATATCGGTAGAAGTGGTAAAAGTTGCAGCAATGGAAGGGGTGAAAATTGATAGACAGGAAGTACGAGAAAGGCTGGGTATGCTTAGAGTGGATGAGTCGCCTGGTCCAGATGGCTTGCATCCCAGGTTGCTAAGGGAATTGGGGGAGGAGATAGCGGAAGGGCTTGCCATAATTTTCCAATCTTCCAAAGATGCGGGGGAGGTGCCTGAGGATTTGAAAATGGCAAATGTGACACCATTGTTCAAGAAAGGGTGTAAGAACAATCCTAGTAACTACCGGCCGGTCAGTTTAACATCAGTGGTGGGTAAAGTTTTTGAAAAATAATCAAGGAAAAAATTAACAGGCACTTGGAGAGGTTTAATCTAATTAAGGAGAGCCAGCACGGATTTGTAAAAGGCAGATCGTGTTTGACTAATCTAATTGAATTTTTTGATGAAGTAGCAAGGATGATTGATGAAGGGAATGTAATGGATGTTGTCTACATTGGTATTCGTAAGGTGTTTGTCAAAGTACCACATAGAAGGTTGGTTAACAATTGAGACTCATGGAATAGGTGGGTCAGTGGCAGCTTGGATAAGGAATTGGCTGAAGGACAGAAAACAGCGAGTTGTGGTAAATGGCTGTTTTTCAGACTGGAGGATGGTAGACAGTGGTGTTCCCCAAAGGTCAGTGCTGGGGCCACTGCTTTTTTTTATATATATATAAATGATCTAGATGTTGGAATATAGAGTAGAATTTCTAAATTTGCCGACCACACCAAACATGGGGCTGTGGCAAACAGTGAGGATGATACCAATCGACTGCAACAGGACATAGAAAGGCTAGCAGAATGGGCAGACAAGTGGCAGATGGAATTTAATACAGAGAAGTGTGAGGCGATGCATTTTGGCAGAAGGAACAGGGAGAGCACAGCGAGGGATCGAAAGCGGAGAGTAAGTCATCGTTTCTTGCTGTATGTTTCCAGGCACTCTGCACACGATTCAGATCCTGGGAATACGAGCTGCGATATTCATTCTCGCCGTCATCGCCACTGTCACTGGGGTTCGCGTCTGGGACCGAAGACCAGCTAAAGGAAGCCGAGAGCCTGTTGAGAGCTGTGAGGATACGGGAGTCGGGAATCAGCGGGAATCAGCGGCCTGACCACTTATTTCATCGGACAACTGACTAAAGCCGAGCGCTCGCCCCCACGAGCACACTTCTCATTGCTAGAAAAGCGAGGGAAAGAACAAGGGAGACTCAGAGCCGCCTGCAGCTTATCTTTTATCTCTTTCTCAATCAGTGGGAACGCGCAAAGCTTTGTGAGTCGTTGAAACATAACCAAATACAAATCCCTTTTGCTAATTTTCAGCATTAAGCTTTGCTAGATTGTAGTTTAATATTAAGTTTTCTAGTTTACAGTTTTATTAATTTAGTCTCATTTCTCCTCTGTTAGAATCAGGGGAAAGTCTATTAAAGTCTAGATTTTATTTACAGTGGGAACCCATTGTCCTCTAGTTCCTGGGTTGCCTTATCTCCATGGAAACCGAAAGCAAGCACCGAAAGAGCTTGTGCTGAGGGTAAAAAGCAGATAAGGGAGGCCCAGAGCCTGTGCCTGGACACAGAGAACCCGCCGTGCCTATGGTTGGATGGGTTTCTCCACAGTTCCGGCTCTTGGGGGACATCCTGGTGGGTTTGGTCTGGGTCTCAGTGTAGAAGGGCCAGCAAGGACACCGATCCGGACAGGTGCAGACACGCAGGGGGAGGAGGAGGATCGGGGGAAACGGGCCAGGCCTTCTACTCAAAGGGGGCAACAGCGGGTAATACAATTCTCAATCGTACTTTGTAAACTGATGCTCAGATACCGAGTGTATTCGGTCTCACTGCTGCTTCAATAAAACCAGAACTCTTACCAATATGGAGTCAGCTTCGAACCATTGACCAGACAGTCCACAGGGAATCCAAATCCATTCTTGCATAAGAACATAAGAAATAGGAGCAAATTTCTAACTTTGCCGATGACACCAAACTTGGGGATGTGGCAAACAGTGAGGATGACATCAATCGACTGCAACAGGACATAGAAAGGCAAGCAGAATGGGCAGACAAGTTGCCGATAGAATTTAATACAGAGAAGTGTGAGGTGATGCATTTTGGCAGAAGGAACAGGGATTGGCAATATACACTTAATGGCACAGTTTTAAAGAGTGTGCAGGGACAGAGGGACCTGGGAGTTAATGTGCATAGGTCCCGGAAGGTGGCAGTACATATTAAGAGAGTGCTTAAAAAAGAATATGGGATCTTGGGCTTCAGAAATAGAGGTATTGAGTACAAAAGTAGAGAAGTTATGCGGAACATTTATTGAGTGCTGGTTAGGCCACAACTGAAGTATTGCATCCAGTTCTGGTCACCACACTTTAGGAAGGATGTGAAGGCACTTGAGAGGGTGCAGAAGAGATTTGCCAGAATGGTTCCGGGGATGGGGGTTCTTAGCTACAAGGACAGGTTGGAGAAGCTGGATTTGTTATCATTAGTGCAAAGGAGGTTGAGGGGTGATTTGATGGAGGTGTACACGATTATGATGGGTTTGGATAGGCTAGATGGGGAAAGGCTGTTCCCACTAGTTGATGGTACAAGGACTAGGGGACACAGATTTAAGGTTTTGGGCAAGAGATACAGGGGGGATGTGAGGAAAATCTTTTTTTTCAGCGAGTGGTGAGTACCAGGAACTCGCTGCCGACGGAAGTGGTGGAAGCGGAGACACTCAATGTTTTCAAGGGGAGACTGGATAGGCACTTGAGGGAAATAAACTTGCAGGGTTACGGGGATAGAGCGGGGGAATGGGACTGACTGGATTGCTCTACAGAGAGCTGGCACGGACTCAATGGGCCGAATGGCCTCCTTCTGTGCCGTTATGACTCTATAAGTTGGCCATTCGGCCCCTCGAGCCTGCCAAGCCATTCAATGAGATCATGGCTGATCTGATAGCAAAATACTGCGGATGCTGGAAATCCAAAATAACAACAGAAAACGCTGTAAAAACTCAGCAGGCCAGGCAGCATCCGTGGAGACAGAAACAGAGTTAACGTTTCAGGTCGAAGACCTTTCGTCAGAACTGGAAAAAAGCAGGAAATGAAATAGATTTTTAAGCAAGTATAGCCTGGGAAAAGCGGGAGGGGATGAAAGAACAAAAACGGTCAGTGATAGGATAGAAAGCAGGAGAGATTAAGAGACATTGAGAGACATTAAGAGATATTCAAGGCAAGAGGAGGTGGTAATGGGACAGGTTGAGGAACAAAGGATGGCTCGAGATGAAGTGTGAAATGTGCTGGCAGAATGAAGGACAGCTGCGAGGGAAAAAAAACAAGGGCCAAACAAAAGGGTGGATAAAAAAAAACATCCTGTGTTCCTCATGTCACGTTGTAATTACACCCTCCTACCAGTGGTGGCGCTGTAGTGTCGCAGCTCTGCTTCTCAGAGGAAATCTTCCGGCTGTGGTTACGATGTTGTTAAGACACAGGGACTGGGGGGAAATCTTCCGGCTGTGTTTACGATGTTGTTAAGACACAGGGACCAGGGGGGATTCTTCCCACTGTCTTTAGGATGTTGTTAAGACACAGGGACTGGGGGAAATCTTTTGGCTGTGTTTACGATGTTGTTAAGACATATAGACCAGGGGGAATCTTCCGGATGTGTTTACCATGTTGTTAAGACACAGGGACTGGGGGAAATCTTCCGGCTGTGTTTACGATGTTGTTAAGACACAGGAACGCGGGGGGGATCTTCTGGCTGTGTTTACCATGTTGTTAAGGCACAGGGACTGGGGGAAATCTTTCGGCTGTGTTTACGATGTTGTTAAGACACAGGGACTGGGGGAATCTTCTGGCTGTGTTTACCACGTTGTTAAGACACAGGGACTGGGGGAAATCTTCCGGCTGTGTTTACGATGTTGTTAAGACACAGGAACGCGGGGGGAATCTTCCAGCTGTGTTTACGATGTTGTTAAGACACAGGAACGCGGGGGGAATCTTCTGGCAGTGTTTACCATGTTGTTAAGGCACAGGGACTGGGGGAATCTTCCAGCTGTGTTTACGATGTTGTTGAGACACAGGGACCAGGGGGGAATGTTCCGGCTGTGTTTACGATGTTGTTGAGACACAGGGACCAGGGGGGAATCTTCCGGCTGTGGTTACGATGTTGTTAAGGCACAGGGACCAGGGGGGAATCTTCTGGCTGTGTTTACGATGTTGTTAAGACACAGGGAACAGGGGGAATCTTCCGGCTGTGGTTACGATGTTAAGACAGAGCACTGAGGATATCTTCCTTCACCTTCAACTTGAGGGCAGGTCCAGGCCTGTCTGTGAGGCCCTCACGACCTCCCTCATCATTGTGATTGAGTTTACTTCAGCACCCAGGACACATTGAACCCTCCATTGGTTGCTGCTGGGCTTGTTCCAGTTTCTGAGACACATTTAACCTCCTCATGGCTGTGGATAGGCAGCTTGGGCACTTCTGTGGTTTAGCGTTTTCACCAGACACTTGCTTTTTACCTATTTATTACTATTCAGACCGTCGAGCCTGTTACACAGGAACAGGAGGAGGCCCATTCAGCCCCTTGAGCCTGTTACACAGGAACAGGAGGAGGGACATTCAGCCCCTCGAGCCTGTTACACAGGAACAGGAGGAGGGACATTCAGCCCCTCGAGACTGTTACACAGGAACAGGAGGAGGCCCATTCAGCCCTCGAGCCTGTTACACAGGAACAGGAGGAGGCCCATTCAACCCCCTCGAGCCTGTTACACAGGAACAGGAGGAGGCCCATTCAGCCCCTTAGCCTGTTACACAGGAACAGGAGGAGGCACATTTAGCCCCTCAAGTCTAATACACAAGAACAGGTGGAGGCCCATTCAGCCCTTTGAGCCTGTTACACAGGAACAGGAGGGGACCCATTCAGCCCCTCGAGCCTGTTACGCAGGAACAGAAGGATGCACATTCAGCCCCTCGAGCCAGTTACACAGGAACAGGAGTAGGCCCATTCAGCCCCCTCGAGCCTATTACACAGGAAGAGGAGGCCCATTAAGCCCCTCGGACCTGTTACACAGGAACAGGAGGAGGCAGATTTTGATCATCAAGCCTGTTACACATGAACAGGAAGAGGCCCAGTCAGCATCTCGAGCCTGTTTCACAGGAACAGGAGGAGGCCCATTCAGCCCCTCGAGTCTGTTTACAGGAACAGGAGGAGGCCCATTCAGCCCCTCGAGTCTGTTACACAGGAACAGGAGGAGGCCCATTCAGCCCCTCAAGCCTATTATACAGGTAGAGGAGGAGGCGCCTTCAGCCCCTTGGGCCTGTTACACAGGAACAGAAGGAGGCCTATTCATCCCCCTCGAGCCTGTTGCACATAAACAGGAGGAGGCCCATTCAGCCCCTTGGGACATTTACACAGGAACAGGAGGAGGCCCATTCAGCCCCTCGAGCCTGTTTCACAGGAACAGAAGGAGGCACATTCAGCACCTCAAGCCTGTTACAAAAGAACAGGAGTAGGCACATTCAGCCCCTCGAGCCTGTTACACAGGAACAGGAGGAGGCCCATTCAGCCCCTCGAGTCTATTACACAGGAACAGGAGGAGGGCCATTCAGCCGCTCGAGCCTAATATACAGGTAGAGGAGGAGGCGCCTTCAGCCCCTTGGGCCTGTTGCACAGGAACAGGAGGAAGACCATTCAACCCCTCGAGCCTGTTTCACAGGAACAGGATGTTAGATTCGAATTTGGAAAACTCTAGACGGAGACGGAATTGAGGACAAGAACAAAATTTATTAAAACAACTAAGAGAGACTTGTGCACAAGGGGAGCCACCCAGCTTCCTCAAGCTTGAGGTGCACTCACAAAGGAAAAACAGCGGTTCATTCAAGATATACAGTTCTATAAGCAACGCCCACTTACTACAGAATGGGGGCGTACACGTACAAACAACGTCACCACAGTTACTCTTTATTGGTTTCGGTGTTTAGTCACTCAACTGTTGGGCCCATCCCCATAGCTCAGGTGCCCCTCCCCTGCCCATGCTGGACACAGATGTTGGGAGTAACCCTACCTCCACATTCCTGTTGTTATCTCTTCCTCGCTATAAGCATAGTTTATTGTTCGAGAGGACCGGTTTTACACTTAACTGCCGAACAAGCACAAAGCCACAGCGATTCATGTGTCCAGCGAACTCGTACCATGTTTGATAATTGGTCCCCTTATCTCCTGGGAGGACAGGCCGTGCTTGGACAGTGACTCCACTAAGGCGCTGTGAATACACATCCCGAAGTTTAATTAGTGAAGAGACGCCTTGCAGCCTGCAAAAGTGCCTGTTCCTTGCATTTTACGATCCCCTTATCACTTTTAATGGTCTCTGATGTTCGATATTCGACCTGGCTTACATCCCTGCTATCTGTTCCCAGCTGCATGCTGTCAGTCTCCGTTTTAATTAAGCCCCATCTTTGAATCTACTGCTAGTCCTTACAAGCGCCTTTTTTATGAGAGGCTTAAACATAGTCAAGTATCCCAGAATTCTTTGGGAACTAGCTGGATCCTTCAGCTTGTTTAAAGCGCCCGAAGTGAGTAGAAAGCTTGGTTGAAGCATGTCCAGTTAACCATTTGCCCCGCTTTGCCGGGCGGCAGTCAAATGGGTTTTGTTCCCGAATCCCGTGTCCGATTAGGGTCGGGGATGGCTGGTTGGAAAGCCCCGGCGCCGGCGCTCACTATATTGCTGCACTGGCCCCGGGCGAGTTCGGGAAAGTGTCGGAATCCCGTGCCGCCTGCCGGGCCGTCGGTCAGCGGGCACGTCGTCGGGTATAACTTCTGGCCGGTTCGGCGGATCCGGACCGGGTCAACGGCGCCTGAATGGGCTTGCGGGGCTGAAGAGACCGGGACCGACCCGGTGTAGCTGCGCCATTGCCCGGCCGGGTGACGGCAGTCAGGCTGCAGACCGCTTTCCGACTGCTAAATCGGCGGGCCGGCCACCGATCTGCTGGGGGGCGCCGTTTGCGGAAGCCGAGGACAAGCGGCATCGGCCGGTACCAGAACCAGAGCGGTGGCCCACCGGGGAGCGTGTCGGCAGGCGCCGAAACTTGGCAGGGTGACCCCGCCCGCCCCGCTGGAAAAGGTGCAAAATGCCGCAAAAACCACCCGGGGAGCTCGAGCCGAGTGGGAAACGCTCATCTGGAAAGCCGGGACATTTTTCAACAAAGTCGTCCATACGAACGAAAATTCTTGCAAAAGTGGCCCAGAGACTGAGTGGGAAAGTGACAAATGGATAACCAAAAGTCAATGGGACAAATAGTTAACCAAAGTCACAAAAGTGGGAACTCATTCACTGAAATGTCAAAGTGACAAATGTTTCACCAAATGTCAAAGGGACGACATTTTATTCCCTTTTTTGGGTGGAATTTTTTTTTATTTTTGCCCATTTTTCGGGTTTTTGGTCGGGCTTAAAAAACTGCCGTCTGACGCCCGGCAGAGGCCGGGGATTCGGCTCCCCTGCGTAAGGGACCGTATCCGAACCGATTCAGGCCGAGTTCATGCCGGAAATTTTTTTTTCCCTAATCGGCCGAAAATTTAAAAAAAAATTCCCTGGCCGCCGGCCCGGGCAGCGTTTGACTGGGCACCGGGAATCCGCGTCTAACGGTGGCAAAACCGCGTGGCTCCGACGCCGGAGTGCGGAGATATGGCCGTTCAAATTTGGACCGGAGGTCCGAAGGGATCGGATTCGGCCGCCTTACCCGGGCTTCGGGTGATGATTTCCCGCTTGGCGAAGCGAATTGCTCCCGGCAAATGGACATGTGCATTTTCTGGCAAGTTTTCAGAACACTGGTTAATGAGTTGGGGAGCGGGAAATCTTGAATTCAATCGGAAGTCTGGATGGAGAAATTAAAACTGGCCATTTGCGGGGATTTGGGTGCTCTTGGTCGTTCGAGCCGCTGATTTGACACTTGTCATTTCTGTACATGCGGATTGTTGGGTTACCTGCAGAAAGGTGATCAATGCCGCAGTCAAACGCCTCCCGTTCCGGACTGCCGTGTCCGATTTCGGTCGGCCATGGCTGGTTGGAAAGCCCCGGCGCCGGCGCACACTATATTCTTCCTCTTTTTGATAAACCAATCAATTATCTGTAACTAAATAAAACTTTAAAGGAAACTTAACAAATCAAATTAAAATTTGGTAGTCCGGGGTGACGATGCACTCCAGCCCCCGCGGCGCCCACTGGTCGCGGAAAAACTCAAGCGTGCCGGCGGACACCGCGTGCTCCATCTCCAGGGCCACCCGGGTGCGAACATGGCCGCGGAAGAGAGGCAGGCAATCGGGCCGAACGACCCCCTCGACCGCCCGCTGCCTGGACCAATTAATGGCTTTCTTAGCCAGGCCCAGGAGCAGTCCCACGAGGAGGTCCTCCGACCTGCCCGCTCCCCTCCGCACCGGGTGACCGTAGATCAGGAGCGTGGGGCTGAAGTGCAACCAGAAATTGAGGAGCAGCCCCTTCAGGTAATGAAAGAGGGGTTGCAACCTCTCACACTCTAGATATATATATATATGTGAAATACGGACTCCTCCAGGCCGCAGAAATGGCAAGCGGCCTGGGAGTCCGTAAACCTACTTATCAACCTGTTGCACGGCACTGCTCCGTGCAACACCCTCCAGGCCAAGTCCCCAATAGAACAAGGGAAGACTCCCGCGTAGAGAGCCCTCCATTGGGGACCTTCGCCTCCGCCGGGCGGCAAGATGGTACGCCAAGGCGTGTCCGGACGGCAGACGAAGATGGCAAAGTGGAGAGTGTGCAGGAGCAGCCCGTACACACACTATATTGCTGCACTGGCCCCGGGCAAGTTCGGGAAAGCGTCGGAATCCCGTGCCGCCTGCCGGGCCGTCGGTCAGCGGGCCGGGTATCGGGAATAACTTCGGCCAGGAATGTCGGGTCCAGTCCGGGTCAAGGGCGCCTGAATGGGCTTGCGGGGCTGAAGAGACCAGCACCGACCCGGTGTAGCTGCGCCTTTGCCCGGCTGAGTGACGGCAGTCAGGCTGCAGACCGCTTTCCGACCGTTCAGTCGGCGGGCCGTCCACAGATCTTGGAGGCCGAGCGGTCTGGGCCAGCCGGGGGCAAGGGGCATCCAGCGGTTCCGGTACGGTGTCGGTGCCGCTCGCTCCGAGTCCAGCCTGGGTTTTCCCGTTTAAAACGACGGGAATCAGTGCTGCCCTCCGGTGGTGGAATCCTGCCGTTGCAGCTTTTCGTATACAGTTACCATTTGCCCCGGTCGGCGGGGCGGCAGTCAAACGCCTGACGTTCCGGACTGGCGTGTCCGATTTCTGTCGGACATGGCTAGTTGGAAAGCCCCGGCACTGGCGCACACTATGTTGCTGCGCTGGCCCCGGGCCCATTCGGGAAAGTGTCGGAATCGCCTGCCGGGCCGTCGGTCACGGGGGCCGGGTATCGGGTATAACTTCTGGCCGGAACGTCGGATCCGCACCGGGTCAACGGCGCCTGAATGGGCCGGCGGGGCTGAAGAGACCAGCACCGACCCGGTGTAGCTGCGCCTTTGCATACTCGCTGCGTAAAAAAGCTTTTCCTCACATCCCCCCTGTATCTCTTGCACAAAATCTTAAATCTGTGTCCCCTTGTCCTTGTACCATCAACTAGTGGGAACAGCCTTTCCCCGTCTAGCCTATCCAAACCCGTCATAATCTTGTACACCTCGAGCAAATCACCCCTCAACCTCCTTTGCTCTAATGAAAACAAATCCAGCTTCTCCAACCTGTCCTTGTAGCTAAGATCCCCCATCCCTGGAACCATTCTGGTAAATCTCCTCTGCACCCTCTCAAGGGCCTTCACATCCTTCCTAAAGTGTGGTGACCAGAACTGGACGCAATACTCCAGTTGTGGCCTAACCAGCGCTTTATAAAGGTTCAGCATAACTTCTCTACTTTTGTACTCAATACCTCTGTTTATGAAGCCCAAGATCCCGTATGCTTTGCTAACGACTCTCTCAATATGTCCTGCCACCTTCAGGGACCTATGCACATTAACTCCCAGGTCCCTCTGTCCCTACACACTCTTTAAAACTGTGCCATTAAGTGTATATTGCCTCTCCCTGTTCCTTCTGCCAAAATGTATCACCTCACACTTCAGTGTATTAAATTCCATCTGCCACATATCTGCCCATTCTGCTCGCCTTTCTATGTCATGTTTCAGTCGATTGGTATCATCATCACTGTTTGCCGCACCCCCAAGTTTGGTGTCATCAGCAAATTTAGAAATTCTACTCTGTATTCCAATATCCAGGTCATTTATATATATCAATAAAGTCAACAAAGTCAAAAAACCACCAAAACCATGTTTAATGACTTTCGATTACTCTTTGAACGGTCTGGAGTTTGATAAAATGAGCCTTTTAGCAAAGTTACATTTTTCGGGCATTTTTAAAATGTACTCGCTGTGTAAAATTTGTTCTGAAAATCGTGTTCCCGAAAATCTCCGGGCACCCCGTCAACCCCCAAGTACAGACATGACAAGTGTCAATTCAGCGGGTCAAAGGCCACCTCGGTCCGATCATGAGCACCCAAATCGCCGCAAATGGCCAGTTTTCATTTCTCCATCGAAACTTCCGATTGAGTTCATGATTTCCCGCCCGCCAACTCATTAACCAGTGTTCGGCACACTTGCCAGAATATACACATCACCATTTGCCGGGAGCAATTCTCTTCCCCAAGCGGGAAATCATCACCCGAAGCCCGGGTAAGGCGGCCGAATCCGATCCCTTCGGACCTCCGGTACAACTTTGAACGGCCATATCTCCGCACTCCGTTGTCGGAGACAAGCGGTTTTGACACCGTTAGACGCGGATTCCCGGTGCCCAGTCGAACGCCGCCCCGGCCGGCGGTCAGGATATTTTTTTTGTTTAATTTTCGGCCGATTTCGGGGGAAAAAATTTCCGGCCTGAACTCGGGTCTCTCGGCCTCAATCGGTTCGGACACGGTCCCTTACGCAGGGGAGCCGAATCCCCGGCCTCTGCCGGGCGTCAGGCGGCCGTTTTTAAGCCCGACCAAAACCCCGAAAAACGGGCAAAAATGGAAAAAAAAATCCAAGCAAAAAGGTATAAAATGTCGTCCCTTTGACATTTGGTTAACCATTTGTCACTTTTCAAAGATCAGTTACTGAGTTCCCACTTTTGAGACTTTGGTTAACCATTTGTCACTTTCCCACTCAGTCTCTGCCACTTTTGCAAGAATTTTCGTTCGTATGGACGACTTTGTTGAACAATGTCCCGGCTTTCCAGATGAGCGTTTCCCACTCGGCTCGAGCTTCCCGGGTGGTTTTTGCGGCATTTTGCACCTTTTCCAGCGGGGCGGGCGGGGTCACCCTGCCAAGTTTCGGCGCCTGCCGACACGCTCCCCGGTGGGCCACCGCTCTGGTTCTGGTACCGGCCGATGCCGCTTGCCCTCGGCTTCCGCAAACGGCGCCCCCCAGCAGATCGGTGGCCGGCCCGCCGATTTAGCAGTCGGAAAGCGGTCTGCAGCCTGACTGCCGTCACCCGGCCGGGCAAAGGCGCAGCTACACCGGGTCGGTACTGGTCTCTTCAGCCCCGCAAGCCCATTCAGGCGCCGTTGACCCGGTCCGGATCCGACATTCCTGCCCGAAGTTATACCCGATACCGTGCCCGCTGACCGACGGCCCGGCAGGCGGCACGGGATTCCGACACTTTCCCCAACTCGCCCGGGGCCAGTGCAGCAATATAGTGTGCGCCGGCGCCGGGGCTTTCCAACCAGCCATCCCCGACCCTAATCAGACACGGGATTCGGGAACAAAACCCATTTGACTGCGGCCCTGCAAACCGGGGCAAATGGTTAACTGGACATGCTTCAACCAAGCTTTCTACTCACTTCGGGCGTTTTAAACAAGCTGAAGGATCCAGCTAGTTCCCAAAGAATTCTGGGATACTTGACTATGTTTAAGCCTCTCATAAAAAAGGCGCTTGTAAGGACTAGCTGTAGATTCAAAGATGGGGCTTAATTAAAACGGAGACTGACAACATGCAGCTGGGAACAGATAGCAGGGATGTAAGCCAGGTCGAATATCGAACATCAGAGACCAGTAAAAGTGATAAGGGGATCGTAAAATGCAAGGAACAGGCACTTTTGCAGGCTGCAAGGCGTCTCTTCACTAATTAAACTTCGGGATGTGTATTCACAGCGCCTTAGTGGAGTCACTGTCCAAGCACGGCCTGTCCTCCCAGGAGATAAGGGTACCAATTATCAAACATGGTACGAGTTCGCTGGACACATGAATCTCTGTGGCTTTGTGCTTGTTCGGCAGTTAAGTGTAAAAACGGTCCTCTCGAACAATAAACTGCTTATAGCGAGGAAGAGATAACAACAGGAATGTGGAGGTAGGGTTACTCCCAACATCTGTGTCCAGCATGGGCAGGGGAGGGGCACCTGAGTTCAGGGGATGGGCCCAACAGTTGAGTGACTAAACACCGAAACCAATAAAGAGTAACTGTGGTGACGTTGTTTGTACGTGTACGCCCCCATTCTGTAGTAAGTGGGCGTTGATTATAGAACTGTATATCTTGAATGAACCGCTGTTTTTCCTTTGTGAGTGCACCTCAAGCTTGAGGAAGCTGGGTGGCTCCCCTTGTGCACAAGTCTCTCTTAGTTGTTTTAATAAATGTTGTTCTTGTCCTCAATTCCGTCTCCGTCTAGAGTTTCTCCAAATTCGAATCTAACATCCTGTTCCTGTGTAACAGGCTCGAGGATCTGAATCTGCCTGCTCCTGTTCCTGTATAACAGGCTCGAGGGGTTGAATGGGCCTCCTCCTATTATTGTGTAACAGGATCTAGTGGGCTCAAAGCGTCTCCTCCTGTTCCTGTGTAACAGGCTCGAGCATCTGAATGGGCCTCCTCCTGTTCCTGTGTAACAGGCTCGAGGGGCTGAATGGGACTCCTCCTGTTCCTGTGCATCAGGCTTGAGGTGCTGAATGTGCCTCCTTCTGTTCCTGTGAAACAGGCTTGACGGGCTGAATGGGCCTCCTCCTGTTCCTGTGTAACAGTCCCAAGGGGCTGAATGGGCCTCCTGCTGTTCATGTGTAACAGGCTCGAGGGGGATGAATAGGGCTCCTCCTGTTCCTGTGTAACAGGCCCAAGGGGCTGAAGGCGCCTCCTCCTCTACCTGTATATTAGGATCGAGGGGCTGAATGGGCCTCCTCCTGTTCCTGTGTAACAGACTCGAGGGGCTGAATGGGCCTCCTCCTGTTCCTGTAAACAGACTCGAGGGGCTGAATGGGACTCCTCCTGTTCCTGTGAAACAGGCTCGAGGTGCTGACTGGGCCTCTTCCTGTTCTTGTGTAACAGGCTCGATGATCAAAATCTGCCTCCTCCTGTTCCTGTGTAGCAGGCTCGAGGGGCTGAATAGGCCTCCTCCTGTTCCTGTGTAACATGTCCGAGGGGCTTAATGGGACTCTTCTTCCTGTGTAATAGGCTCGAGGGGGCTGAATGGGTCTACTCCTGTTCCTGTGTAACTGGCTCGAGGGGCTGAATGGGCCTCCTCCTGTTCCTGCGTAACAGGCTCGAGGTGCTGAATTGGTACCCTCCTGTTCCTGTGTAACAGGCTCAAGGGGCTGAATGGGCCTCCACCTGTTCTTGTGTATTAGACTCGAGGGGCTAAATGGGCCTCCTCCTGTTCCTGTGTAACAGGCTAAGGGGCTGAATGGGCCTCCTCCTGTTCCTGTGTAACAGGCTCGAGGGGGCTGAATGGGCTTCCTCCTGTTCCTGTGTAACAGGCTCGAGGGGCTGAATGGGATTCCTCCTGTTCCTGTGTAACAGGCTCGAGGGGCTGAATGTCCCTCCTCCTGTTCCTGTGTAACAGGCTCTTTGGGCTGAATTGCCTCCTCCTGTTCCTGTGTAACAGACTCGAGGGGCTAAATGTGCCTACTCCTGTTCTTGTGTATCAGGCTTGAGGTGCTGAATGTGCCTCCTTCTGTTCCTGTGAAACAGGCTTGACGGGCTGAATGGGCCTCCTCCTGTTCCTGTGTAACAGTCCCAAGGGGCTGAATGGGCCTCCTGCTGTTCATGTGTAACAGGCTCGAGGGGGATGAATAGGCCTCCTCCTGTTCCTGTGTAACAGGCCCAAGGGGCTGAAGGCGCCTCCTCCTCTACCTGTATATTAGGATCGAGGGGCTGAATGGGCCTCCTCCTGTTCCTGTAAACAGACTCGAGGGGCTGAATGGGACTCCTCCTGTTCCTGTGAAACATGCTCGAGGTGCTGACTGGGCCTCTTCCTGTTCTTGTGTAACAGGCTCGATGATCAAAATCTGCCTCCTCCTGTTCCTGTGTAGCAGGCTCGAGGGGCTGAATAGGCCTCCTCCTGTTCCTGTGTAACATGTCCGAGGGGCTTAATGGGCCTCCTCTTCCTGTGTAATAGGCTCGAGGGGGCTGAATGGGCCTACTCCTGTTCCTGTGTAACTGGCTCGAGGGGCTGAATGGGCCTCCTCCTGTTCCTGCGTAACAGGCTCGAGGTGCTGAATTGGTACCCTCCTGTTCCTGTGTAACAGGCTCAAGGGGCTGAATGGGCCTCCACCTGTTCTTGTGTATTTGACTCGAGGGGCTAAATGGGCCTACTCCTGTTCCTGTGTAACAGGCTAAGGGGCTGAATGGGCCTCCTCCTGTTCCTGTGTAACAGGCTCGAGGGGGCTGAATGGGCCTCCTCCTGTTCCTGTGTAACAGGCTCGAGGGGCTGAATGGGACTCCTCCTGTTCCTGTGTAACAGGCTCGAGGGGCTGAATGGGACTCCTCCTGTTCCTGTGTAACAGGCTCGAGGGGCTGAATAGGCCTCCACCTGTTCTTGTGTATTAGACTCGAGGGGCTTAATGGGCCTCCTCCTGTTCCTGTGTAACAGGCTACGTGGCTGAATGGGCCTCCTCCTGTTCCTGTGTAACAGGCTCGAGGGAGCTGAATGGGCCTCCTCCTGTTCCTGTGTAACAGGCTCTTTGGGCTGAATTGCCTCCTCCTTTTCCTGTGTAACAGGCTTGAGAGGCTGAATGTCCCTCCTCCTGTTCCTGTGTAACAGGCTCTTTGGGCTGAATGGGCTCCTCCTTTTCCTGTGTAACAGGCTTGAGAGGCTGAATGTCCCTCCTCCTGTTCCTGTGTAACAGGCTCTTTGGGCTGAATGGGCCTCCTCCTTTTCCTGTGTATCAGGCTCGAGGGGCTGAATGGGCCTCCTCCTGTTCCTGTGTAACAGGCTCGAGGGGCTGAATGGGCCTCCTCCTGTTCCTGTGTAACAGGCTTGAGGGGCTGAATGGGCCTCCTCCTGTTCCTGTGTAACAGCCTCGAGGGGCTGAATGGGCCTCCTCCTGTGTAGAATTCACAATATATCGCGACTTTATTAATAAGGAGAAAAACACAGAGTTTCGTTCAAACAGCTTTTATTTCAGCAGAATGCTGTCAGGTTTTCAAAGTGGACACAAGCAGCTTGTAAAATGGCCGCCGCACCTCGTGGCGGAACATTCTAGACCAGAACAGGCAGACAAGATGGCGTTCCAATAAACATTTGTGCAAGATCGATTAAGACTCAGCACATTGAAGATAATACACGAGACATCATGGGTTTACAGTATACACATAAATACTGAAATCGGTCTCCCAGGTACGAATGAAAGCTATTGTACCGAGTAATCAAGGGCCCATCCAAAGACATTAATATGTAAAATCCCAACGACTCTACGATGAGAGAGCCGTTAGCGGGTAGTTACAGAAAACACTCGGAAGCCCCAAAACCCCTCCAGGGAGAACACCGACCGATTAAACAATGGGAGAAATATTAACAGGTACTCAGACATTTACGAGTAGCCCCGAAACCCATTAAAACGGAGATCACCCTATACAAGACATTTGAGCGCCAAACCCTAACAAAAGAAAAGACATTAAGGTTGGGCGGGAAACGGAAGATTTTGCACTATAATTGCAAGCCCCAAACCGTCCATCTTTCTCTTATTCGGTTGACTCTTATCTTGCTGGTGTTCATCCTCGTGGTTGCTCCTGTGCTCTTGACTCACCGTCTTGTTCCTGCTTGCCTCGTGTCTCTTTTCAAAAGACTGTTGAACTTTATGATCCGCTCGGATCTACCTCATGTCGTGTCGCGAAGACCTGTGTAGAACTGGGCTCTGAAGCCTTGAAAGCGGGCGCACCATTCCGATAAGTCGGTAAACGGTGTTGGAACCGAAGGGATGAGAGATGAGATGAGATGAGATGAGATGAGATGAGATGAGATGAGATGAGAGATGAGATGAGAGATGAGATGAGATGAGATGAGATGAGATGAGATGAGATGAGATGAGATGAGATGAGATGAGATGAGATGAGATGAGATATGAGATATGAGATATGAGATATGAGAGATGAGAGATGAGAGATGAGAGATGAGAGATGAGAGATGAGAGATGAGAGATGAGAGATGAGAGATGAGAGATGAGAGATGAGAGATGAGATGAGATGAGAGATATGAGATGAGACGAGACGAGACGAGACGAGACGAGACGAGACGAGAAGAGAACCATACTTATCGCCACGGTCAGTAAGCCCCGACCGCGCCTGTAGGTCGAATAGACATTTTCCTTGCCAGGAAGATTACTTTTTGAATTCTATCGCATCCGTGTGAGGGCACAGGAAGACTCTTTTTTGAGTATAGTCGGAACTCCGAGGACAACACAGATCTTCATGACAGCAGACGTTCCAGCCTGCTAGCCGGAGCAGAACGAGTAAACAAGTGGGGCCAGGAGACCCCCTGATCGACACGTGGGTGCTGCGGTGAAAAACATCCGATCAGAGTTTTCGGAATTCTCCGAGTTATCACGAGTGGTGAGCATGAGTCTCGAATCCTACGAATCTAGCTAGGACAGATATTGATAGGGGAGGGTTTTAAGTATTAAGGATAATTGTAATGTGCGCCCCCATTTACGATGTGTCGTTCGTTCCTCGTTTCCCTGAAATTAATTACATAACTGCGTGTAAGATTGTACTGTCATTAATCTGTGCTTATGACATGTATATCGTAATCTTAAGTATTATGCAATAAAGATTTTCCATTTCGTACCATTCAACCGAGTCTACCTGAGTTTCATCTCCATTACTGCTCTCGCATCTAAGTCCAGTGTCTAGAACCGTAAGGGCGAGTGGGTCGAACCACTCACAGGTGTGTCTAGTGCTCCCAGACTGGCTGGAGACCAGAACAGGCAACAAGGCCTAAACCCGCACTAGCACCTGGGCTGCACAGAGCCACACAAATCTCACAGGCTGAGAGACATCCAAAAACCCTTACAGAAAATGGCGACCGCGGCAGGACACTGGCAGCGAGAGGGTAGTGTGTTAGACTTTGGTGTGAATGTACGAAATGTTATGCAGGAAAAGATAGCAGATTATGTGTTCGGAAAGGTAAATCTAACTAAGAAATGGATAAGTGACTTGTTAGCGGATAAGAGTCCACTAGAGGCAGCCGAGAGGTGGACAGATAGTAAGGAACATAAAAAGACAGTCGAGAAAGCAGTCTGGTTAATGTGTTACAAAAGGCAGGTCCAGATTTCAAACCAGGTCATTACAGCGCAAACAGCTCGGATCAGGCATTTAGAAGAGGAAATGGATGAGAAGGTCTCTGGAGGGGAGTTGCTCATTAGGAATTTAAGTGCGCTGCACCAAGAACGCCAGGAAATCACCAGTCACCATAAAACAAGGATAGATTACCTCGAGTGCCAGGTCACTGAGGCAAAGTTAAGTGAGGGCAGACTAAAGGAACGATGTTCCCGCCAAGCTGCCCAGATAAGAACCCAGGAAGAGAGCTTAACGGGGGTTAGGGCGGCATATAAGTTGGCCCTTGAGGATAAGTTTCAGGGGGCCGATCATAGCGCCTGCCAACAGGAGATAGAGCACCTCAAAAGGGCCGTGAACAAAGCGCACGGCATGGTGTGCCTTATCAATCCGTCAGCACACCAGCCGCTAGTAAATGAGGAGTTTCAGAAATCCCCACCAAGTAAAGCAAAGGAAGTATTAGCCACTGCGCCCTCCGCGCCACCCAGCTATTCGGAAACCTGGGTAAGGGAGGAAGTAGTAGAAGAAACAGAAGAGCCCACTGAGGGAGAAGTGGAAAAGGGACCGTTGTGTCCAGTTACGGGTATAAAAAGGGGCCCAAACAGAAACGGTGGGGAGGAACCAGGGGTTCTCCTCAACCAGCTTGTGTTGCCTCACAGCTCACACCAGCTGAGAGTTATGATAAATCACGTACGGAAGTTGACCGAGTCAGACGACCCTTCCGTACATTTCAGAGAAGTTGAGCAAACCGCAGCCATCAACGGCTGCGATGATGGGGAAACAGCAAAAATGCTATTATTTTCGTTAGGCAGTTCAATCCTTCAGTGTCTCTCGGACGAGAGCAAGAGGGGAACCAAGACTTATGAGGCATTGAAAAATGAGGTCCTAGAAGTGTTAGGGGCGGACGATGAAGGTCCGTTTGCTAGAGTGGGACAGACAGTGCAGATGGAGGGAGAACCCCCGAAGGTTTTTGCCGACAGGCTGTGGCCAGTATATCAGCGCAGCTGTCCAGGTGCGCCAGAGCGCGACGCTGTGGACGGCGTCGGTTTAAATCATTGGCTCAGGTGTATAGTAGCCAACAGTTTGCCAGCCGTCAGAGAGCAGGCAAAAGCGTGGTTTGATCCCAATGACCCCAACATTACGGAAGAGTCGGTCTTGAATCGACTCACGATAGGATATCGCAATATAAGGGGTATGGGAACACGTCCCCTTAAGGGAAAAGTACATGAGGTACGACCCGCAGCCCCGGCTCAAAGGGAGTGGCATCAGGAGGGTAACCGCGCCCCGCAGGCAAGTAATGCTTGTTACGGGTGTGGGAGGACAGGGCACTGGCGCAAGAACAGCAGGAACCCTTGGAAGGATTCCAGGGATAAAAATCCCGCAGCCCGAGCCCAGATGCCTGTCTCTGCTAGGGAAGCTAGTGCACCCACCCCTCCCGACGACCTCGAATCAGTGTTGGGAGCCATGCGCAACTTCATGAGTGCACATGGAAAGGTGGCGGTTGCTACCGGCCCCGTAGGTGCCGCAGGACCGTCTAACCATACCCAATGACTAGAGCCCGCGCAGCCCGTCTACCTGTGTCCGCTCAGCTATGATGCGTGGAAGCGACCCTTGGTGGAGATGGAGGTAGAGAAACAGAAGGGTAGTTATTTGTTGGACACGGGAGCTTCTTGCACCGTGATTCATACAGATAGCCCTTTTGACTCACCGCTATCTACCAAGGTCCCATTCACATTAGCGGGGTTCACGGGAAAAGAACAGGCTGGCGGGTTCTCCTTTCCGCTATACATTAGTTTGGGGGCACTTCACATCAAGTGGAAGTGCATATTGATGGAATGGCAGGAGGGGGGTGGAAGAGGTGTCCTCGGGTCCGATCTCCTATCAGGACACGGGATCCTCGTGGACCTCAGAAATCATTGTCTCTGGGGGCTAAGAGTGAAAAAGGCGAGGTAGTGGTAATTCCGGGGGAGGAAGAAACAGGGGTCCTGTGTACCATGCAGCCATCCGGAGGCTACGACCTTGGGCTCATGGTCGCAGATGTCCCAACGGACATGCAAACGTACGTGTCAGATAATATGCACGCGTTTGCAACCCACAAGCACGATTGTGGGAGGGTTACCGGGTTTGAGGTCAGCGTAGATGGGGACCCCATGACCCGGCCCCAAAAACAGTATAACTTCCCCAAAGAAGCAGAACCCGATATGGAGACAGCAATGTCCTCCTTGGTGCAGCAGGGCGTGTTGAGGCCGATAGCCACACACGTGAACTCCCCATTATGGCCGGTTAGGAAGCCGGATAATTCGTGGAGGGCCACGGTGGACTACAGAGTCCTTAACAGTAACATTCCCGCCTGCGCGCCCACGGTAGCAGCAGTTGCTGACCTAATAGGGAGTATCCCAGCGTCCGCGACCACGTTCACGGTGCTGGATATCTCGAACGGTTTTTGGTCCATCCCGCTGCGGCGAGAGGACCAGTACAAGTTTGCCTTTACTTTCAAAGGACAACAGTACACATGGAACTGTCTGCCACAGGGTTTCCACAACAGCCCCAGTATTTTCCATCAGTGTATGGCAGGAAGTTTAAAGGAGTTTAGTCAGCCCAATCAGATAGTGCAGTACGTGGATGATTTGCTCCTATTTACGGATTCAAGGGAGGAGCATGGACCACTGCTGGCCGAGTTATTGGAGCTGCTAGCGAGAAAGGGTTTTAAAGTGAACCCTAAGAAAGCACGTATCGGTCAGGAGGAAGTAAAATTCCTGGGGCTGACCATTCGCGCTGGGGAAAGAGCCATAGATAAGGCTAGGAGGGAGTCGGTGCAAGAGTTACCGATTCCCAACACCATAAGGGGTGTGAGGTCCTTTTTGGGACTGACCGGTTACTGCAGGGATTTTATCGAAGACTATGCGGCCACAGCGGCGCCGCTGCTCCGACTCCTCCATAAGGGAGTGGAGTGGTCTTGGGACGAGGGCTGCCAGGCAGCCTTCGAGAAGTTAAAAAGGGATTTGCAGACCGCGCCAGCTTTAGGGGCCATAGATGGGGGGAAGGAGTTTTTCCTGGAGGTAGCTGCCAGCGGAGACAGCTTAAGCGCCGTACTGCTCCAAGAGCGTCACGGCAAGCTGAGGCCGGTTGTCTATTCATCCAGGGTGTTAACGGATGTGGAGAGAAGTTTCTCCAATTGCGAAAGGCACCTTTTAGCCACGCATTGGGCTGTGAAAAGATCAGCGATCTTCACAGGGCTCTCTCCCATCACTCTCCTCACCCATCACACACCAACTAAGATGCTTCTAGATGGGAGGATTAAAGATGGGACCGTAAGTAGCGTGCGTATTGCGCGCTGGACCCTTCTTCTTTCCCAGATGGATCTTAGAGTAAAAGGTCTTTGCGAGCCCAGGCTTGCGGCCAATTTGGTATACCCCGGTACAGCCCACCAGTGTTTGGTGGAAGGGGTGTGGGAAGTCAACATAGGTTTGCGGGCCGGGATACATCCCACTGGGCGCGAGATTTATGTTGATGGTTCCAGCACAGTGTCCGCTGGCGAACGACTCACAGTGTGTGGAGTTTATGACCCTGCGGCAAACCTTGCCCTGGCGATTAAGCTCCCCAGCACCATGAGCGCGCAGCAGGCTGAGCTGTCTGCAGTGGTGTACGTCGTTACCCACCCAGAAATTTTCCCAACCCCATACACGATTTGCTCGGACAGTATGTTCACATGCAATTCGTGTACGGAATACCTGGCCATTTGGTCCCGCCGTGGATACACCTCCGCGGACGGACGACCTTTAACGGTGAAGCCCTTGCTGGAAAAGATCCTAGCAGCAGTAGGGGAGGAAGGGGAGATTTTCATCCATAAGGTGAAGGCTCACTCCTCCACAGAGCCCCGTGGGGAGGGCAACCAGCAGGCGGATGCGCTAGCCAGGGAGGGTGCCCGCAATGGCATTTTCTGGGACCCCTATGGGCCCAGACCCATGGCAGCGATCCAAGGCAGGGACGGGAATCCCGGGAACACCAGGGTAGCATTGCCCCTAGACCTTAAGACCGTCCAGAACCAGGATCCCGCCCTAAAAGCAGTCCTCAGAACCCTTGCTGAGGGGAAGCAGGTAGAGGGTCCGTACAGTACGGCAACCCTCTCCGTTAAGGAAGGCATGCTGTTCCGCGAGGAGCAGTGGGTTGTGCCGCAGCAGCACAGGAGGGAATTCATTCAGTTGGCTCACGAGGGACCGGGGGCAGGGCACCCCGGGCCCGAGGTTACCTGGCAACGGGTAGAGCAAGCGGGATGGTGGCCGGGGCTCAGGGAGCAGGTCCGCAAGTTCTGTGCAAGCTGTCTCGTGTGCGCTGCAAACAACCCAGACCCCCAGAAAAGGAAAGTGCCCATGGGGCACATCAGGAGGGTAGAGGGACCATGGCAGTCAATACAGATCGACTATATAGGGCCCCTGCCCACCACCCAGGGAGGCTATAAATACTGCCTCGTCTTGGTGGATGTGTTTTCCAAATGGGTGGAAGCCTTCCCCTGTCGAACAGCTACGGCACTGGGTACTGCAAAAATCTTGGTCCGGGAAGTGTTCTCGCGGTGGGGACTCCCCCGTTTTGTGAAGTCAGACCAAGGGAGTCATTTCACCGGCCAGCTGATGCAGAACACCCTCATGCTTTTGGGCATTGAAGGGAAATGGCACGTAGCGCACAATCCCCAGTCATCCGGGATTGTTGAACGCATGAACCGGACCCTGAAGGAGAAATTGAGGAAAGAGACTATGAACTCGCCCCAAAAATGGGCGGAGGTTCTGCCTTTAGTCCTCATGGGGGTCCGGGCCAGTCAGTCGAGAAGTACGGGGTATTTCCCGCACGAGGTGATGACTGGGAGGATCATGCGAACCCCCACCCATGTGCTGGCGCCGGTGCTCACTGAGGGTCAGCTCCAAGAGGTAAGCAGGGACAAGTTCGTCCAGACCCTCTTGGAGCGCCTGAAGCAGGTTTACGAGCAGGCGGCTGGGAACATGGGAAGGCAGCATCAGGGCAATCGCCTGTTGCTGGAACCCCGCAAAAAGCGGGAGTGGGAAGTAGGAGACCAGGTCATGGTCAGAAACTACGCCAGAGTAGGGAGTCTGGAACCACTGTATATGGGACCCTACAACATTGTAGATAAGGCGAGCCCCATGGTATACGCCGTAAAGGTACCTCGGCGCACTAAGTGGTTCCACGTAAATCAGTGCAAACTGTATAAGCCGGGCACACAAGGGCCTACCACAGGGGCCAAACCTGCGAGTGGGGACTCGCAGCCCCAGGTAGAGCCACAGGGCACACAGGCAGGCAAAGCAGCTTGCATCAGGGGAGAGGACATCCTAGAAAAATGTGAGATATTTTATTGGGGTTGGGAGTCAGATGAGGAAGAGTTCGAGGAGCTCGACGAAGATAGTGACACAAGCGAGGAGGAGCTGGAATCGGAGGACGAAAGGGTCGCCCCCGATTCAGGTATAGGGGAGACAGGGGCTGCAGATAGAGATCCACAAAGGGTGGAGGCCGAAGCTGCAGGTCCCGAACGCAGGGGGGCGGAGCTAGGGGAGGCGGAGCCAGCCGCTGTGGTGGGACCACAGGGCGTGGCGATGGAAGCCTCAGAGCCCGAGCCGCCCGCCTTGAACGTCTTGCCCTCGAGGGAGGTAGGGACTGCGAGTGAAGGGCCGCCTACTGGGCCAAGTAGGGCGGTGACACAAGCTGCAGATCCTGAGTTCAGGGAGGCGGAGTCAGGGGAGGCGGAGCCAGCGACTGCGGTGGGACCACGGGTCGCCATGCTGGAAGTCTCGAAACCCGGTCCGTCAGTCCTGGAGTTCCTGCCCCCGGTAGCTCTCCGTAGGTCAAGTCGGAAACCCCAGCCCAGAAAGATTTGGGTAAGTCCCCCATATGTCCCCAGACGTAAGTTCAAGGTCAAGGCAGCTCAGGGAGATCCCAGTCCCAGCGCAGCAGCGATAGGCTGCGGCAGATCAAAGGGAGGGGTCAATGCCCTCCCACCGTTGGGAGAAGCCTGCGGCAGCAACCGCAGAATTTGAGTGGGCCGCCCTGGGAACGGGCGGCACTGTACAGTTATTAAGACGAGTGATAAGTTTAGGATGAGTTTATAAGTTTATAGTTTTAAATCAGGTTAAGTCGGTAGTTTAATTTTGTTTAACAGAAAGAGGTAAAATGATGGGAGTTTTTTTTTTAGAGATAGGAATAGTTGAAGTCTATCCAGCGCACATGTCTTCTTACGTGAGGCGAGGTCAGGGGACCCGCTCACCCTTCACAAAAGCCAGAGAC
Source organism: Squalus acanthias (assembly GCA_030390025.1). Lineage (NCBI taxonomy): Eukaryota > Metazoa > Chordata > Chondrichthyes > Squaliformes > Squalidae > Squalus > Squalus acanthias. Next base: position 722,383 of record JASTWF010000069.1, read on the forward strand.
TCTTGGGAGGCTGGCTACCTCATTCTATCTGATCACAGGAACCAAGGAAGGATGGAACGAATTCTAGTATTGCTCGCGGCAATCGGATGTGGATTGGCCTATCGAGGCCGCACCAAGGATGTCGTGGTGTTTGGATGCTCCGGGGACACGGCCCCCATCGCGGTGGATGGGACCGGAAGGTGAGAGGCTGAGGAGACCACCACCTATTTCCACAAGGGAAGGTGGCCAGGATGGCTGGGAACGAATTCAACTGAGTATTCCAGTACATCGGGTTTTGCCTACAAAGAGACTTCTTTAATGTGCCCCAAAGTGAGGATCATCGCACCCAGAGTCAGCGTCACCGTCGGCAAACTAATTTGTTTGACTTGTAATGGGAATGTCCCATTGAGCCGATGGTGGTGGCTACGAAAGCTGAGCAAAAACATGAGGAACTCTTCGGTCGAGTGGGAGCGACTGGGTAATAATACCCATCGGACAATTACGGGGACAAACGGACAAGTGAGAGTCTGTTGGGACAAATGGTGGGAACCGGATGAGGGAATTTATGTATGTATGTGGGGGTCAAAGCACGTTTGCCCCAAAGGCATCTCCATATTTTTCATCAATCAATGGCAGGATAACGGACAGGGGATGAGGTGGGATGCGAGCACCAGGGGGTGCGGAGCCCCATACTCCCCGATCCCGGTAAATGCCACTGAACTCATTACGCGCCCACGCAAAGCCCCGCCCACGATTCCGGTGGTTCTAGCTAAGGAAGAAGGGTGCCCTAAAACCAGTAAGGGACCCGGGAATGGTTTGGTACTGGTCCCCACAGACCAGATACTATTTCAGGGGGTACATTACGCTGTGGCCTCGGTGATTTTAAATCTCACCGAGGTGCGGTTACCAGAGTGGTGCCCCAAAAAGACGGAACAGTTATATCAGGTCCTGTTGACCAAGATGTTTAGACAATTTTATGAGTTCGATTTCGCGGAAATTGATAAAACAAGTTTGTACACCGCACCACATGAAGTTTTGGGTCAGGTGGGGAGGCAAAGAAGGGGTGTTGTGAACGATATGTTCACTGCTTTCAATACAGGTACATCTGTGGTCAACGCTCTAGACAGCGTGGAGCTGCAGACCCAGATTAATGGCTTAAAAACGCAATTAAAAAGCATTCTCACAGATGAAAATAAGGTGGTTGGGTCTGGGTTACACGAGGACCAAGCCATGACTCTCCATTTAAAAGAAATAATAGCCGAACTAGAGAAACATGCGCGTACGGTAAATGCCCTGATTAGGGAAGATCGGAATGCGTCCGATCAGGCTGCGCAGAATGAGGTGTGCGTGCTTTACGGGGCGTGGTTACTGGGCGAGGGCCGCAGTAATTTGGAGGATTTAAAACAAGGTTTGGTCCCGTCCTGGATAAGTAACAAACACCTGCAGGCGCTCCACCCTTTTCAGAACGCATTAAACCCGTGCCAGCTCAGACTAGCTTCAGAAGCATACCCAGTCCCCGTGGACTGCGGACAATCAAACCATACCATCATGGGTATAGTATTACGTATGCCGGTTTTGGGCGACACAACAAATCCCGCCCCGGTGTACCGGGTAGAGAACATTGGTGTCATTCAGGGGGGAGCCCACATTCGCTATGCAGCAGTTCCACCTTACGTCATCCGCTGGGAGCAAACGATGACAGGTACAGATCTGTCTGGTTGTCGTGGCCGGGGAGCACACATAATACTGTGTCCCAAGCACTTGAATGCCTTTTTAACACCACAGTGCGGGTTCAGAACGGCTGGCGCCAAGCCCATGAATTGCACCATGGAGGCAATGGCACAAGATCATGTGCCTCCGCAGGGAGCATACATCGGGGGTGGAACATATTGTGTTACCACTGCAGCGCAACACTACCAACATGGAAACCGTAGCCGGTGTCCGGCGAGTGACAGCAGTTTCTGTTTTAAACCCAGGGCGGAAGTTCAAGTAGCACAACAGCGAATTGTCCCAATCCCTGAACCATCCATGGTTCATCTTACCGTAAAAGAGAACTTCACCGACCTGCAGCGATTCGTCGCGCATTTCGGATACCTCATTCCCCCCCTCCATGAACACCTCACCAAGCTTTTGAAAGCCGTCGCGGTATCGCAAAAACATTTTTACACCCGAGAACAAAAGACTGTCGAGATAGGGACAGAAATTCTGGACATAGTAATTCCACCGTGGTGGAATCTGTTCACCAACATTGAAGTGCCTTCCTGGATTAGAATAGCCTCCCACATTTTAGTTGTATGCCAAGTGTTTATTGTGATATACTTATTGGTCGTGCATTGTAAGAGAGGCAAACGCCTCACCAAGAACGAAAACACGGGAGAGTGGCGAGAACGTTACGTGCGCGTGCACGATGAAAGCACCGCGTAAACAGACAAAATGGCGTCACTCCCGTTTTCCACGTGCGCCTCGGAAGTGTTGTAATCGATCGTGATTTTTCTCAGAAACTGTAATTAAGTTTGGAACTCTACATGTTTAAGAGTTGGTTTTGATTATTTTGGTTTGGTGTTGTTGAATATGATTGTTTGGGTGTTTTTTGTTTTCTTTTTCCTTGAATAAAAAAATATGCATATGCAGGTGGTGCGAGAGGCATCGGCCTGGTTACACCTGGAAGGAAAATATACAAGTGGTGTAAGTTAAAGGCAAATGCTGCCTACGGTGTTATAAGAATGTAGTTTTTCCTGGGAAATAAGGACAACACAGAGACCCTAGATAGTTTTAAGTTATGGGAATTTTTGGATGTGGAGAATCGAGATAATATTGCTCACCACAATATTTTTGATACGATAAGCGGAGTTATTCGCATCAACAGGAGGGACTGTAGAATTCGCAAAATTATCGCGATTTTATAAAATAAGAAGGAGACATAAAGTTTCGTACAAACAGCTTTATTTCAGCAGAATGCTGTCAGGTTTCAAAACGGACACAAACAGCCTGTAAAATGGCCGCCACGCCTCGTGGCAGAACGTTCTAGACTTTCAATGGGCAGACAAGATGGCGTTCCAATAAACATTTGTGCAAGATCGTACAGGACTCAGCACATTTGAGATAATTGACAAGACATGATGGGTTTGCATTTTATACATAAATACTGGAATCGGTCTCCCAGGTGCGAATAAGGGCTATTGTACCGAGCGATCAAGGACCCATCCAAAGACATTAATATGCAAAATCCCCACGACTCTACGATGAGAGAGCCGTTTGCGGGTAGTTACAGAAAGCATTTGGAAGCCCCAAAACCCCTCCAGGGAGACTACTAGCCGGTTCCACAATGGGAGAAGTATTAACGGGTGCTCAGACAGTTACAAGTATCACCGAAACCCATTAAAAACGGAGATCACCCTATACAAGAAGTTTGAGTGCCAAAACCCTGACAAAAGATAGACATTAAGATTGGGCGGGAAAAGAGGAATTACAGCACTATAACTGTAAGGTACAACCGTCCATCTGTCTCTTGCCTCTTGCTACTCTTGCTGCTGACTGCTGTCTCTTCTTCTTCTTGCACTTGCTGCTTTGACTCACTGGAAGACTGTTGAACTTTTATTCTCTTGCCTGACGGCTCTGGACTCTGATCCGCTAGGATCAACCTCGTGGCTTGCCGCGAAGATCTGTGTAGAACTGGGCTGTGAGGCCTTGAAACGGGCACACCATCCCGAGAAGTCGGTAAACGGTGTTGGAACCGAAGCCCCGAGAGGAGATGAGATGAGATGAGATGAGATGAGAAGAGAAGAAGACGACAATACGTATCGCCACGGTCAGTAAGCCCCGACCGCGCCTGTAAGTCGAATAAACACTTCCTTGCCCAGGAAGACTTTTCTTTGAATTTTACAAACTGGTGAGGGCACAGGAAGACTCTTCTTCGAGTAGTATCGGAACTCCGAGAACAACACAGATCTTCATGACAGCAGACGGTCCAGCCTGCTAGCCGGAGCAGAAACGAGTAAACAAGTGGGGTACAGAGACCCCTGATCAGCACGTGGATAGTCAGGTGCTGCGGTAAAAACATCCGAGCAGAGTATCGGAATTCTCCGAGTTATCACGAGTGGTGAGCATTAGTCTCGATCCTACAAATCTAGATTAGGACAGGTATTGATAGGGGAGGGTTTAAGTTTTAAGGATAAGTATAATGTGTGTCCCCTTTTACGATGTGTCATGCGCTCCTCGTTTCCCTAAAATTAGTTACATAACTGTGTGTAAGATTGTACTGTCATTAATCTGTGCTTATGACATGTATCTCTTAATCTTGAATAATATGCAATAAAGATTTTCCATTTCGCACTATTCGACCGGGTCTACCTGAGTTTTTCTCTGCATTATTGCTCTCGCACATAAGTCCAGTGTCAGAACCGTAAGGGCGAGTGGGTCGAACCACTCACAGGTGTCTAGTGTTACCAGGCTGGCTGGAGACCAGAACAGGCAACAAGGCCTAACCCCGCACTAGCACCCAGGCTAAGCACAGAGCCGCAGGTCACCCCTTACACTATCTCGCGTCACATGACCGTTCACCTATATTTATTGTCACATGATCTTTATGATCTCACCCTGTTGTTATATTTTTGTGAGCTTTAGGAAAACCACATGGCTGCATTTCTATCTCGCTGTTGCCCCGAGTGGTGTTACTGATCTCTGGGTTCCATAGTTTGTGGTTGGTGCTGCTGAGCTATTTTCATCTGATCTTGCAAAAGCATCGGGACCTTGTGGTCAGCGAGTCTGACCTGTCCACGCTGGTCTGTCTAGTTTGCAAGCTGCGTTGTTAACCCCTTAATTGCTGAAGGGCACCACTGCTCCACTTCACACAGGAACAGGAGGAGGCCCATTCAGTCCCTCGAGCCTGTTACACAGGAACAGGAGGAGGCCCATTCAGCCCCTCGAGCCTGTTACACAGGAACAGGAGGAGGCCCATTCAGCCCCTCGAGCCTGTTACACAGGAACAGGAGGAGGCCCATTCAGCCCCTCGATCCTGTTACACAGCAACAGGAGGAGGCCCATTCAGCCCCCTCGAGCCTGTTACACAGGAACAGGAGGAGGCCCATTCAGCCCCTTGAGCCTGTTACACAGGAACAGGAGGAGGCCCATTCAGACCATCGAGCCTGTTACACAGGAACAGGAGGAGGCCCATTCAGCCCCTTGAGCCTGTTACACAGGAACAGGAGGAGGCCCATTCAGACCATCGAGCCTGTTACACAGGAACAGGAGGAGGCCCATTCAGCCCCTCGACCCTGTTACACAAAACCAGGAGGAGGCCCATTCAGACCATCGAGCCTGTTACACAGGAACAGGAGGAGGCCCATTCAGCCCCTTGAGCCTGTTACACAGGAACAGGAGGAGGCCCATTCAGACCATCGAGACTGTTACACAGGAACAGGAGGAGGCCCATTCAACCCCTCGAGACTGTTACACAGGAACAGGAAGAGGCCCATTCAGCCCCTCGAGCCTGTTACACAGGAACAGGAGCAGGCCAATTCAGCCCCTCGAGCCTGTTACACAGGAACAGGAGGAGGCCCATTCAGCACCTCGAGCCTGTTACACAGGAACAGGAGGAGGCCCATTCAGCCCCTCAAGCCTCTAACACAGGAACAGGAGGAGGACCATTCAGCCTCTCAAGCCTGTTACACAGGAGCAAGAGGAGGCCCATTCAGCCCCTAGAGCCTGTTACACGGGAACAGGTGGAGGCCCATTCAGCCCCTCGAACCTGTTACACAGGAACAGGAGGAGGACCATTCAGCCCCTCGAGCCTGTTACACAGGAACAGGAGGCTGCCGATTCAGCCCCTCGAGCCTGTTACACAGGAACAGGAGGAGGCCCATTCAGCCCCTGGAGCCTGTTAAACAGGAACAGGAGGAGCCCCATTCAGCCCCTCGAGCCTGTTACACAGGAACAAGAGGCGGCCCATTCAGACCCTCGAGATTATTACACAGGAACAGGAGGAGTACCATTCAGACCCTCGAGATGGTTACACAGGAACAGGAGGAGGACCATTCAGACCCTTGAGCCTGTTACACACGAACAGGAGGAGGCCCATTCAGACCAAGGAGCCTGTTACACAGAAACAGGAGAAGGCAGATTCATACCTTCGAGCCTGTTACATAGGAACAGGAGACGGCCCATTCAGCCCAGCGAGCCTGTTACACAGGAACAGGAGGTGGCCCATTCAGCCCCTCGAGCCTGTTACACAGGAACAGGAGGAGGCCCATTCAGCCCCTCGAGCCTGTTACAGAGGAACAGGAGGAGGCCCATTCAGCCCCTCGAGACTGTAACACAGGAAAAGGAGGAGGACCATTCAGCCCCTCAAGCCTGTTAGATAGAAACAGGAGGAGGCCCATTCAGCCCCTCGAGCCTGTTACACAGGAACAGGAGGAGGCCCATTCAGCCCCTCGAGACTGTTACACAGGATCAGGAGGAGGCCCATTCAGCCCCCTCGAGCCTGTTACACAGGAACAGGAGGAGGCCCATTCAGCTCCTCGAGCCTGTTACTCAGGAACAGGAGGAGCCCATTCAGCCCCATCGAGCCTGTTACACCGGAACAGGAGGAGTCCCATTCAGCCCCCTCGAGCTTGTTACACAGGAACAGGAGGCCTATTCAGACCAAGGAGCCTGTTACACAGGAACAGGAGGAGGCCCATTCAGCCCCTCGAGCCTGTTACACAGGAACAGGAGGAGGCCCATTCAGACTCTCGAGCCTGCTACACAGGAACAGGAGGAGTCCCATACAGCCCCCTCGAGCCTTCTACACAGGAACCAGAGGAGACCCATTCAGCCCCTCGAGCCTGCTACACAGGAACAGGAGGAGACCCATTCAGCCCCTCGAGCCTGTTCCATAGGAACAGGAGGAGACCCATTAAGCACCTCGAGCCTGCTACACAGGAACAGGAGGAGGCCCATTCAGCCCCTCGAGACTGTTACACAGGAACAGGAGGAAGCCCATTCAGACCAATGAGTCTGTTCCAGAGGAACAGGTGGAGGCCCTTCAGCCTCTTGAGCCTGCTACACAGAACAGGAGGAGGACCAGTCAGCCCCCTCGAGCCTTCTACACAGGAACCAGAGGAGACCCATTCAGCTCCTCGAGTTTGTTACACAGGAACAGGAGGAGTCCCAATCAGCCCCATGAGCCTGCTACACAGGAACAGGAGGAGGCCATTCAGCCCCTCGAGCCTGTTACCATAGGAACAGTGGGAGGCCCATTCAGCCCCTCGAGCCTGTTACACAGGAATAGGAGGAGGCCCATTCAGACCTTCGAGCATGTTACTTAGGAACAGGAGGAGGCCCATTCAGCCCCTCGAGCCTCTTACACAGGAACAAGAGGAGGCCCATTCAGCCCCTCGAGACTGTTACACAGGAACAGGAGGAAGCCCATTCAGACCAAGGAGCCTGTTACACAGGAACAGGTGGAGGCCCATTCAGCCCCTCGAGACTGTTACACAGGAACAGGAGGAGCCCATTCAGACCCCTCGAGCCTTCTGCACAGGAACAGGAGGAGACCCATTCAGCCCCTCGAGCCTTCTACACAGGAACAGGAGGAGACCCATTCAGCCCCTCGAGCCTGCTACACAGGAACAGGAGGAGACCCATTCAGCCCCTCGAGACTGTTACACAGGAACAGGAGGAAGCCCATTCAGACCAATGAGTCTGTTCCAGAGGAACAGGTGGAGGCCCTTCAGCCTCTCGAGCCTGCTGCACAGAACAGGAGGAGGACCAGTCAGCTCCTCGAGCCTGTGATACAGGAACAGGAGGAGGCCCATTCTGCCCCTCGAGCCTGTTACACAGGAACAGGAGGAGGCCCATTCAGCCTCTCGAGCCTTTTACACAGGAACAGGAGGAGCCCAATTCAGCCCCTCGAGCCTGTTACACAGGTACAAGAGGCGGCCCATTCAGACCCTCGAGATTTTTACACAGGAACAGGAGGAGGACCATTCAGACCCTCGAGCCTGTTACACAGGAACAGGAGGAGGACCATTCAGACCCTCGAGCCTTCTACACAGGAACAGGAGGAGACACATTTAACCCCTCGAGCCTGCTACACAGGAACAGGAGTAGGCCCATTCAGACCAATGAGCCTGTTACAGAGGAACAGGTGGTGGCCCTTCAGCCTCTCGAGCCTGCTACACAGAACAGGAGGAGGACCAGTCAGCCCCTCGAGTTTGTTACACAGGAACAGGAGGAGGCCCATTCAGTCCCTCGAGCCTGCTACACAGGTGCAGGAGGAGGCCCATTCTTCCCCCTCGAGACTTTTACATAGGAACAGGAGGAGGCCCATTCAGCCCCTCGAGCCTGTTGCATAGGAACAGGAGAAGGCACATTCAGAACAACGGGCCTGATACAGAGGAACAGGTGGTGGCCCATTCAGCCTCTCGAGCCTGCTACACAGAACAGGAGGAGGCCCATTCAGCCCCTCGAGCCTGTTAAACAGGAACAGCAGGAGGCTCTTTCAGCACCTTGAGCCTGTTACACAGGAACAGGAGGAGGCCCATTCAGCCCCTCGAGCCTGTTACACAGGAACAGGAGGAGGCCCATTCAGCCACTCGAGCCTGTTACACAGGAACAGGAGGAGGCCCATTCAGCCCCTCGAGCCTGTTACACAGGAACAGGAGGAGGCCCATTCAGCCCCTCGAGCCTGTTACACAGGAACAGGAGGAGGCCCATTCAGCCCCTCGAGCCTGTTACACAGGAACAGGAGGAGGCCCATTCAGCCCTCGAGCCTGTTACACAGGAACAGGAGGAGGCCCATTCAGCCCTCGAGCCTGTTACACAGGAACAGGAGGAGGCCCATTCAGCCCCTCGAGCCTGTTACACAGGAACAGGAGGAGGCCCATTCAGCCCTCGAGCCTGTTACACAGGAACAGGAGGAGGCCCATTCAGCCCTCGAGCCTGTTACACAGGAACAGGAGGAGGCCCATTCAGACCCTCGAGCCTGTTACACAGGAACAGGAGGAGGCCCATTCAGCCCCTCGAGCCTGTTACACAGGAACAGGAGGAGGCCCATTCAGCCTCTCGAGCCTGTTGAGCAGGAGGAGGCCCATTCAGTCCATCGAGACAGTTACACATGAACAGGAGGAGCCTCATTCAGCCCCTCGAGCATGTTACACAGGAACAGGGGGAGGCCCATTCAGACACTCAAGCCTGTTACACACCAACAGGAGACCTTTCAGCACCTCGAGCCTGTTACACAAGAACAGGAGGAGGCCAATTCAGATAAAGGAGCCAGTTACACAGGAACAGGAGAAGGCAGATTCAGACCTTCGAGCCTGTTACATAGGAACAGGAGGTGGCCCATTCAGCACCTCGAGCCTGTTACACAGGTGCAGGCAGAGGCCCATTTAGTCCTCGAGACTGTTACACAGGAACAGGAGGAGGCACATTCAGCCCCCTCGAGCCTGCTCCACAGGAACAGGAGGAGACCCATACAGCCCCTCGAGCCTGCTGCACAGGATCAGTAGGAGACCCATTCAGACCCTCGAGCCTGTTCCATAGGAACAGGAGGAGTCCCATTCAGACCAACGAGCCTGTTACAGAGGAATACGTGGAGGCCCATTCAGCCCCTCGAGACTGTTACACAGGAACATGAGGAGGCACATTCAGACCCTCAAGCCTGTTGAGCAGGTGGAAGCCAGTTCAGTCCCTCGAGACTGTTGCACAGGAAGAGGAGGAGGCCCATTCAGCCTCTCGAGCCTGTTACACAGGAACAGGAGGAGGCACATTCAGACCCTCAAAGCTGTTACATAGGAACAGGAGGAAGCCCATTCAGCCCCTCGAGCCAGTTACACAGGAATAGGAGGAGGCCCATTCAGTCACTTGAGCCTGTTACACAGGAAGAGGAGGCGGCCCATTTAGCCCCTCGAGCCTGTTGCACAGGTACAGGAGGCGGCCCATTCAGCCCCTTGAGCCTACTACACAGGAACAGCAGGAGGCCCATTCAGCCCCTCGAGCCTGTTACACAGGAACAGGAGGAAGCCCATTCAGCACCTCGAACCTGTTACACAGGAACAGGAGGAGGCCCATTCAGCCCCTCAAGCTTGTTACACAGGAACAAGAGGAGGCCCATTCAGCCCCTCGAGCCTGTTACACAGGAACAGGAGGAGGCCCATTCAGCCCCTCGAGCCTGTTACACAGGAACAGGAGGAGGCCCATTCAGCCCCTCGAGCCTGTTACACAGGAACAGGAGGAGGCCCATTCAGCCCCTCGAGCCTGTTACACAGGAACAGGAGGAGGCCCATTCAGCCCCTCGAGCCTGTTACACAGGAACAGGTGGAGGCCCATTCAGCCCCACACCATTGACATCATTAACCAACAATAATCTAGCAATCTAGAAAGGACGTATTTCCTTAGCTCAGGGGTCAAATTCAAGGGGGCACAGATTAAAGTAATTGGGAGAAGGTTTAGCGGGGATTTGAGGGAAATTTCTTCACCCAGAGGGCTGTGGGGGTCTGGAACTCTGTCCTGAAAGGGTGGTAGAGGCAGAAACCCTAACCACATTTAAAAAGTACTTGGATGTGCACTTGGGATGCTCTAACCTGCAGGGCTACGGACCAAGAGCTGGGAAGTGGGATTAGGCTGGATAGCTCTTTGTTGGGCGGCATGGACACAATGGGCCGAAATGTCCTCCTTCCGTGCTGTAACTTTCTATGATTCTATGATTCTATGAGTACTGGGGGAGCGCCGCACTGTTGGATGGGCAGTACTGAGGGAGCGCCGCACTGTCGGATGGGCAGTACTGAGGGAGTGCTACACTTTCGGAGGTGCCGCCTTTCGGATGAGACGTTAAACCGATGCCCTTTCTGCTCTCTCAGGTTGACGTAAAAGATCGCAGGGCCACTATTTTGAAGAAGAGCAGGAGGAGTTCTCTCCGGTGTCCTGGGGCCATTATTTATCCCTCAACCAGCATCACTCAAAAGTCTCTGAGCCCACAACCTTCTGACTCAGAGGCGAGAGAAAGAGAGAGGGAGAGAGAGAGGGAGAGAAAGAGAGTTAAACCCACTGAGCCCCGGTGGAAACTCCATGGCAACGGCTGCCCAGCTTCCAGCAGAAATATCTTCAGAGTGTCAGGACACAAAGGGTTAACAGTTTGCTTATAGGGCCGGACAAAGTGATGTTTTCTCACTTGTTGCCCACTTCCTGATTTAACTCACAGCGACACATCAACCCTTTCTAATTGAATACACAGAGGGTGCAGCACAGGAAGAGGCCATTCGACCCAAGCAGTGAGTTTCGGTAACATCAAGTACAGACTGTCTGACTGTTTATCCCATCGCTGTCTGTGGAATCTTGCTGTGTGCAATTTGGCTGCCGCGTTTTCTACATTACAACAGTGACTACACTGTAAGAAGTACTTCATTGGCTGTGAGGCACTTTGGGACGTCCTGAGGTGGTGAACGTGTCTGGAGAAATGCAAGTATTCCGTTGTTTTTCTTTCTTAAAGCCTTGTAACTCACTGCAGAGCACCTATCATCCCACAGTGAGTAAAATTAGTCCGTGAAGACATTGTCTCAAAGCAGTTTTGATCTCTCGAGAGCTGTCGGGCAAGAGGTGAGGTCTCATTAACTCCTTTCTCTTTCAGACCTTGAGAGTGAGAAGTTGATGAAATATCTGGGAGTGGACAATGATCAGGAAATCTTACTTCCTCCTGTCACTTCTCCAAGGTAATATCATCGTCAGTTCGGACATATTTATGGTTAATAGTCTTTGTGAAAGATCATTCTTATTGAGCTATGATTGGGGACCAAATTCAGCAGTGACCCAGTGTCCTAACTCGCACCAAGTCCCGTTCACTCCTCAACCCTGCGCTCGCTGATCTACATTGGCTCCCGGTCCGGCAACGCCCCAAATTTAAAATTCTCATCCTCGTCTTCAAATCGCTCCATGGCCTCGGCCCCTGCCTCACTATCTCTGTTACCTCCTCCAGCCCTGCAAGCCTCCGGGATCTCTGCGTTCCACCCATTCTGGCCTCTTGTGTCTCCCCGATTTCCATCGCTCCACCAATGGCGGCCGTGCCTTCAGCCGTCTCGACCCTAAGCTCTGGAATTCCCTTCTAAAACTCGGGGATGGACAAGAGGCCAGAATTGAAGGAGCGCAGAGATCCAAATTTTAGTTACAGGTCACCATGACAACAACACAGCAGCGCTTAGAATAGACAGGCAGTTCAGTCCTCATACCATGGTAAGGGTGCAAGTTGTGGTTAAGATAACAAGCAAACAAGACAGGAACTGTATGAAGGTGTCATATATATAGTTTCTCTGTTTGCCTCTGATTTGCTGTGCAGTTATATTTCATAGACAATGAGAATCCAAAGAGATTCCTTAGACAATGAGAATCCAAAGAGATTCCTTAGACAATGAGGATCCAAAGAGATTCCTTAGACAATGAGGATCCAAAGAGATTCCTTGGACAATGAGGATCCAAAGAGATTCCTTGGACAATGAGGATCCAAAGATATTCCTTAGATATGAATCCAAAGAGATTCCTTAGACAATGAGGATCCAAAGATAGTCCTTAGACAATGAGGATCCAAAGTGATTCCTTAGACAATGAGGATCCAAAATTCACCAGCTTAGACAATCGGGAGGGCTGAAGAGCAAACAAAAGGTTTAGGCTTCCTAAGGGAATTGGGGGAGGAGCGAGCAGAAGGGCATGCCATAATTTTCCAATCTTCCCTAGATGCGGGGGAGGTGCCTGAAGATTGGAAAGTGGCAAATGTGAAACCACTGTTCAAGAAAGGGTGTAAGGACAATCCTAGTAACTACAATCCATTCAGTTTAACATCAGTGGTGGGTAAAGTTTTAGAAACAATAATTAAGGAAAAAATTATCGGACACTTGGTGAGGTTTAAGCTAATTAAGGAGAGCCAACACAGATTTGTAAAAGGCAGATCGTGTTTGACTAATCTAATTGAATTTTTTGTTGAAGTAACAGGGAGAATTGATGAAGGGAATGAAATGGATGTTGTCTACATGGATTTTGGGAAGGCGTTTGACAAAGTACCACATAGAAGGCTGGTTAACAAAATTGAGGCTCATGGAATAGTTGGGTCAGTGGCAGCTTGGATAAGGAATTGGCTTCAGGACTTAAAACAGCGAGTTGTGGTAAATGGCTATTTTTCAGACTGGAGGATGGTAGACAGTGGTGTTCCCCAAGGGTCAGTGCTGGGGCCACTGCTTTTTTTGATATATATAAATAACCTGGATATTGGAATACAGAGTAGAATTTCTAAATTTGCCGACAACACCAAACTTGGGGGTGTGGCAAACAGTGAGGATGATACCAATCGACTGCAACAGGACATAGAAAGGCTAGCAGAATGGGCAGACAAGTGGCAGATGGAATTTAATACAGAGAAGTGTGAGGTGATGCATTTTGGCAGAAGGAACAGGGAGAGGCAATATACACTTAATGGCACAGTTTTAAAGAGTGTGCAGTGAAAGAGGGACCTGGGAGTTAATGTGCATAGGTCCCTGAAGGTGGCGGGACATATTGAGAAAGTGGTTAGCAAAGCATATGGGATCTTGGGCTTCATAAATAGAGGTATTGAGTACAAAAGTTGAGAAGTTATGCTGAACCTTTAGAAAGCGCTGGTTAGGCCACAACTGGAGTATTGCGTCCAGTTCTGGTCACCACACTTCAGGAAGGATGTGAAGGCCCTTGAGAGGGTGCAGAGGAGATTTACCAGAATGGTTCCGGGGATGGGGGATCTTAGCTGCAAGGACAGGTTGGAGAAGCTGGATTTGTTTCCATTAGAGCAAAGGAGGTTGAGGGGTGATTTGATAGAGTTGTACAAGATTATGACGGGTTTGGATAGGCTAGACGGGGAAAGGCTGTTCCCACTAGTTGATGGTACAAGGACTAGGGGACACAGATTTTGGGCAAGAGATACAGGGGGGATGTGAGGAAAAACTAGCGGGCAGGCCCAATCCCGCCTCCATCCCACCTCCGAGCATTTTTCCCAAATGCGTGTTTTCTGACCCCCTTTCCATCCGCCTCCAAGAGGCGAGATAGGCCCTTAAGGCCCTTAGCAACCACTTAATAGCCTCTATAATCCCATTTTGAGAGGCCTTTCCGATTTTTAGTCATTCCCCCCATCCCTCACGCCTCCTCTGGAACACGCCAGGTAATGCTGGCGGCCTCACAAGTGGACTGCTTACCAACAGCTGCAGCTCCACCATTACGAAGGAGTTTTCACCGATGATCATTTGCAGGTGGTAGAACTTTGTTGTTTCAGGTCTGGGGGAACTTTTAGCAGGCCTACTCAGTGTTGTGGAAGTTTGGAGCCTGACACCCATCTCCAGTGTGACCTCCTGGGAAACCCCTCTCCCCACCTTGACTAAGCGCTTCCTCAACTGAGGCATATACCAGAAGCATGGGAACCATTTATTTCCTTTCCTCCTGGACATCAGATTCGGATGAAGACCAGCCGCGGCAGCAGCAGAACCATGAACAACAGCAGCACCAACAGCAGGAGCATCAACAGGAGCGCCAAGCTGCTGCTCACCCACCTGATATGCACATGCCAGAAGTCGCCAGCGCACGACCATATTGCTGCCCGGGATGCAAGGGACACACTCATGTTGGTCACATTTGCTTAGCCTGTACAATCAAACACTTTTGCCTCGCACCTTCTTACCAGAGCATCGACAATGGACAAGAACCTACGGATTCCTATCACTCTGACCACCATACTGACAATTGCAAGTCGCTCTAAGCCCTCAATGTAGAAGTTCCATTTGCAAAATGACACAGGCCACAACTTCAACAGTTTGCCATCAGAATTTTTTATCACATCAAGCAACTGGTGGCATTTCAAAAATAAACACAACATAACACCCAAGTGACTACCCATGTGACTACTTGTGCATTATCTTCCTCTTACGCGTGCTCCTACGTGGTGCTTCCCCTGTGGCTACAGCAGATGTGGACGCCCCTTGCTCACTTTCTTGCTGCTCCTGTCTCGACACCTTTGGCGGCCGTCCTCTGGGGTTGCGAACCTGTGAGGGCTCGGCAACAGTCTGCTGCTCCTGCGGCTGTGCAGGGGCTGAGATGCCCATCTCAGTTGGGATGAGGACTCTGGTGGGGCTCTGACCGAGGGCTTTGCAGTGGCATGGTCGTTTGAGCGCTTGGAGAGGAGCCCCCACTTCCTTGTTGTCTGCCACCAATATCCCTCTCATGGGTCAGCCCCACTTCAGAGCTAGCAAGTGGCTTGACAGCACCTTGCTGCACTTCAGGGGGGCCATGAGGACCCGTTTCTGCACTGCAAGTCCTACTCCAGAGGACTTCCATGAAGGTCTGGTTTCTATGCTCAGTAGCTGACCATCGCGCCTCAAGAGATGCCAGTCTATTCTGAACAATGAACATGTTTTCTACACTCTGGCGACTTAGCTCCTCCATGGCCTTAGCCATCCTCTCCTCTACCGTAGCCATCCTTTCCACAGAGGTTGCCATCCTTTCCGTGGTGATGCATTCATGCGCCAATGCCTCCACAAAGGCTCTGCTCATGTTCGCGATGGACTTCTCCATTTGCTCGACACTCGCAGCAACCCTGGAGACAAAACCTGCCAGAGACTCCTGCACCTGTTCCTGGAGTTCCAGCACCGCTCTCCTTCTGGATGGACCCAGAGGCACAGGGTCGACATGCAGCTGAGCCAAGCTGGCAGAGTCCTGCGCCCTCCGACGAGGCCTCTCCACTGCTGTCCCTGTCTCCACCATCTGCTGAAGCTCACTTGTGAGCTGTGATAAACCAGGTGCCAACACTACTCTATCTCGCGAAGGTCCCACCGAGGTGTGAGTGTCTGCGCTGGTGCTGGGTGCGCTGAATTCTGCTGAGGCTGCGCCCTCAGAGGTTGCAGCTTCCTCTGAGGAGTCTGGAAGCTCAGGCTCTTCCTCCTGGACAGTGGGGACAGGGGCTTTCAATGGTCCTATGGGGGAGTAAAGGAAAGAGTTAGAGATGTGAGGTCAAGGTTACATGAACATTGAATAGTGCAGATGATCATAAGTCAATCTGTTAGAGCATCAGATTCATTATCAGTGACCCATGCAATGTCAATGAGAGAGATGCTAAACTATTCTGTCACCAGCTTGCTGTGATGCGCCCATCTGTCCGTCCCCCACTTGGGAATCCTCCTCGATCCTGGCGATTTCCAGGGCCGCCTCCTCCCAGGCAGTGAGCTGGGCTACTGAGGGTGGCCCTCCTCCTGTCATGGCTCTTTCCCTCTTATTGTGGGCTCTCTTTTCCTGCAATGAGGGACACAAGTGGAGTTTGAGTGAGAATGAAGGAGTGAGTGTAGAGAATCCAGAGCATAGATGCTTAGAAGGATACAAAGGACCCTCCCTGTGTGATAAAAGTTGTTGTTGTCATGGCATCACAGTGATAGGGAGTGTGAGGGCTGCATAGTTGAATAGTTAAGTGAATGTGACCTTCGAGAGAGAGAGAGAATGGGTAAGGGTGCAGGAATGTGAGTGTCAAGTGGGATGTGGAGGAAGAGGTTGGCAAAGCAGAGTGCTGGTGAGGAGAGGCGATGGGGATCAGATTGAGGGTGATGGGAAAGTCATACTCACTTTTCCTGTGTGGAGAAGATCATGGAACCTCTTCCTGCACTGCAGCCAGGTTCTGCGGCTCAGCGAAATGGAGTTGACCTCCTGGGCCACTTGCAGCCACACAGCTGTTGTCTGCTGGGGTGGCTTTTTTCTCCCCGAGGAAGGGAACAGCACCTCCTTATTACATCTGGCTCCATGCACCAGAGCTTGGAGGGAGGGCTCATCAAACCGAGGTGCACACTTTTGCTTGCTGGTGCACATGGTCGGTAAATTATTCCTTCCTACAATTTCCAAAGCGTTTCCAGTCTCCAGAAGAAGCAAGGCTGCTTGCAGGTCTTAAATCCAGCAGCATTGATGATGTCATCGGAGGCGACTTTCTGTCTGAAAAGACTCATTGGGCCAGGGGTTCCCACACGCAGGAAATCAATTGCCCAATTAGGGGAAAATCCCACTATTTCAGCACTTCACTTAGGAGTCGGGGTCCCGACACGATTTCCACCTGACATGCCCCAGCCCGCCCACACTGACAAAATCCAGCCTTCAATGTTTTCAAGGGGAGACTGGATAGGCACTTGAGGGAAATAAACTTGCAGGGCTACGGGGATAGAGCGGGGGAATGGGACTGACTGGATTGCTCTACAGAGAGCCGGCACGGACTCGATGGGCCGAATGCCCTCCTTCTGTGCCGTATGACTGACTCTAGTGATTCAGGATGGAGATAGTGGCGTGAGTTCTGACGGATCCTAATCCACTGTTCCTGCCTTGTAAGTCAGCACAGAATATACCTCAATGGGTGCGTCATTTAGGCATTGTGTTGGGTGGAAGACTTGCTTCACTGAACAGGGTCCTGAGGTCTGTGAGCCAATATAGAATGAACTTGTCCACTCCCGTGCCGAGGATTCCCTTCCATCCGTTGGGTTGATGGAGCCATCTGTTGGGTCAAGAATTGTCTTCACATACAGAAACATTGTATGCTGAGGAAAAGGCATGAGGACAGGCGGGTGCGATGTCCACGGGCAAGGTGACTATGAGTCTGTCCGACATGTGGGTTCACTATAATGCTCCCCAATCACAGAACACGGTGCGCAGTGTTTGATATTCATTCTTGGATTGTGTTGTCTCAGTAGCTCTTGTCCTTCTGGGTGGTAGAGGTCGCAGGGGAGGGCGGTGCTGTCAATGTAACCTTGGTGAGTTCCTTGTGTGTCCTGTAGATGGTCCACACTGCAGACACTGTGCGCCAGTGACGGAGGGGGTGGATATCGAGTCCAGTGGAGCGACAAGCCATCCAGTGCTAAATATTGATATTTCTCTCCCCAGCTGTATTGTCAGAGGAGTGGAAAGGCGAGACTCCACGAGAGGTGACAGCACAGGAAGGTTTGTGTGCACAGATTCCATGTCATTACACTTATCCATCGCATCTGGCAAACCAACCGCGAGTTGGAATCTGGATTTTATAATGAGGAACGGAAATGGTGGGATGCAGCCTTTCACTCCAAGGATCACAATCGTGAGTTGCCACAGTTTCGCCATCGGACCCGGCTGTCTGGAGACCTGAGAGATGGTGACTGTTCCCTGATTATAAACAACATCACACAGCGAGACGCAGGAACTTATTATTTCAGAATAGAATTTAACAACAGTGATCGGTATAACTACTGGGCCTGCAACACAGCTTCATGTTTCTGGTAAGTGCTGGGTTATAATTACTCCACAATTCACGCTCAACAGTCAGTGGGAAATAACATAAACTGTGGCGGTTACACATTAACACAAAACACAGCTTATTATAACACAGTGTCTGATTATCAATAACCTGGCGATACCTTCCAGTTCAGTCCTAAAGCAACCTCTAATACTCACTTTATTATCAATGATTGAATGTCTTGACTGTGTCCATCATTGTTATCAGGTTATCGACTCCCATCTATCTCTCTAATCTTGTTGAAAAGTCTTACATACAGACAAAAGACAGACTCACTTTTCTCCAGCACCTTTCACCACCTCAGGAGGTTCCAAAGCGCTTCACAGACAATGAAGTTCTTTTTTTGAAGTGTAGTCACTGTTGTAATGTAGGAAATGTGACAGCCAATTTGTGCACAGCAAGCTCCCACAAACAGCAATGGGATAATGACCAGATCATCTGGTTTAACACATCAAAAGTATTTCATTGGCTGTGAAGCACTTTGGGTCGTCCTGAGGTCATGAAATGCGCTGTAGGAATGCAAGTCTTTCTTTTAAGTGTTGGTTGAGAGAAAGTGCATTAAGCTCAGTGACAGACACTCCGCAAACCCTGGAAATAGGAAACAATTTCTTCTTAGAGATTCACACAAAGTTACATCGAGTATACCACACAGAAAGAGGCCATTCAGCACAACTGGTCCATCCCGGTGTTTCTGCTCCACACCAGCCTCCTCCCACCCCTCTTCATCTCCCCCCATCACCATATCCTTCTATTCTTTTCTCCCTCATGTGTTTTTCCAGCTTCCCCTTAAATGTATCTCTGCTATTCGCCTCAACCACTCCCTGTGGTAGCGAGTTCCCCATTCTCACCACTGTCTGGGGAAAGAAGTTTCTCCTGAATTCCCTATTGGATTTATCAGTGAATATCTTATATTGACGGCCCCTAGTTCTGGTCTCCCCCACAAGTGGAAACATCTTCTCTACGTCTACCCTATCGAACCCCTTCATAATTTTAAAGACCTCTATCAGGTCACCCCTCAGGCTTCTCTTTTAGAAACATAGAAACTAGCAGCAGGAGTAGGCCATTCGGCCCGTCAAGCCTGCTCCACCAGTCAATATGATCATGGCTGATCATCCAAATCCAGTACGCTGTCGCTGCTTTCTCACACAGAATCCCCACATCGAGCCTGCACCTATCCCACCCTATCCCCACGTATTTAATTCCCCCTAACATATCCCATCCTATCCCCATAACCCCACATATTTAATCCCCTCCTAACACTAAGGGTTAATTTATCACAGCCAAACCAACCTAACCTACACATTTTTGGACTGTGGGAGGAAACCGGAGCACCCGGAGGAAACCCACGCAGACACGGGGAGAATGTGCAAACTCCACACAGACAGTTACCCGAGGTCAGATTCGAACCCGGGTCCCTGGCGCTGTGAAGCACCAGTGCTAACCACTATGCCACCGTGTTCTGGAGAAAAGAGCCCCAGCCTGTTCAATCATTCCTAATCCTTGTAACCTCTCAGTTCTGGTATTATCCTTGTAAAAGTACTTTCTCTTGCGGGACTGTGATTTCTATTTGAACTGATGCCTCACGTTATATTTATCTAAAAGGATCCATTCTCTGTGTGTTAGATTTCACAGATAAACCCAGGATATTCCCTGCTGAAATGATTGCAGGAAAGCGTGTGAACGTAAGCTGCACCTTCAACACCACGTGCACTGGAACAGCACCTGTCTTAACCTGGGTCAATCCCACTGACGTACCCGGGTCAGTCTCAAACAGTGTAACTCAGCATGGCGTCACTCTGACATATACTTCTGTTCTGTCCCTGATTCCATCACTCAAACACCACGGACAAACTCTCACCTGCAGAGTCAGATATCCATCTGTTTCATCGGAGCACACCCTCGCACTCACTTTGCAATGTAAGTACGGACATCCTTAATTCTACAATACCTGTGACAGTCCACATTGTGCACAGCAAGATCCCAAAAGCAGCAATGTTCCGATGACAAGATCATCTGTATTATACAGCTGGAGCCTTTGTTCAATAGTGTCATGGGATCTTTTACATCCACCTGAGAGGGCAGACGTTGCCTCGGGTTATAAAACTCATGTGAAAGACGGCACCTCCAACAGTGCGGCGCTCCCTCAGTACTGAACCTCCGACAGTGCGGCGCTCCCTCAGTACTGCCCCTCCAACAGTGCAGCGCTCCCTCAGTACAGCCCCTCCGAAAGTGCAGCTCTCCCTCAGTACTGCCCCTCTGACAGTGCGGCGCTCCCTCAGTACTGCCCCTCCGACAGTGCGGCGCTCCCTCAGTACTGACCCTCCGACAGTGCGGCGCACCATCAGTACTGCCCCTCTGAAAGTGCGGAGCTCCCTCAGTAATGCCCCTCTGACAGTGTGGAGCTCCCACAGTACTGCCCCTCCGACAGTGCAGCGGTCCCTCAGTACTGCCCCTCCAACAGTGTGGCGCTCCCTCAGTACTGACCCTCCGACAGTGCAGCGCTCCATCAGTAATGCCCCTCTGACAGTGCGGCGCTCACTCAGTACTGCCCCTCTGACAGAGCGGCGCTCTCTCAGTCCTGCCGCTCCGACAGAGCGGCGCTCCCTCAGTACAGCTCCTCTGACAGTTCGGCGCTCCCTCAGTACTGGCCCTCCAACAGTGCGGTGCTCCCTCTGTACTGCCCCTCTGACAGTGCAGCGCTCCCTCAGTACTGCCCCTCCGACAGTGGGGCGCTCCCTCAGTACTGTCCCTCAGACAGTGCGGCGCTCCCTCAGTACTGCCCCTCCGACAGTGCGGCGCTGCTTTCAGTAATGCCCCTCCGACATTGCAGCGCTCACACAGTACTGCCCCTCCGAAAGTACGGCGCTCCCTCAGTACTGCCCCTCCGACAGTGCAGCACTCCCTCAGTACTGCCCCTCAGATAGTGCAGCATACCCTCAGTACTGCCCCTCGGACAGTGCGGTGCTCCCTCAGTACTGCCCCTCCGACAGTTCGGGGCTCCCTCAGTACTGCCCCTCCAACAGTGCGGCGCTCCCTCAGTACTGCCCCTCCGACAGTGCGGCGCTCGCTCAGTACTGCCCCTCCGACAGTGCCGCGCTCCCTCAGTACTGCCCCTCCGACAGTGCGGCTCTCCCTCTGTACTGCCCCTCCAACAGTGCGGTGCTCCCTCAGTACTGCCCATCCGACAGTGCGGCGCTCCATCAGTAATGCCACTCTGACATTGCCGGTCTCACTCAGTACCGCCCCTCCGACATTGCAGCGCTCCCTCAGTACTCCCTCTCCGACAGTTCAGCGCTCCCTCAGTATTGCCCCTCCGACAGTGCATCACTCCCTCAGTGCTCCCACTCAGAATGTGCGGCTCTCCCTCAGTACTGCCCCTCCGACAGTGCGGCGCTCCCTCAGTACTGCCCCTCCGACAGTGTCGCACTCCCTCAGTAATGCCCCTTCGACAGCGCAGCGCTCACTCAGTACTGCCCCTCTGATAGTGCGACGCTCCCTCAGTACTACCCCTCCGACAGTGCGGCGCTCCCTCAGTACTGACCCACCGACAGAGCGGTGCTCCCTCAGTACTCCCTCTCCGACAGTGCAGCGCTCCCTCAGTACTGCCCCTCCGACAGTGCGGCGCTCCCGCAGTACTGCCCCTCCGACAGTGCAGCGCTCACTCAGTACTGCCCCTCCGAAAGTGCGGCGCTCCTTCAGTACTGCCCCTCCGACAGTGCGGCGTTCCCTCAGTACTGCCCCTCCGACAGTGCGGCGTTCCCTCAGTACTGCCCCTCCGACAGTGCGGCGCTCCATCAGTAATGCCCCTCTGAAAGTGCGGCGCTCCCTCAGTACTGCCCCACCGACAGTGCGGCGCTCACTCAGTACTGCCCTTCCGAGAGTGCGGCGCTCCCTCAGTACTGCCCCTCCGACAGTGCAGCACTCCCTCAGTACAAGCCCCTCAGACAGTGCAGCGCACCCTCAGTACTGCCCCTCCGACAGTGCGGCGCTCCCTCAGTACTGCCCCTCCGACAGTGCAGCGCTCCCTCAGTACTGTCCCTCCAACAGTGCGGCGCTCCCTCAGTACTGACACTCCGACAGTGCGGCGCTTCATCAGTAATGCCCCTCTGACAGTGCGGCGCTCCCTCAGTGCCGCCCCTCCGACAGTGCGGCCCTCCCTCAGTAGTGACCCTCCAACAGTGCGGCGCTCCCTCAGTACTGCCCCTTCGACAGTGCAGCGCTCCCTCAGTACTGCCCCCTCCAGCAGTGCGGCACTCCCTCAGTACTGATCCTCCGACAGTGTGGCGCTCCCTCAGTACTGCCCCTCCGACAGTGCGGCGCTCCATCAGTAATGCCCCTCTGACAGTGCGGGGCTCACTCAGTACCGCCGCTCCGACATTGCAGCGATCCCTCAGTACTCCCTCTCCGACAGTGCAGCGCTCCCTCAGTATTGCCCCTCCGACAGTGCAGCGCTCCCTCAGTAATGCCCCTTCGACAGCGCAGCGCTCACTCAGTACTGCCCCTCCGACAGTGTGACGCTCCCTCAGTACAGCCCCTCTGACAGTGCGGCGCTCCGTCAGTACTGACCCGACGACAGAGCGGTGCTCCCTCAGTACTGCCCCTCCGACAGTGCTGCGCTCCCGCAGTACTGAGCTACGACAGTGCAGCGCTCACTCAGTCCTGCCCCTCCAACAGTGCAGCGCTCCTTCAGTACTGCCCCTCCGACAGTGCGGCCTTCCCTCAGTACTGCCCCTCAGACAGTGCGGCGCTCCCTCAGTACTGCCCCTCCGACAGTGTCGCACTCCCTCAGTAATGACCCTTCGACAGCGCAGCGCTCACTCAGTACTGCCCCTCTGACAGTGCGACGCTCCCTCAGTACTACCCCTCCGACAGTGCGGCGCTCCCTCAGTACTGACCCACCGACAGAGCGGTGCTCCCTCAGTACTGCCTCTCCGACAGTGCAGCGCTCCCTCAGTACTGCCCCTCCGACAGTGCGGCGCTCCCGCAGTACTGCCCCTCCGACAGTGCGGCACTCCCTCAGTACTGCCCCTTAGACAGTGCGGCGCTCCATCAGTAATGCCCCTCTGAAAGTGCGGCGCTCCCTCAGTACTGCCCCACCGACAGTGCGGCGCTCACTCAGTACTGCCCTTCCGAGAGTGCGGCGCTCCCTCAGTAGTGCCCCTCCGACAGTGCAGCACTCCCTCAGTACAAGCCCCTCAGACAGTGCAGCGCACCCTCAGTACTGCCCCTCCGACAGTGCGGCGCTACCTCAGTACTGCCCCTCCAACAGTGCAGCGCTCCCTCAGTACTGGCCCTCCGACAGTGCGGCGCTCCCTCAGTACTGCCCCTACGACAGTGCGGCGCTCCCTCAGTACTGGCCCTCCGACAGTGCGGCGCTCCCTCAGTACTGCCCCTCCGACAGTACTGCCCCTCCGACAGTGCGGCACTCCTTTCAGTAATGCCCCTCCGACAGTGCAGCGCTCACTCAGTACTGCCCTCCGACAGTGCGGCGCTCCATCAGTAATGCCCCTCTGAAAGTGCGGCGCTCCCTCAGTACTGCCCATCCGCTTGTGCGGCGCTCCCTCAGTACTACCCCTCCGACAGTGCTGCGCTCCAGCAGTACTGCCCCTCCGACAGTGCGGCGCTCCCTCAGTACTGCCCCTCTGACAGTGCTGCGCTCCCGCAGTACTGCCCCTCCGACAGTGCAGAGCTCACTCAGTACTACCCCTCCGACAGTGCGGCGCTCCATCAGTACTGTCCCTCCGACAGTGCGGCGTTCCCTCAGTACTGCCCCTCCGACAGTGCGGTGCTCCCTCAGTATTGCCCCTGCGACAGTGCGGCGCTCCGTCAGTCCTGCCCCTCTGATGGTGCGGCGCTCCCTCAGTACTGTCCCTTCGACCGTGCGGCACTCCCTCAGTACTGCCCCTCCGACAGTGCAGCGCTCCCTCAGTACAAGCCTCTCAGACAGTGCAGCGCACCCTCAGTACTGCCCTTCCGACAGTGCGGCGCTCCCTCAGTACTGCCCCTCCGACAGTGCAGCAGTCCCTCAGTACAAGCCCCTCAGACAGTGCAGCGCACCCTCAGTACTGCCCCTCCGACAGTGCAGCGCTCCCTCAGTACTGCTGCTCCAACAGTGCAGCGCTCCCTCAGTACTGTCCCTCCAACAGTGCGGCGCTCCCTCAGTACTGCCCCTCCGACAGTGCGGCGCTTCATCTGTAATGTCCCTCTGACAGTGCGGCGCTCCCTCAGTTCCGCCCCTCCGACAGTGCGGCGCTCCCTCAGTACTGACCCTCCGACAGTGCGGCGCTCCCTCAGTACTGCCCCTCCGACAGTGCAGCGCTCCCTCAGTACTGCCCCTCCGACAGTGCAGCGCTCCCTCAGTACTGCCCCCTTCAGCAGTGCAGCGATCACTCAGTACAGCCATTCCGACAGTGCGGCGCTCCCTCAGTATCTCCCCTCCGAAAGTGCAGCGCTGCTTCAGTGCTGCCCCTCCGACAGTGCAGCGCTCCCTCAGTACAGCCCCTCCGACAGTGCGGCGCTCCCTCAGTCCTGCCCCTCCGATAGTGCGGCGCCCCCTCAGTACTTCCCCCTCCAACAGTGCAGCGATCCC
Organism: Squalus acanthias; assembly: GCA_030390025.1. Classification (NCBI taxonomy): domain Eukaryota; kingdom Metazoa; phylum Chordata; class Chondrichthyes; order Squaliformes; family Squalidae; genus Squalus; species Squalus acanthias. The sequence continues at coordinate 747,222 of JASTWF010000069.1, forward strand.
TCAGTACAGCCATTCCGACAGGTCGGCGCTCCCTCAGTACTGACCCTCCGACAGTGCGGCGCTCCCTCAGTACCTCCCCTCCGACAGTGCAGCGCTCGCTCAGTACCGCCCCTCCGACAGTGCAGTCAAAAGGAGTAACACGGAGGATTGATGAAGGGAATGCAATGGATGTTGTCTGCATGAATTTTTGGAAGGCGTTTGACAAAGTACCACATAGAAGGCTGGTTAATAAAATTGAGGCTCATGGAATAGGTGGGTCAGTGGCAGCTTGGATTGGAATTGGCTTCAGGACAGAAAACAGCGTGTTGTGGTAAATGGCTGTTTTTCAGACTGGAGGATGGTAGACAGTGGTGTTCCCCAAGGGTCACTGCTGGAGCCACTGTTTTATTTGATATATATAAATGACCTGGATATTGGAATACAGAGTAGAATTTATAAATTTGCCGCTGACACCAAAGTTGGGTGTTGTAATGGATTCTGACCCTGCGTGTCTCGCAGCCTGTGAGATTCACGCGGCTCTGTGCAGCCTGTATGTCAGTGCGGGTCTAGGCCTTGTTGCCTGTTCTGGTCTCCAGCCAGTCTGGGAACACTAGACACACCTGTGAGTGGTTCGAATCACTCTCCCTTACGGTTCTAGACACTGGACTTAGATGCGAGAGCAGTAATGGAGATAAAACTCATGTAGACTTGGTTTGAATGGTACGAAATGGAAAATCTTTATTGCATGATACTTAAGATTATGAAATACATGTCATAAGCACAGATTAATGACAGTACAATCTTACAAACAGTTATATAGTCGATCTTAGGGAAACGAGGAACGAACGGCACAAAGTAAATAGGGGCACACATTACAAATATCCTTAATCCTTAAACCCTCCCCTATCAATATCTATCCTAAACTAGATTCGTAGGATTTCGAGACTCATGCTCACCACTCGTGATAACTCGGAGAAATTCCGAATAGCTGATCGGATGTTTTTCACCGCAGCACCCACGTGTCGGTCAGGAGATCTCCTGGTCCCACTTGTTTACTTGCTTCTACTGCTCCGGCTAGCAGGCTGGACCGTCTGCTGTGATGAAGACCTGTGTTGGTTGGTTTAACAGGTACTCTTGGAGCACAGTTGTCAATATCGTCGATACGATATGTTTTCACATTCCAGTTACTTTGGGCACAGTCCAGTTATCATCGATGCAATATGTTTCGTTATAAGTTCGAAGAAGTCTTCCTAGCAAGGAAAACTTGGATAATCGACCTACAGGCGCGGTCGGGATTTACTGACCGTGGCGATGGATATGGTCTTCCTCTCTTCTCATCTCATCTCATCTCATCTCGGGCCTTCAGTTCCGCTGCCAGTTACCAACATAGGTCTTCGTTACGCGACACGAGGTAGATCCGAACGGATCAGAAAGTTCAACAGTCTTTTCAGAAGAGGCAACAGGCAAGCAGAAGCCCAACTACGAGTACACAGGAGCAGCCACGAGGTTACGAATCGACCGGATAAAAGCACAGGAGCAGCCACGATGATAAGAGCAGCAAGAGCAAGAGAGAGAATGGACGGTTTGGAGCCTGCAATTATAGTGCAAAATCTTCCGTTTCCCGCCCAACTATAATGTCCATTCTTTTGTTTAGGGTTTGGCGCCCAAATGTCTTGTATGGGTGATCTCCGTTCTTAATGGGTTTCGGGGCTACTCGTAAATGTCTGAGTACCTGTTAATATTTCTCCCATTGTTAAATCGGTCGGTGTTCTCCCTGGAGGGGTTTGGGGCTTCCAAGTGTCCTGTATAACTACCTGCTAACGGCTCTCTCATCGTAGAGTCGTTGGGATTTTACATATTAATGTCTTTTGGATGGGCCCTCGGTACAATGGCTTTCCTTTGTACCTGGGAGACCGATTTCAGTATCTATGTGTATACTGCAAACCCATAATGTCTCGTGTATTATCTTCACTGTGCTGAATCTTAATCGATCTTGCACAAATGTTTATTGGAACGCCATCTTGTCTGCCTGTTGAAAAGTCTAGAATGTTCTGTCACGAGGTGCGGCGGCCATTTTACAGGCTGCTTGTGTCCACTTTAAACCTGCCAGCATTCTGCTGAAATAAAAGCTGTTTGAACGAAACTCTGTGTTTTCTCCTTATTAATAAAATCGCGATATATTGCGAATTCTACAGTGTGTGGCAAACAGTGACGATGATACCAATCGACTGCAACAGGACATAGAAAGGCTAGCAGAATGGGCAGACAAGTGGCAGATGGAATTTAATACAGAGTAGTGTGAGGTGATGTATTTTGGCAGAAGGAACACTTAATGCCACAGTTTTAAAGAGTGTGCAGGGACAGAGGGACCTGGGAGGTAATTTGCATCGGTTCCTGAAGGTGGCAGGACATATTGAGAGTGTGGTTAACAAAGCAAATGGGATCTTCGGCTTCATAAATAGAGGCATTGAGTACAAAAGTAGAGAAGTTATGCTGAACCTTTATAAAGCGCTGGTTAGGCCACAACTGGAGTATTGCGTCCAGTTCTGGTCACCACACTTTAGGAAGGATGTGAAGGCCCTTGAGAGGTTGCAGAGGAGATTTACCAGAATGGTTCCAGGGATGGGGGATCTTAGCTACAAGGACAGGTTGGAGAAGCTGGATTTGTTTTCATTAGAGCAAAGGAGGTTGAGGGGTGATTTGATAGAGCTGTACAAGATTCTGATGGGTTTGGATAGGCTAGACAGGGAAAGGCTGTTCCCACTAGTTGATGGTACAAGGACTAGGGGACACAGATTAATGTTTTGGGCAAGAGATACAGAGGGAATGTGAGGAAAAATGTTTTTACGCAGCGAGTGGTGAGGACCTGGAACTCGCTGCCGACGGAAGTGGTGGAAGCGGAGACACTCAATGTTTTCAAGGGGAGACTGGATAGGCACTTGTGGGAAATAAACTTGCAGGGCTACGGGGATAGAGCGGGGGGAATGGGACTGACTGGATTGCTCTACAGAGAGCCGGCACGGACTCGATGGGCCGAATGGCCTCCTACTGTGCAGTATGACTCTATGACTCTATGACCCTAGTGTATCAGAATGCAGATAGTGGCGTGAGTTCTGACGGATCCTAATCCACTGTTCCTGCCTTGAAAGTCAGCACAGAATATACCTCAATGGGTGCATCATTTTGGCATTGTGTTGGGTGGAAGACTTCACTGAACAGGGTCCTGAGGTCTGTGAGCCAATATACAATGAACTTGTCCACTCCCGTGCCGAGGATTCCCTTCCATCCGTTGGTTGATGGAGCCATCTGTTGGGTCAAGAATTGTCTTCACATACAGAAACATTGGCCCAGAAATTTGACTCGGAGGCTTGCCGCGGGGGTAAGGATCGCGCGCGATCTTACCTACCGCGCCTGCCGTTGTGTTTCGGGCCCACAGGATCTTCACGTCCTGGGCCTCTCCCTCGTGCCGGCGCGCAGTGTGTGCGTGTCCCAGGGGCGCAGTTAGTGCGATGCGACCTCTGGAATCACGTGGGCCATGGAGAGCCAATGGCAGCAGACCATCTTTCATTCATAGATTTGACAGGAGACCTGTCAAATCTATGAATACAGATTGCCCCCAAAAGAACAGCTAAACATCAAATAAATTTTTTTAAAAACCGTCACATTAATAAAATAACTATAGTTAAATAAATTAACCACTTTAAACAAAAATTTAAATTTTTGAAAAAATTTAAATTCTTTTTAAAAGTTATAAAAATAAACTTACCTTTCTTTAAAGTCTCTAAAAAAGATAAACCTGTTGAAAAAAATGTAAAATTATACTTAATTAACTACTTACCTTGTTAAAAGGGGGTCTTACGCCTCCTTTTTACTTGTGTAAAATCTTCCATACTTACCCTCGCGTTGAAACCTGAAAAAAAACCTAAGTGTGCTGCGTGCGCGCAGCCTCTAGTGCGCACGCGGTTCACCTAGGAACCGCCCCCTTCGCCATACCGGAAGTGCCGGTTTCCCGCGCATGCGCAGTGCATGCAGGAAACCGGCACTTCGGGACCGAATACGGGTGAGTACACAACGGGTACTCTCCCGTATTCGGACGAATTTCTTGCCCAATATTGTGTGCTGAGGAAAAGGCACGAGGACAGGCGGGTGCGATGTCCACGGGCAAGGTGACTATGAGTCTGTCCGACATGTGGGTTCACTATAATGCTCCCCAATCACAGAACACGGGGCGCAGTGTTTGATATTCATTCTTGGATTGTGTTGTCTGAGTAGCTCTTGTCCTTCTGGGTGGTAGAGGTCACAGGGGAGGGCGGTGCTGTCAATGTAACCTTGGTGAGTTCCTTGTGTGTCCTGTAGATGGTCCACACTGCAGACACTGTGCGCCAGTGACGGAGGGGGTGGATATCGAGTCCAGTGGAGCGACAAGCCATCCAGTGCTAAATATTGATATTTCTCTCCCCAGCTGTATTGTCAGAGGAGTGGAAAGGCGAGACTCCACGAGAGGTGACAGCACAGGAAGGTTTGTGTGCACAGATTCCATGTCATTACACTTATCCATCGCGTCTGGCAAACCAACCACGAGTTGGAATCTGGATTAATTATGGGGAACGGAGATCATCGTCTATAGCCTTTCACTCCAAGGATCACAATCACTCGTTGCCACAGTTTCGCCATCGGACACGGCTGTCTGGAGACCTGAGAGATGGTGACTGTTCCCTGATTATAAACAACATCACACAGCGAGACGCAGGACCTTATTATTTCAGAATAGAATTTGACAACTGGAATCAGTTTGACTACTGGCCTGGAACACAGCTTCATGTTTCTGGTAAGTGCTGGGTTATAATTACTCCACAATTCACGCTCAACAGTCAGTGGGAAATAACAGAAACTGTGGCGGTTACACATTAACACAAAACACAGCTTATTATAACACAGCGTCTGATTATCAATAACCTGGCGATACCTTCCAGTTCAGTCCTAAAGCAAACTCTAATACTCACTTTTTTATCAATGATTGAATGTCTTGACTGTGTCCATCATTGTTATCAGGTTATCGACTCCCATCTATCTCTCTAATTGTGTTTAAAAGTCTTACATACAGACAAAAGACAGTCTCACATTTCTCCAGCACCTTTCACCACCTCAGGAGGTTCCAAAGCGCTTCACAGACAATGAAGTTCTTTTTTTGAAGTGTGGTCACTGTTGTAATGTAGGAAACATGGCAGCCAGTTTGTGCACAGCAAGCTCCCACAAACAGCAATGGGTTAATGAGCAGATCATCGGGTTTAACATTTCAAAAGTACTTCATTGGCTGTGAAGCGCTTTGGGACGTCCTGAGGTCTGAAATGCGCTGTAGCAATGCAAGTCTTTCTTTTAAATGTTGGTTGAGGGATAATTGCAAATTGTTTCTGTCCTGCCATGGAGAGGATTTAATTTAACATTGGCGGAGATCTCTGAGCGAGTGGAGAGCCAGTATTCCTGGGGCTGTGACCAGGTCCTCCACCCCCACCCAGTATTGTCAATTCAAGGGTCTCGGAGAGAAAGTGCATTATGCTCAGTGACAGAAACTCCGCCAATCCTGGAAATAGGAAATAATATTTTCTTACAGATTCACACAAAGTTACATAGAGTCTACCGCACAGAAAGAGGACATTCAGCACAACTGGTCCATCCCGGTGTTTATGCTCCACACCAGCCTCCTCCCACCCCTCTTCATCTCACCCCATCAACATATCCTTCTATTCCTTTCTCCCTCATGTGTTTATTCAGCTTCCCCTTAAATGCATCTCTGCTCTTCGCCTCAACCACTCCCTGTGGTAGCGAGTTGCCCATTCTCACCACTCTCTGGGTAAAGAAGTTTCTCCTGAATTCCCTATTGGATTTATCAGTGACTATCTTATATTGATGGCCCTTAATTCTGGTCTCCCCCACAAGTGGAAACATCTTCTCTACGTCTACCCTATCAAACCCTACCATGATTTTTTGGACCTCTATCAGGTCACCCCTCAGCCTTCTCTTTTCTAGAGAAAAGAGCCCCAGCCTGTTCAATCATTCCTGATTGTTGTAACCTCTCAGTTCTGGTATTATCCTTGTAAAAGTACTTTCTCTTGCGGGACTGTGATTTCTATTTGAACTGATGCCTCAAGTTATATTTATCTAAAAGCATCCATTCTCTGTGTGTTAGATTTCACAGATAAACCCAGGATATTCCCTGCTGAAATGATTGCAGGAAAGCGTGTGAACGTAAGCTGCACCTTCAACACCACGTGCACTGGAACAGCACCTGTCTTAACCTGGGTCAATCACACTGACGTACCCGGGTCAGTCTCAAACAGTGTAACTCAGCATGGCGTCACTCTGACATATACTTCTGTTCTGTCCCTGATTCCATCACTCAAACACCACGGACAAACTCTCAGCTGCAGAGTCAGATATCCATCTGTTTCATCGGAGCAGACCCTCGCAGTCACTTTGCAATGTAAGTACGGGCTTCCTTAATTCTACATTCCCTGTGACAGTCCAGATTGTGCACAGCAAGATCCCACAAGCAGCAATGTTCCGATGACAAGATCATCTGTATTTTACAGCTGGAGCCTTTGTGGAATAGTGTCAGGGGGACATTTATATCCACCTGAGAGGGCAGACGGTGCCTCAGGTTATAAAATTCATGTGAAAGACGGCACCTCCAACAGTGCGGCGCTCCCTCAGTACGGCCCCTCGGACAGTGCGGCGCTCGCTCAGTACTGCCCCTTCGACAGGTCGTGGCTTCCTCAGTAATGCCCCTCCAACAGTGCGGCGCTCCCTCAGTACTGCCCCTCCGACAGTGCGGCGCTCCATCAGTAATGCCCCTCTGACAGTGCGGGGTTCAATCAGTACCGCACCTCCGACAGTGCAGCGCTCTCTCAGTACTGCCTCTGCGACAGTGCAGCACTCCCTCAGTATTGCACTTCCGACAGTGCATCATTCCCTCAGTGCTCCCCCTCAGACAGTGCGGCGCTCCCTCAGTACTGCACCCCCGACAATGCGGCGCTCCCTCAGTACTGCCCCTCCGACAGTGCAGCGCTCCCTCAGTAATGCCCCTTCGACAGCGCAGCGCTAACTCAGTATTGCCCCTCCGACAGTGCGACGCTCTCTCAGTACTGCCCCTCCGACAGTGCGGCGCTCCCTCAGTACTGCCCCTCCGACAGTGCGGCGCTCCCTCAGTACTGCCCCTCCGACAGTGCAGCGCTCCATCAGTAATGCCCCTCTGAAAGTGCGGCGCTCCCTCAGTACCACCCCTCCGACAGTGCGGCGCTCCCTCAGTACCACCTCTCCGACAGTGCAGCACTCCCACAGCACTGCCCCCTCCGCCAGTGCGGTGCTCCCTCAGTACTGCCCCTCCGCCAGTGCGGCGCTCCCTCAGTACTGCCCCTCAGACAGTGCAGCCTACCCTCAGTACTGCTCCTCGGACAGTGCGGCGCTCCCTCAGTACTGCCCCTCCGACAGTGCGGCGCTCCCTCAGTACTGCCCCTCCGACAGTGCGGTGCTCCCGCAGTACTGCCCCTCCGACAGTGCGGCGCTCACTCAGTATTGCCCCTCCGACAGTGCAGCAATCCCTCAGTACTGCCCCTCCGACAGTGCAGCGCTCCCTCAGTACTGGCCCTCCGACAGTGCGGCGCTCCCTCAGTACTGCCCCTCCGACAGTGCGGCGCTCCCTCAGTACTGTTATCCGACAGTGCGGCGCTCCCTCAGTATTGCCCCTCCGATAGTGCGTCACTCCCCCAGTACTGACTCTCCGACAATGCGGCGCTCCATCAGTAATACCCCTTTGACAGTGCAGCGCTCCCTCAGTACCTCCCCTCCGACAGTGCAGCGCTCCCTCAGTACTGCCTCTCCGACAGTGCAGCGCTCCCTCAGTACTGCCCCTCCGATAGTGCGGCGCTCCCTCAGTACTGACCCCCTGACAGTGCGGCGCTCCCTCAGTGCTGCCCCTCCGACAGTGCGGCACTCCCTCAGTACTGCCCCTCCGACAGTGCAGCCGCTCCCTCAGTACTGCCCCTCCGACAGTGCGGCGCTCCCTTATTACTGCCCCCTCCGACAGTGCGGTGCTCCCTCAGTACTGCCCCTCCGACTAGTGCGGCGCTCCCTCAGTACTGCCCCTCCGACAGTGCGGCGCTCCCTCAGTACTGCCCTCCGACAGTGCGGCGCTCCCTCAGTACTGCCCCTCCGACAGTGCGGCGCTCCCTCAGTACTGCCCCTCCGACAGTGCGGCGCTCCCTCAGTACTGCCCCTCCGACAGTGCGGCGCTCCATCAGTACTGCCCCTCCGACAGTGCAGGCGCTCCCTCAGTACTGCCCCTCCGACAGTGCAGGCGCTCCCTCAGTACTGCCCCTCCGACAGTGCGGCGCTCCCTCAGTACTGCCCCTCCGACAGTGCAGCCTCCCTCAGTACTGCCCTCCGACAGTGCGGCGCTCCCTCAGTACTGCCCCTCCGACAGTGCGGCGCTCCCTCAGTACTGCCCCTCGGACAGTGCAGGCGCTCCCTCAGTACTGCCCCTCCGACAGTGCGGCGCTCCCTCAGTACTGCCCCTCCAACAGTGCGGCGCTCCCTCAGTACTGCCCCTCCGACAGTGCGGCGCTCCATCAGTAATGCCCCTCTGACAGTGCGGGGTTCAATCAGTACCGCACCTCCGACAGTGCAGCGCTCTCTCAGTACTGCCTCTGCGACAGTGCAGCACTCCCTCACTATTGCACTTCCGACAGTGCATCATTCCCTCAGTGCTCCCCCTCAGACAGTGCGGCGCTCCCTCAGTACTGCACCCCCGACAATGCGGCGCTCCCTCAGTACTGCCCCTCCGACAGTGCAGCGCTCCCTCAGTAATGCCCCTTTGACAGCGCAGCGCTAACTCAGTATTGCCCCTCCGACAGTGCGACGCTCTCTCAGTACTGCCCCTCCAACAGTGCGGCGCTCCCTCAGTACTGACACTCCGACAGTGCGGCGCTCCCTCAGTACTGCCCCTCCGACAGTGCAGCGCTCCATCAGTAATGCCCCTCTGAAAGTGCGGCGCTCCCTCAGTACCACCCCTCCGACAGTGCGGCGCTCCCTCAGTACCACCTCTCCGACAGTGCAGCACTCCCACAGCACTGCCCCCTCCGCCAGTGCGGTGCTCCCTCAGTACTGCCCCTCCGCCAGTGCGGCGCTCCCTCAGTACTGCCCCTCAGACAGTGCAGCCTACCCTCAGTACTGCTCCTCGGACAGTGCGGCGCTCCTTCAGTACTGCCCCTCCGACAGTGCGGCGCTCCCTCAGTACTGCCCCTCCGACAGTGCGGTGCTCCCGCAGTACTGCCCCTCCGACAGTGCGGCGCTCACTCAGTATTGCCCCTCCGACAGTGCAGCAATCCCTCAGTACTGCCCCTCCGACAGTGCAGCGCTCCCTCAGTACTGCCCCTCCGACAGTGCGGCGCTCCCTCAGTACTGCCCCTCCGACAGTGCGGCGCTCCCTCAGTACTGTCCCTCCAACAGTGCGGCGCTCCCTCAGTACTGCCCTCCGACAGTGAGGCTCTCCCTCAGTTCGGCCCCTCCGACAGTGCGGCGCTAACTCAGTACTGCCCATCCGCTGGTGCGGCGCTCCCTCACTACTGCCCCTCTGACAGTGCGGCACTCCATCAGTACTTCCCCTCCGTCAGTGCAGCGCTCCATCTGTAATGCCCCCTCCGCCAGTGCGGCGCTCCCTCAGTACTGCCCCTCCGACAGTGCGGCGCTCACTCAGTACTGCCCCTCCGACAGTGCAGCACCACCTCAGTACTGCCCCTCAGACAGTGCAGCGTACCCTCAGTACTGCCCCTCGGACAGTGCGGCGCTCCCTCAGTACCGCCCGTCCGACAATGCGGCCCTCCCTCAGTACCGCCTCTCCGACAGTGCGGCGCTCCCTCATTACTGCCCCCTCCGCCAGTGCGGTGCTCCCTCAGTACTGCCCCTCCGATAGTGCGGCGCTCCCTCAGTACTGCCCCTCCGATAGTGCAGCGCTCACTCAGTAATGCCTCTCAGACAGTGCGGCGCTCCCTCAGTACTGCCCCTCGGACAGTGCGGCGCTCCCTCAGTACTGCCCCTCCGACAGTGCGGCGCTCCCTCAGTACTGCCCCTCCGACAGTGCGACGCTCCCGCAGTACTGCCCCTCCGACAGTGCGGCGCTCCCTCAGTACTGCCCCCTCCGACAGTGCGGCGCTCCCTCAGTACTGCCCCTCCAATAGTGCGGCGCTCACTCAGTACTGCCTCTCAGACTGTGCAGCCTACCCTCAGTAATGCCCCTCGGACAGTACGGTGCTCCCTCAGTACTGGTCCTCCGACAGTGCGGCGCTCCCTCAGTACAGGCCCACCGACTATGCGGCACTCCGACTATGCGGCACTCCCTCAGTAATGCCCCTCTGACAGTACGGCGCTCCCTCAGTACTGCCCCTCCAACAGTGCAGCGCTCCCTCAGTACTGCCCCTCCGACAGTGCGGCGCTCCATCAGTAATGCCCCTCTGACAGTGCGGGGTTCAATCAGTACCGCACCTCCGACAGTGCAGTGCTCTCTCAGTACTGCCTCTCCGACAGTGCAGCGCTCCCTCAGTATTGCACTTCTGACAGTGCATCATTCCCTCAGTGCTCCCCCTCAGACAGTGCGGCGCTCCCTCAGTACTGCACCCACGACAATGCGGCGCTCCCTCAGTACTGCCCCTCCGACAGTGCAGCGCTCCCTCAGTAATGCCCCTTCGACAGCGCAGCGCTAACTCAGTATTGCCCCTCCGACAGTGCGACGCTCTCTCAGTACTGCCCCTCCGACAGTGCGGCGCTCCCTCAGTACTGACACTCCGACAGTGCGGCGCTCCCTTAGTACTGCCCCTCCGACAGTGCAGCGCTCCATCAGTAATGCCCCACTGAAAGTGCGGCGCTCCCTCAGTACCGCCCCTCCGACAGTGCGGCGCTCCCTCAGTACCGCCTCTCCGACAGTGCAGCACTCCCACAGCACTGCCCCCTCCGCCAGTGCGGTGCTCCCTCAGTACTGCCCCTCCGCCAGTTCGGCGCACCCTCAGTACTGCCCCTCAGACAGTGCAGCCTACCCTCAGTACTGCCCCTCGGACAGTGCGGCGCTCCCTCAGTACTGCCCCTCCGACAGTGCAGCGCTCCCTCAGTACTGCCCCTCCGACAGTGCGCGCTCCCTCAGTACTGCCCCTCCGACAGTGCGGCGCTCCCTCAGTGCTGTCCCTCCAAAAGTGCGGCGCTCCCTCAGTACTGCCCTCCGACAGTGCGGCGCGCCCTCAGTTCGGCCACTCCGACAGTGCGGCGCTAACTCAGTACTGCCCATCCGCCGATGCGGCGCTCCCTCACTACTGCCCCTCTGACAGTGCGGCACTCCATCAGTACTTCCCCTCCGTCAGTGCAGCGCTCCATCTGTAATGCCCCCTCCGCCAGTGCGGCGCTCCCTCAGTACTGCCCCTCAGACAGTGCAGCGTACCCTCAGTACTGCCCCTCGGACAGTGCGGCGCTCCCTCAGTACCGCCCCTCCGACAATGCGGCCCTCACTCAGTACCGCCTCTCCGACAGTGCGGCGCTCCCTCGTTACTGCCCCCTCCGCCAGTGCGGTGCTCCCTCAGTACTGCCCCTCCGATAGTGTGGCGCTCCCTCAGTACTGCCCCTCCGATAGTGCAGCGCTCACTCAGTAATGCCTCTCAGACAGTGCGGCGCTCCCTCAGTACTGCCCCTTGGACAGTGCGGCGCTCCCTCAGTACTGCCCCTCCGACAGTGCGGCGCTCCCTCAGTACTGCCCCTCCGACAGTGCGACGCTCCCGCAGTACTGCCCCTCCGACAGTGCAGCGTACCCTCAGTACTGCCCCTCGGACAGTGCGGCGCTCCCTCAGTACCGCCCCTCCGACAATGCGGCCCTCCCTCAGTACCGCCTCTCCGACAGTGCGGCGCTCCCTCATTACTGCCCCCTCCGCCAGTGCAGTGCTCCCTCAGTACTGCCCCTCCGATAGTGCGGCGCTCCCTCAGTACTGCCCCTCCGATAGTGCAGCGTTCACTCAGTAATGCCTCTCAGACAGTGCGGCGCTCCCTCAGTACTGCCCCTCGGACAGTGCGGCGCTCCCTCAGTACTGCCCCTCCGGCAGTGCGGCGCTCCCTCAGTACTGCCCCTCCGACAGTGCGACGCTCCCGCAGTACTGCCCCTCCGACAGTGCAGCGCTCCCTCAGTACTGCCCCCTCCGACAGTGCGGCGCTCCCTCAGTACTGCCCCTCCAATAGTGCGGCGCTCACTCAGTACTGCCTCTCAGACTGTGCAGCCTACCCTCAGTAATGCCCCTCGGACAGTACGGTGCTCCCTCAGTACTGGTCCTCCGACAGTGCGGCGCTCCCTCAGTACAGGCCCACCGACTATCCGGCACTCCGACTATGCGGCACTCCCTCAGTAATGCCCCTCTGACAGTACGGCGCTCCCTCATTACTGCCCCTTCGACAGGTCGTGGCTCCCTCAGTACTGCCCCTCCAACAGTGCGGCGCTCCCTCAGTACTGCCCCTCCGACAGTGCGGCGCTCCATCAGTAATGCCCCTCTGACAGTGCGGGGTTCAATCAGTACCGCACCTCCGACAGTGCAGTGCTCTCTCAGTACTGCCTCTCCGACAGTGCAGCGCTCCCTCAGTATTGCACTTCCGACAGTGCATCATTCCCTCAGTGCTCCCCCTCAGACAGTGCGGCGCTCCCTCAGTACTGCACCCCGACAATGCGGCGCTCCCTCAGTACTGCCCCTCCGACAGTGCAGCGCTCCCTCAGTAATGCCCTTTCGACAGCGCAGCGCTAACTCAGTATTGCCCCTCCAACAGTGCGACGCTCTCTCAGTACTGCCCCTCCGATAGTGCGGCGCTCCCTTAGTACTGCCCCTCCGACAGTGCAGCGCTCCATCAGTAATGCCCCACTGAAAGTGCGGCGCTCCCTCAGTACCGCCCCTCCGACAGTGCGGCGCTCCCTCAGTACCGCCTCTCCGACAGTGCAGCACTCCCACAGCACTGCCCCCTCCGCCAGTGCGGTGCTCCCTCACTACTGCCCCTCCGCCAGTGCGGCGCTCCCTCAGTACTGCCCCTCAGACAGTGCAGCCTACCCTCAGTAGTGCCCCACGGACAGTGCGGCGCTCCCTCAGTACTGCCCCTCCGACAGTGCAGCGCTCCCTCAGTACTGCCCCTCCGACAGTGCGCGCTCCCTCAGTACTGCCCCTCCGACAGTGCGGCGCTCCCTCAGTACTGTCCCTCCGAAAGTGCGGCGCTCCCTCAGTACTGCCCTCCGACAGTGCGGCGCGCCCTCAGTTCGGCCACTCCGACAGTGCGACGCTCCCGCAGTACTACCCCTCCGACAGTGCGGCGCTCCCTCAGTACTGCCCCCTCTGCCAGTGCGGCGCTCCCTCAGTACTGCCCCTCCAATAGTGCGGCGCTCACTCAGTACTGCCTCTCAGACTGTGCAGCCTACCCTCAGTAATGCCCCTCGGACAGTACGGCGCTCCCTCAGTACTGGTCCTCCGACAGTGCGGCGCTCCCTCAGTACTGACCCACCGACTATGCGGCACTCCGACAGTACGGCGCTCCCTCAGTACTGACCCTCCGACAGTGCGGCACTTCATCAGTAATGCCCCTCTGAGAGTTCGGCGCTCCCTCAGTACTGCCCCTCGGACAGTGCGGCGCTCCCTCAGTACTGCCCCTCCGACAGTGCGGCGCTCCATCAGTAATGCCCCTCTGACAGTGCGGCGCTCCCTCTTTACCACCCCTCCGACTGTGCAGCGCTCCCTCAGTACTGGCCCTCCGATAGTGCGGCGCTCCCTCAGTACTGCCCCTCCGACAGTGCGGCGCTCCCTCATGACTGCCCCCTCCGCCAGTGCGGCGCTCCCTCAGTACTGCCCCTCCGACAGTGCGGCGCTCACTCAGTACTGCCCCTCCGACAGTGCAGCACCAACTCAGTACTGCCCCTCAGACAGTGCAGCGTACCCTCAGTACTGCCCCTCCGACAGTGCGGCGCTCCCTCAGTACCGCCCCTCCGACAGTGCGGCACTCCCTCAGTACTGCCCCTCCGACAGTGCGGCGCTCCCTCATTACTGCCCCCTCCGCCAGTGCGGCGCTCCCGCAGTACTGCCCCTCCGATAGTGCGGCACTCACCCAGTACTGCCCCTCAGACAGTGCAGCCTACCCTCAGTACTGCCCCTCGGACAGTGCGGCGCTCCCTCAGTACTGCCCCTCCGACAGTGCGGCGCTCCCTCAGTACTGCCCCTCCGACAGTGCGGCACTCCCTCAGTACTGCCCCTCCGACAGTGCTGCGCTCACTCAGTACTGCCCCCGGACAGTGCAGCGCTCCTTCAGTACTGCCCCTCCGAAAGTGCGGCGTTCCCTCAGTACTGCCCCTCAGACAGTGCAGCGCTCACTCAATACTGCCCCTCCGACAGTGTAGCGCTCCTTCAGTACTGCCCCTCCGACAGTGCGGCGTTCCCTCAGTACTGCCCCTCCGACGGTGCGGCGCTCCATCAGTAATGCCCCTCTGAAAGTGCGGCGCTCCCTCAGTACTGCCCCTCCGACTGTGCGGCGCTCACTCAGTACTGCCCCTCCGACAGTGCAGCTCTCCCTCAGTACCTGCCCCTCTGATAGTGCGGCGCTCCCTCATTCCTGCCCCTCCGACAGTGCGGCGTTCCCTCAGTACTGTCCCTCCGACAGTGCTGCACTCCCTCTGTACTGCCCCTCCGACAGTGCAGCGCTCCCTCAGTATTGCCCCTCCGACAGTGCGGCGCTCCCTCAGTGCAGCCATTCCGACAGTGCAGCGCTCCCTCAGTACCGCCCCTCCGACAGTGCAGTCAAAAGGAGTAACACGGAGAATTGATGAAAGGAATGCAATGGATGTTGTCTACATGAATTTTTGGATGGCGTTTGACATAGTACCACATAGAAGGCTGGTTAATAAAATTGAGGCTCATGGAATAGGTGGGTCAGTGGCAGCTTGGATAAGGAATTGGCTTCAGGACAGAAAACAGCGAGTTGTGGTAAATGGCTGTTTTTCAGACTGGAGGATGGTAGACAGTGGTGTTCCCCAAGGGTCAGTGCTGGGGCCAGTGTTTTATTTGATATATATAAATGACCTAGATATTGGAATATAGAGTAGAATTTCTAAATTTGCCGCTGACACCAAACTTGGGTGTGTGGCAAACAGTGACGATGATTCCAATCGACTGCAACAGGACATAGAAAGGCTCGCAGAATGGGCAGATATGTGGCCGATGGAATTTAATACACTGAAGTGTGAGGTGATACATTTTGGCAGAAGGAACAGGGAGAGGCAATATACACTTAATGGCACAGTTTTAAAGAGTGTGTAGGGACAGAGGGACCTGGGAGTTAATGTGTATAGGTTCCTGAAGGTGGCGGGACATATTGAGAGAGTGCTTAGCAAAGCAAATGGGATCTTGGGCTTCATAAATAGAGGTCATGATGTGGAGATGCCGGCGTTGGACTGGGGTGGACAAAAATGAGAAGTCGCACTGTAATTTTAAATAAATCTGTTGGACTATAACCTGGTGTTGTGCGACTTCTCATTTTCATAAATAGAGGCATTGAGTACAAAAGTAGAGAAGTTATGCTGAACCTTTATAAAGCGCTGGTTCGGCCACAACTGGAGTATTGCATCCAGTTCTGGTCACCACACTTTAGGAAGGATGTGAAGGCCCTTGAGAGGTTGCAGAGGAGATTTACCAGAATGGTTCCAGGGATGGGGGATCTTAGCTACAAGGACAGGTTGGAGAAGCTGGATTTGTTTTCATTAGAGCAAAGGAGGTTGAGGGGTGATTTGATAGAGGTGTACAAGATTATGATGGGTTTGGATAGGCTAGACAGGGAAAGGCTGTTCCCACTAGTTGATGGTACAAGGACTAGGGGACGCAGATTAAGGTTTTGGGCAAGAGATACAGAGGGAATGTGAGGAAAAATGTTTTTACGCAGCGAGTGGTGAGGACCTGGAACTCGTTGCCGACGGAAGTGGTGGAAGCGGAGACACTCAATGTTTTCAAGGGGAGACTGGATAGGCACTTGAGGGAAATAAACTTGCAGGGCTACGGGGCTGGAGCGGGGGAATGGGACTGACTGGATTGCTCTACAGAGAGCCGGCACGGACTCGATGGGCCGAATGTGCTCCTTCTGTTCCACATGACTCTATGGGGTAAAAATTGAGTCGCGCCCCATTTGGTGCGCTAACCTCGCCGGGGCGCGACTTTTAGCGCCCCGAAAAAATTAGCGGCCCCGCGCCGGAACTTCAGTGGTTGCGCCCCAAGAGGGAAGCGGGGCGCCACTGGAAGCACCCCGCATCCCTCTTGGGGCGCTGCGAGGGAATATCCTGGCGCCGCGGTATTGCAGGCCTTCCTCCCCTTCTTAAAGGGGAGGGACCCTGCGCAGCGCGAACCGGGGCCCAGCTGGGCCCCCAGGGATCGGGAGTGCCGGCAAAAGAGCCCGGCACTCAAGAGAAGTGCCGGGCTCTTGGAGCGCAGCCGGCACTTCACGGTGGGGGGGCTTCACGGGGGCCGGGGACAGCAACGGGGGCAGGTGCTGGCAGGCGGCCAGCAACAAAAATGGCCGCCTGCCACCTCCCCTTTAAATATCGCCGCCCCGGCCGCACGTACGCCTCCCTGAACCCGTCGGACATAGCGTCTGGCGGTAAATCAGGGGGCGCGACTGAAGATCGCGGCTGGAGCGCGAGCGGGGTGCTGCACACGGCGATGACGTCATCGCCGGCGGCGCAGCGCCACAGGGCGCTACCGGCTGGCGCCGCCGCTAACCTCCCGCTGAATTTTTCGGGAGGCGTGGGCGGCGCTGCGCCCGGGCGTTAGCTGCTTTACGCCCCATTAGCGCCCTCTTAAGGCGCTAACGGGAGGCGCAAGCAGCTGAATTTTTCCCCCTATGACTCTAGTGATTCAGGATGGAGATAGTGGCGTGAGTTCTGACGGATCCTAATCCACTGTTCCTGCCTTGAAAGTCAGCACAGAATATACCTCAATGGGTGCATCATTTAGGCATTGTGTTGGGTGGAAGACTTCACTGAACATGGTCCTGAGGTCTGTGAGCCAATATAGAATGAACTGTTCCACTCCCGTGCCGAGGATTCCCTTCCATCCGTTGGTTGATGGAGCCATCTGTTGGGTCAAGAATTGTCTTCACATACAGAAACATTGGCCCAGAAATTTGACTCGGAGGCTTGCCGCAGGGGTAAGGATCGCGCGCGATGTTACCTACCGCGCCTGCCGTTGTGTTTCGGGCCCACAGGATCTTCGGGTCCTGGGTCTCTCCCTGGTGCCGGCGCGCAGTGTGTGCGTGTCCCAGGGGCGCAGTTAGTGCGATGCGACCTCTGGAATCACGTGGGCCATGGAGAGCCAATGGCATCATGCCATCTTTCATTCATAGATTTGACAGGAGACCTGTCAAATCTATGAATACAGATTGCCCCCTAAAGAACAGCTAAACATCAAATAAATTTAAAAATAAACCCGTCACATTAATAAAATAATTATAGTTAAATAAATTAACCACTTTAAAAAAAATTAAAATTTTTGATAAAATTTAAATTCTTTTTAAAAGTTATAAAAATAAACT
This sequence comes from Squalus acanthias, assembly GCA_030390025.1. NCBI lineage: Eukaryota > Metazoa > Chordata > Chondrichthyes > Squaliformes > Squalidae > Squalus > Squalus acanthias. The sequence goes on from JASTWF010000069.1 coordinate 764,823, forward strand.
TACCTTTCTTTAAAGGCTCTAAAAAAGAGAAACCTGTTGAAAAAAATGTAAAATTATACTTAATTAACTACTTACCTTGTTAAAAGGGGGTCTTACGCCTCCTTTTTACTTGTGTAAAATCTTCCATACTTAACCTCGCGTTGAAACCTGAAAAAAAACCTAAGTGTGCTGCGTGCGCGCAGCCTCTAGTGCGCACGCGGTTCACCTAGGAACCGCCCCCTTCGCCATACCGGAAGTGCAGGTTTCCCGCGCATGCGCAGTGCATGCAGGAAACCGGCACTTCGGGACTGAATACGGGTGAGTACACAAGCGGGTACTCTCCCGTATTCGGACGAATTTTTGGGCCAATTGTGTGCTGAGGAAAAGGCATGAGGACAGGCGGGTGCGATGTCCACGGGCAAGGTGACTATGAGTCTGTCCGACATGTGGGTTCACTATAATGCTCCCCAATCACAGAACACGGTGCGCAGTGTTTGATATTCATTCTTGGATTGTGTTGTCTCAGTAGCTCTTGTCCTTCTGGGTGGTAGAGGTCGCAGGGGAGGGCGGTGCTGTCAATGTAACCTTGGTGAGTTCCTTGTGTGTCCTGTAGATGGTCCACACTGCAGACACTGTGCGCCAGTGACGGAGGGGGTGGATATCGAGTCCAGTGGAGCGACAAGCCATCCAGTGCTAAATATTGATATTTCTCTCCCCAGCTGTATTGTCAGAAGAGTGGAAAGGCGAGACTCCACGAGAGGTGACAGCACAGGAAGGTTTGTGTGCACAGATTCCATGTCATTACACTTATCCATCGCGTCTGGCAAACAAACCACGAGTTGGAATCTGGATTAATTATGGGGAACGGAGATCATGGTCTATAACCTTTCACTCCAAGTATCACAATCACCTGTTGCCACAGTTTCACCATCGGACCCGGCTCTCTGGAGACCTGAGAGATGGTGACTGTTCCCTGATTATAAACAACATCACACAGCGAGACGCAGGACCTTATTATTTCAGAATAGAATTTGACAACTGGAATCAGTTTGACTACTGGCCTGGAACACAGCTTCATGTTTCTGGTAAGTGCTGGGTTATAATTACTCCACAATTCACGCTCAACAGTCAGTGGGAAATAACATAAACTGTGGCGGTTACACATTAACACAAAACACAGCTTATTATAACACAGCGTCTGATTATCAATAACCTGGCGATACCTTCCAGTTCAGTCCTAAAGCAACCTCTAATACTCACTTTATTATCAATGATTGAATGTCTTGACTGTGTCCATCATTGTTATCAGGTTATCGACTCCCATCTATCTCTCTAATCGTGTTTAAAAGTCTTACATACAGACAAAAGACAGTCTCACATTTCTCCAGCACCTTTCACCACCTCAGGAGGTCCCAAAGCGCTTCACAGACAATGCAGTTATTTTTTTGAAGTGTGGTCACTGTTGTAATGTAGGAAACGTGGCAGCTAGTTTGTGCACAGCAAGCTCCCACAAACAGCAATGTAATAATGACCAGATCATTTGGTTTAACACTTCAAAAGTACTTCATTGGCTGTGAAGCACTTTGGGTCATCCTGAGGTCATGAAATGCACTGTGGGAATGCAAGTCTTTCTTTTAAGTGTTGGTTGAGGGATAATTGCAAATTGTTTCTGTTCTGCCGTGGAGAGGATTTAATTTAACATTGCAGGAGATCTCTGAGCGAGTGGAGAGCCAGTGTTCCTGGGGCTGTGAACAGGTCCTCCACCCCCACCCAGTATAGTCAATTCAAGGGTGTCGGAGAGAAAGTGTATTAAGCTCAGTGACACGACACTCCGCCAATACTGGAAATAGGAAACAATATCTTCTTACAGATTCACACAAAGTTACATAGAGTCTGCCGCACAGAAAGAGGCCATTCAGCACAACTGGTCCATCCCGCTGTTTATGCTCCACACCAGCCTCCTCCCAACCCTTTTCATCTCACCCCATCAACATATCCTTCTATTCCTTTCTCCCTCGTGTGTTTATTCAGCTTCCCCTTAAATGCATCTCTGCTATTCGCCTCAACCACTCCCTGTGGTAGCGAGTTCCCCATTCTCACCACTCTCTGGGGAAAGAAGTTTCTCCTGAATTCCCTATTGGATTTATCAGTGACTATCTTATATTGATGGCCCCTAGTTCTGGTCTCCCCCACAAGTGGAAACATCTTCTCTACGTCTACCCTATCGAAACCCTTCATAATTTTAAAGACCTCTATCAGGTCACCCCTCAGCCTTCTCTTTTCTAGAGAAAAGAGCCCCAGCCTGTTCAATCTTTCCTGATCGTTGTAACCTCTCAGTTCTGGTATTATCCGTGTAAAAGTACTTTCTCTTGCGGGACTGTGATTTCTATTTGAACTGATGCCTCACGTTATATTTATCTAAAAGGTTCCATTCTCTGTGTGTTAGATTTCACAGATAAACCCAGGATATTCCCTGCTGAAATGATTGCAGGAAAGCGTGTGAACGTAAGCTGCACCTTCAACACCACGTGCACTGGAACGGCACCTGTCTTAACCTGGGTCAATCCCACTGACGCACCCGGGTCAGTCTCAAACAGTGTAACTCAGCATAGCGTCACTCTGACATATACTTCTGTTCTGTCCCTGATTCCATCACTCAAACACCACGGACCAACTCTCACCTGCAGAGTCAGATATCCATCTGTTTCATCGGAGCAGACCCTCGCACTCACTGTGCAATGTAAGTACGGACATCCTTAATTCTACATTACCCGTGAATGTCTACTTTGCGCACAGCAAGATCCCACAAGCAGCAATGGTTCTGATGTCAAGATCATCTGTATTTTACAGATAGGACTCTTCATTGAATAGTGTCATGGGATCTTTTCCATCCACCTGAGAGGGCAGACGTTCCCTCGGTGTAATGTCTCATGTGAAAGACAGCACTTCCAACAGTGCGGCGCTCCCTCAGTACTGTCCCTCCGACAGTGCAGCACTCCCTCAGTACTGCCCTTCCGACAGTGCAGCGCTCCCTCAGTACTGCCCCTCCGACATTGCGGCGCTCCCTCAGTACTGCCCCTCCGACATTGCGGCGTTCCCTCAGTACTGCCCCTCCGACATTGCGGCGCTCCCTCAGTACTGCCCCTCCGACAGTGCGGCGCTCCCTCAGTACTGCCCCTCCGACAGTGCAGCTCTCCCTCAGTAATGCCCCTCCGACAGTGCGGCGCTCCCTCAGTAATGCCCCTCCGACAGTGCGGCGCTCCCTCAGTACTGCCCCTCCGACAGTGCGGCGCTCCCTCAGTACTGCCCCTCCGACAGTGCGGCGCTCCCTCAGTACTGCCCCTCCGACAGTGCAGCGCTCCCTCATTACTGCCCCTCCGACAATGCGGCACTTCCTCAGTACTGCCCCTCCGACAGAGCGGCGCTCCCTCAGTACTGCCACTCCGACAGTGTGGTGCTCCCTCAGTACTGCCCCTCCGACAGTGCGGCGCTCCCTCAGTACTGACCTTCCGACAGTGCGGCGCTCCCTCAGTACCAATCATCTTCGGCTGCTTCATCAATGACCTTCCCTCCAACATCAGGTCAGAAATGGGGATGTTCGCTGATGACTGCACAATTTTCAGCGCCATTCGCAACTTGTCAGATAATGAAGCAGTCCATGCCCCCATGCAACAAGACCTGGATGACATTCAGGCTTGGGCTGATAAGTGGCAGGTAACATTCATGTCACACAAGTGCCAGGCAATGACTATCTCCAACAAGCGAGAGTCTAAACACCGTCCCTTGACATTCAATTGCATTACCTTTGCCGAATTCCCCCACCATCAACATCCTGGGGGTCACCATTGAACAGAAACTTAACTGGACCAGCCACATAAATACTGTGGCCACAAGAGCAGGTCAGAGGCTGGGTATTCTTCAGCGAGTGTCTCATCTCCTGACTCCCCAAAGCCTTTCCACCATCTACAAGGCACAAGTAAGTAGTGTGATGGAACATTCTCCACTTGCCTGGACGAGTGCAGCTCCAACAACACTCAAGAAGCTCGACACCATCCAAGCAAAGCAGCCCGCTTGATTGGCACCCCATCCACCAGCTTAAACATTCACTCCCTCCACCACCGGCGCACCGTGGCTGCAGTGTGTACCATCTACAAGATGCACTGCAGCAACTCGCCAAGGCTTCTTCGGCAGCACCTCCCAAACCCGCGACCTCTTCCACCTAGAAGGACAAGGGCAGCAGGCGCATGGGAACACCACCACCTCCAAGTTCCCCTCCAAGTCACACACCATCCTGACTTGGAGATATATCGGCGATCCTTCATCGTCGCTGGGTCAAAATCCTGGAACTCCCTCCCTAACAGCACTGTGGGAGCACCTTCACCACACGGACTGCAGCGGTTCAAGAAGGCGGCTCACCACCACCTTCTCAAGGGGCATCTAGGGATGGGCAATAAATGCCGGCCTTGCCAGCGACGCCCACATCCCGAGAATGAATTAAAAATAAAATTTACAGGACAGAAATTATTTTGTGATTCACGTGAGATGGTGTGTGTACGTGAGAAGTGAGCTGGATCAAGTCATTTCCCTCAAGCCTGTGATCGCTCCCTGAGTAAAGATGACTTGATTCGCGCAGTGCACTGTACTGGCTACTTCATCTCACCCCATCAACACATCCTTCTATTCCTTTCTCCCTCGTGTGTTTATCCAGCTTCCCCTTAAATGCATCGCTGCGATTCGCCGCAACCACTCCCTGCGGTGGCGAGTTCCACATTCTCCCCACTCTCTGGGTAACGAGCAGAAGTGATTATTAAGCGGGGCGTGTAACGGGAGTCCGATCCGATAGCGCCCCAACTGCACAACTGCCCGTCATGAATTTTCACCCTGTGATAAATGTTTCCAGATCATTCTACAGCACAACCCTGCACACGTCAATAGATCAGGCCCTTGGACAGGGTGTAAAACAGTCCACTAACGCCAGCGTTCCACCCTGAGGAGCGAGTTACAATTGCTCCCTCTCACAGTGTTTGCCATGAAATCATTCCTTACAGATGTTTTAGTCGATGTATGAATGTGACACCAAATATTCCAGTAATATTAAGCTTGATTGCTGATCGCACAGCGAGGGATCGAAAGCGGAGAGTAAGTCATCGTTTCTTGCTGTATGTTTCCAGGCACTCTGCACACGATTCAGATCCTGGGAATACGAGCTGCGATATTCATTCTCGCCGTCATCGCCACTGTCACTGGGGTTCGCGTCTGGGACCGAAGACCAGCTAAAGGAAGCCGAGAGCCTGTTGAGAGCTGTGAGGATACGGGAGTCGGGAATCAGCGGCCTGACCACTTATTTCATCGGACAACTGACTAAAGCCGAGCGCTCGCCCCCACGAGCACACTTCTCATTGCTAGAAAAGCGAGGGAAAGAACAAGGGAGAGTCAGAGCCGCCTGCAGCTTATCTTTTATCTCTTTCTCAATCAGTGGGAACGCGCAAAGCTTTGTGAGTCGTTGAAACATAACCAAATACAAATCCCTTTTGCTAATTTTCAGCATTAAGCTTTGCTAGATTGTAGTTTAATATTAAGTTTTCTAGTTTACAGTTTTATTAATTTAGTCTCATTTCTCCTCTGTTAGAATCAGGGGAAAGTCTATTAAAGTCTAGATTTTATTTACAGTGGGAACCCATTGTCCTCTTGTTCCTGGGTTGCCTTATCTCCATGGAAACAGAAAGCAAGCACCGAAAGAGCTTGTGCTGAGGGTAAAAAGCAGATAAGGGAGGCCCAGAGCCTGTGCCTGGACACAGAGAACCCGCCGTGCCTATGGTTGGATGGGTTTCTCCACAGTTCCGGCTCTTGGGGGACATCCTGGTGGGTTTGGTCTGGGTCTCAGTGTAGAAGGGCCAGCAAGGACACCGATCCGGACAGGTGCAGACACGCAGGGGGAGGAGGAGGATCGGGGGAAACGGGCCAGGCCTTCTACTCAAAGGGGGCAACAGCGGGTAATACAATTCTCAATCGTACTTTGTAAACTGATGCTCAGATACCGAGTGTATTCGGTCTCACTGCTGCTTCAATAAAATCAGAACTCTTACCAATACGGAGTCAGCTTCGAACCATTGACCAGACAGTCCACAGGGAATCCAAATCCATTCTTACATAAGAACATAAGAAATAGGAGCAAATTTCTAAATTTGCCGATGACACCAAACTTGGGGGTGTGGCAAACAGTGATGATGACATCAATCGACTGCAACAGGACATAGAAAGGCTAGCAGAATGGGCAGACAAGTGGCAGATAGAATTTAACACAGAGAAGTGTGAGGTGATGCATTTTGGCAGAAGGAACAGGGATTGGCAATATACACTTAATGGCACAGTTTTAAAGAGTGTGCAGGGACAGAGGGACCTGGGAGTTAATGTGCATAGGTCCCTGAAGGTGGCAGTACATATTAAGAGAGTGCTTAAAAAAGAATATGGGATCTTGGGCTTCAGAAATAGAGGTATTGAGTACAAAAGTAGAGAAGTTATGCTGAACATTTATTAAGTGCTGGTTAGGCCACAACTGAAGTATTGCATCCAGTTCTGGTCACCACACTTTAGGAAGGATGTGAAGGCACTTGAGAGGGTGCAGAAGAGATTTACCAGAATGGTTCCGGGGATGGGGGTTCTTAGCTACAAGGACAGGTTGGAGAAGCTGGATTTGTTATCATTAGTGCAAAGGAGGTTGAGGGGTGATTTGATGGAGGTGTACACGATTATGATGGGTTTGGATAGGCTAGACGGGGAAAGGCTGTTCCCACTAGTTGATGGTACAAGGACTAGGGGACACAGATTTAAGGTTTTGGGCAAGAGATACAGGAGGGATGTGAGGAAAATCTTTTTTACGCAGCGAGTGTTGAGGACCAGGAACTCGCTGCCGACGGAAGTGGTGGAAGCGGAGACACTCAATGTTTTCAAGGGGAGACTGGATAGGCACTTGAGGGAAATAAACTTGCAGGGTTACGGGGATAGAGCGGGGGAATGGGACTGACTGGATTGCTCTACAGAGAGCTGGCACGGACTCAATGGGCCGAATGGCCTCCTTCTGTGCCGTTATGACTCTATAAGTCGGCCATTCGGCCCCTCGAGCCTGCCAAGCCATTCAATGAGATCATGGCTGATCTGATAGCAAAATACTGCGGATGCTGGAAATCCAAAATAACAACAGAAAACGCTGTAAAAACTCAGCAGGCCAGGCAGCATCCGTGGAGACAGAAACAGAGTTAACGTTTCAGGTCGAAGACCTTTCGTCAGAACTGGAAAAAAGCAGGAAATGAAATAGATTTTTAAGCAAGTATAGCCTGGGAAAAGCGGGAGGGGATGAAAGAACAAAAACGGTCAGTGATAGGATAGAAAGCAGGAGAGATTAAGAGACATTGAGAGACATTAAGAGATATTCAAGGCAAGAGGAGGTGGTAATGGGACAGGTTGAGGAACAAAGGATGGCTCGAGATGAAGTGTGAAATGCGCTGGCAGAATGAAGGACAGCTGCGAGGGAAAAAAAACAAGGGCCAAACAAAAGGGTGGATAAAAAAAACCATCCTGTGTTCCTCATGTCACGTTGTAATTACACCCTCCTACCAGTGGTGGCGCTGTAGTGTCGCAGCTCTGCTTCTCAGAGGAAATCTTCCTGTGTTTACGATGTTGTTAAGACACAGGGACTGGGGGGAAATCTTACGGCTGTGTTTACGATGTTGTTAAGACAGAGGGACCAGGGGGAAATTTTACGGCTGTATTTACGATGTTGTTGAGACATTGGGACCAGGGGGGATTCTTCCCACTGTCTTTCGGATGTTGTTAAGACACAGGGACTGGGGGGAAATCTGCCAGCTGTGTTTACGATGTTGTTAAGACAGAGGGACCGGGGGTGGGGGAGAATCTTCCCACTGTTTAGGATGTTGCTAAGACACAGGGACTGGAGGGAAATCTTGCGGCTGTGTTTACGATGTTGTCGAGACACAGGGACCAGGGGGAATCTTCCGGATGTGTTTACGATGTTGTTGATACACAGGGACCAGGGGGGAATCTTCTGGCTGTGTTTACGATTTTGTTAAGACACAGGGCCCAGGGGGAATCTTCCGGCTGTTTTTACGATGCTGTTAAGACACATGGACCAGGGGGGAATCTTCCGGTTGTGTTTACGATGTTGTTAAGACACAGGGACCAGGGAGGAATCTTCTGGCTGTGTTTATGATGTTGTTAAGACACAGGGACCAGGGGAGAATCTTCCGGCTGTGTTTACGATGTTGTTAAGACACAGGGACCAGGGGGAATCTTCCAGCTGTGTTTACGATGTTGTTAAGACACAGGAACAAGGGGGGTTTCTTCCAGCTGTGTTTACGATGTTGTTAAGACACAGGAACGCGGGGGGAATCTTCTGGCTGTGTTTACGATGTTGTTAAGACACAGGGACTGGGGGAAATCTTCCGGCTGTGTTTACGATGTTGTTGAGACACAGGGACCAGGGGGAATCTTCCGGATGTGTTTACGATGTTGTTGATACACAGGGACCAGGGGAATCTTCCGGCTGTGGTTACGATGTTAAGACAGAGCACTGAGGAAATCTTCCTTCACCTTCAACTTGAGGGCAGGTCCAGCCTGTCTGTGAGGCCCTCACGAACTCCCTCATCATTCTGATTGAGTTTACTTCAGCACCCAGGACACATTGAACCCTCCATTGATTGCTGCTGGGCTTGTTCCAGTATCTGAGACACATTGAACCTCCTCATGGCTGTGGATGGGCTGGCTTGGGTACTTCTTATGGTTTAGCGTTTTCACCAGACACTCCCTTTTTACCTCTTTATTACTATTCAGTCCCACGAGCCTGTTACACAGGAACAGGAGGAGGCCCATTCAGCCCCTCGAGCCTGTTACATAGGAACAGGAGAAGGCCCATTCAGCCCCTCGAGCCATTTACACAGGAACAGGAGGATGCCCAATTAGCCCCCTCGAGCCGGTTACACAGGAACAGGAGGAGGCCCAATCAGGCCCTCGACCCTGTTACACATGAACAGGAGGAGGCCCATTCAGCCCCTCAAGCCTGTTACGCAGGAACAGGAGGAGGCACATTCAGCCCCTCGAGCCAGTTACAGAGGAACAGCAGTAGGCCCATTCAGCCCCCTGGAGCCTATTACACAGGAAGAGGAGGCCCATTCGGCCCCTCGAGCCTGTTACACAGGAACAGGAGGAGGCAGATTTTGATCATCGAGCCTGTTACACAGGAACAGGAGGAAGCCCATTCAGCACCTCGAGCCTGTTACACAGGAAGAGGAGGAAGCCCATTCAGCACCTCGAGCCTGTTACACAGGAACAGGAGGAGGCCCATTCAGTCCCCTCGAGCCTGTTACACAGGAACAAGAGGAGTCCCATTCAGATCATCGAGCCTGTTACACAGGAACAGGAGGAGGCCCACTCAGCCCCCTCGAGCCTGTTACACAGGAACAGGAGAATGCCTATTCATCCACCTCGAGCCTATTACACAATAACAGGAGGAGGCACATTCAGTCCCCTCAAGCCTGTTACACAGGAACAGGAGGAGGCCCATTCAGCCCCCTCGAGCCTGTTACACAGGAACAGGAGGAGTCTCATTCAGCCCCTCAAGCCTGTTACACAGGAACAGGAGGAGGCCCATTCAGATGCTCGAGCCTGTTACAAAAGAACAGGAGGAGGCACATTCAGCCCCTTGAGCCTGTTACACAGGAACAGGAGGAGGAGCTTTGAGCCCGCTAGATCCTGTTACACAAGAACAGGATGAGACCCATTCAGCCCCTCGAGCCTTTTACACAGGAACAGGAGGAGGCCCATTCAGATCATCGAGCCTGTTACACAGGAACAGGAGAAGGCCCATTTAGCCCCTCGAGCCTGTTACACAGGAACTGTAGGTGGCCCATTCAGCCCCCTCGAACCTGTTACACAGGAACAGGAGGAGGCCCATACAACCCTTGAGCCTGTTACACTGGAACAGGAGGAGGCACATTCAGCCCCTCGAGCCTGTTACACAGGAACAGGAGGAGGCCCATTCAGCCCCTCGAGCCTGTTACACAGGAACAGCAGGAGTCCCAGTCAGCCCCCGAGCCTTGTACACAATAACAGGAGGAGGCCCATTGAGCCCCCTTTAACCTGTTACACAGGAACAGGAGGAGGCACATTCAGCCCCTCGAGCATGTTACACAGGAACAGGAGGAGGACCATTCAACCCCTCGAGCCTGTTACACAGGAACAGGATGTTAGATTCGAATTTGGAGAAACTCTAGACGGAGACGGAATTGAGGACAAGAACAAAATTTATTAAAACAACTAAGAGAGACTTGTGCACAAGGGGAGCCACCCAGCTTCCTCAAGCTTGAGGTGCACTCACAAAGGAAAAACAGCGGTTCATTCAAGATATACAGTTCTATAAGCAACGCCCACTTACGACAGAATGGGGGCGTACACGTACGAACAACGTCGCCACAGTTACTCTTTATTGGCTTTGGTGTTTAGTCACCAAATTAGTGTTATTTAGTTAATTAGTGAAGAGACGCCTTGCAGCCTGCAAAAGTGCCTGTTCCTTGCATTTTACGATCCCCTTATCACTTTTACTGGTCTCTGATGTTCGATATTCGACCTGGCTTACATCCCTGCTATCTGTTCCCAGCTGCATGTTGTCAGTCTCCATTTTAATTAAGCCCCATCTTTGAATCTACAGCTAATCCTTACAAGTGCCTTTTTTATGAGAGGCTTAAACATAGTCAAGTATCCCAGAATTCTTTGGGAACTAGCTGGATCCTTCAGCTTGTTTAAAACGCCCGAAGTGAGTAGAAAGCTTGGTTGAAGCATGTCCAGTTAACCATTTGCCCCGGTTTGCAGGGCCGCACTCAAATGGGTTTTGTTCCCGAATCCCGTGTCTGATTAGGGTCCGGGATGGCTGGTTGGAAAGCCCCGGCGCCGCCGCACACTATATTGCTGCACTGGCCCCGGGCGAGTTGGGGAAAGTGTCGGAATCCCGTGCCGCCTGCCGGGCCGTCGGTCAGCGGGCACGTTATCCGGTATAACTTCGGGCAGGAATGTCGGATCCGGACCTGGTCAACGGCGCCTGAATGGGGTGGCGGGGCTGAAGAGACCGGGACCGACCCGGTGTAGCTGCGCCTTTGCCCGGCTGGGTGACAGCAGTCAGGCTGCAGACCGCTTTCCGACTGCTAAATCGGCGGGCCGGCCACCGATCTGCTGGGGGGCGCCGTTTGCGGAAGATGAGGGCAAGCGGCATCGGCCGGTACCAGAACCAGAGCGGTGGCCCACCGGGGAGCGTGTCGGCAGTCGCCGAAACTTGGCAGGGTGACCCCGCCCGCCCCGCTGGAAAAGGTGCAAAATGCCGCAAAAACCACCCGGGGAGCTCGAGCCGAGTGGGAAACGCTCATCTGGAAAGCCGCGACATTTTTCAACAAAGTCGTCCATACGAACGAAAATTCTTGCAAAAGTGGCAGAGACTGAGTGGGAAAGTGACAAATGGGTAACCAAATGTCAAAGGAACAAATAGTTAACCAAAGTCTCAGAAGTGGGAACTCATTAACTGACCTTTGAAAAGTGACAAATGTTTCACCAAATGTCAAAGGGACGACATTTTATAACCTTTTAGTTTGGAATTTTTTTTCCATTTTTGCCCATTTTTCGGGTTTTGGTCAGGCTTAAAAAACGGCCGCCTGATGCCCGGCAGAGGCCGGGAATTCGCCTCCCTGCGTAAGGGACCGTGTCCGAACCGATTGAGGCCGAGAGACCCGAGTTCAGGCCGGAAAATATTTTCCCCGAAATCGGCTGAAAATTAAAAAAAAATTCTCTGTCCGTCGGCCGGTGTCGGCGTTCGACTGGGCACCGGGAATCCGCGTCTAACGGTGGCAAAACCGCGTGTCTCCGACGCCGGAGTGCGGAGATATGGCCGTTCAAAGTTGTTCCGGAGGTCCGAAGGGATCTGATTTGGCCGCCTGACCGGGGCTCGGGTGATGATTTCCCGTTGGGGAAGCGAGTTGCTCCCGGCAAATGGTCATGTGCATTTTCTGGCAAGTGTTCAGAACACTGGTTTATGAGTTGGCGGGCGGGAAATCTTGAATTCAATCGGAAGTCTGGATAGAGATTGGAAAACTGGCTCTTTGCGGGGATTTGATGCTCCTGGTCGGACGGAGTTGGTCTTTCGAGCCACTGATTTGACATTTGTCATTTCTGCACTCGGGGATTGGCGGGTTACCTGCAGAAAGGTGATCAATGCCGCAGTCAAACGCCTCCCGTTCCGGACTGCCGTGTCTGATTAGGGTCGGGGATGGCTGGTTGGAAAGCCCCGGTGCTGCCGCTCACTATATTGCTGCGCTGACCCCGGGCGAGTTCGTGAAAGTGTCGGAATCCCGTGCCGCCTGCCGGGCCGTCGGTCAGCGGGACGGGTATCGTGAATAACTTCGGGCAGGAAGGTCGGATCCGTAGCTGGTCAACGGCGTCTGAATGGGCTTGCGGGGCTGAAGAGACCGGGATGGACCCGGTGTAGCTGCGCCTTTGCGCGGCCGAGCGACGGCAGTCAGGCTGCAGACCGCTTTCCGACAGCTGAGTCGGCGGGTCGGCCACCGATCTTGGTGGCCGAGCGGCCTGGGCAGGCCGGGGGCAAGGGGCATCCAGCGGTACCGGAACGGTGTCAGTGCGACACCGGGAAGCCGGGTGCCGCTCGCTCCGAGTCCAGCCTGGGTTTTCCCGTTTAAAACGACGGGAATGAGTGCTGCCCTCTGGTGGTGGAATCCTGCCATTGCAGCTTTTCGTATACAATTACCGTTTGCCCCGGTCGGCGGGGCGGCAGACATACGCCTGACGTTCCGGGCTGGCGTGTCCGATTTCGGTCGGCCATGGCTCGTTGGAAAGCCCCGGCGATGGCGCACACTATATTGCTGCGCTGGCTCCGGGCCTGTTCGGGAAAGTGTCGGAATCGCCTGCCGCCTGCCGGGCCGTCATTCACGGGGGCCGGGTATCGGTTATAACTTCTGGCGGAAGGACGGATCCGCACCGGGTCAACGGCGCCTGACTGCGCTTGCGGGGCTGAAGAGACCAGTACCGACCCGGTGCAGCTGCGCCTTTGCCCGGCCGGGTTACGGTAGTCAGGCTGCAGACCGCTTTCCGACTGCTAAATCGGCGGGCCGGTCACCGATCTGCTGGGGGGCGCCGTTTGCGGAAGCCGAGGGCAAGCGGCATCGGCCGGTACCAGAACCAGAGCGGTGGCCCACCGGGCAGCGTGTCGGCAGGCGCCGAAACTTGGCAGGGTGACCCCGCCCGCCCCGCTGGAAAAGGTGCAAAATGCCGCAAAAACCACCCGGGGAGCTCGAGCCGAGTGGGAAACGCTCATCTGGAAAGCCGGGACATTTTTCAACAAAGTCGTCCATACGAACGAAAATTCTTGCAAAAGTGGCACAGAGACTGAGTGGAAAAGTGACAAATGGTTAACAAAATATCAATGGGACAAATAGTTAACCAAAGTCTCAAAAGTGGGAACTCATTAACTGATCTTTGAAAAGTGACAAATGGTAAACCAAAGAGTCGAAAGTGGGACCTTAGTAACTGAAATGTGTCAATCCAAAGTCTCAAAGTGATAAATGATGCATTATGGTGGTTCGCCACCTAAACGGGCATAACCCACTTTTCCATCTGTGGACAATATATCGGTGAACCTTCCCTTTAAGGCACCTTACCTTTAAGACAGGAGTGGGCGGGGCTTCAGGGTTTTTCCAGAGAATTCTGGGAGCAGCTTTCTCAGCCATTTTGTGTGCCATGCAGTGAATTAAAGTTTCTTGTTTTCCACATATGGATTCAGCCTCCATTCGTGTTTCGCGGCAGCCTCAACATTGGTGACCCCGACGCTCAGAACGTATTCCGAGCACTGCAATGGCGGACACGAACGCAGTTTCCATGAAACTGCCGGAGTTTTGGGAAAACCAGCCGAAGCCTGGTTTCTCCAAGCTGAATCTCGCTTCCGGCTGCGAAATATCACCACAGATGGGACGAAGTACGACTATCTCGTCACATCACTCAATAGCGCCGCAGTTTCGAAGGTTTGGACAACGCTGCAGAACCCACCGGAGGAAGGCAAGTACGCACATCTCAGGACAGCGCTCCTTAAAAAATTTACGGCCTCGGCATATCAGCGAAACTGCCACCTCCTCGACCTTCCAGGCCTCGGTGATGCCTCACCGTCAGACCTCCTCTCCCACATGCTCTCCCTCACCGACGAGAGCCCACCCGGATCCCTCTTCCGCACGCTGTTCATCCGCCAGCTCCCTCTCAGCATCTGCCCAGCGATCGTGGCGTCCGGCCTCACGAACCTGGAAGCCCTGGCCGATGAGGCCGACAAGCTGCTGTCCGCTCACTCCAGCCGCGACGTCACTCCGGACCTGGCAGCCAATGCCTGGGCGCGCCCCTCACCATCCAGCACGTGGCCACAAGGGCCTGTCACCAGGCCCATGGGGCCTTCACGCCCCACTAACCCGGGCCACTGTTACTACCACGCACGGTTCGGCGCCAGGGCACAACGGTGCACACCTCCCTGCTCTTTCAAGTCCGCCCCCGTACCAGCCCCCGCGATGGCTGTGGGCCACGCGGGCTCCCTGCTGTTCATTACGGATGACAAAACCGGCCGCCGGTTCCTGTGCGACACTGGGGCTCAGCACAGCATCATCCCGGCCTCCTCCCTCGACATCCAAAAGGGCGAACGAGGACCGGCGCTGGCTGCTAACAGCTCGGAAATCCGGACGTATGGCACCCGGACAGTCACCCTCGACCTCGCTGGTCGCCGCTACCGATGGGAGTTCATCACTGCCAAGGTACAGCAACACACGAAAGCACCCCTCGAGGAGTTTACCGTCCCCTCGCGGAGATTCGACCTCATCCACGTGGACATTGTCGGGCCCCTGCCGCCGTCGCAAGGCCACACGCACTTGCTGACCATCGTTGACCGCACCACACGCTGGCCTGAGGCAATTCCACTGACCTCTACCACCACCGCCGACATCGCCAGAGCCTTCGTCAGCACCTGGGTCGCACGGTTCGGCGTCCCCTCCGACATGACGTCGGACAGAGGTCCGCAATTTACCTCTGAACTCTGGACCGCCGTTGCACGCAATCTCGGGGTGACCATTCACCGCACCACTGCATACCACCCCCAAGCCAACGGACTGTGTGAGCGGTTCCACAGATCCTTGAAGGCATCTCTTCGAGCCAGCTACCAAGATGGCGCCTGGACCGACCGACTTCCGTGGGTCCTCCTTGGCCTGCGCACCGCGGTTAAAGAAGACCTCCATGCATCGGCAGCAGAGCTCGTGTACGGTCAGCCGCTGCACGTACCCGGCGAGTTCCTGCCCACCGCCACGAAACCCTGGTCAGCCGACCAGCAATGCCACGACTTCACCTCACCGGCGCTGCAGTTCGCCCCAGTGCCCATTGCTCGACACGGCGAATCCACCTCACACGTCCCACTAAGCCTGCACCAGGCACGGTTTGTTTTCGTCCGGCACGACGCCCACCGCGGACCCCTTCAACCCCCGTACGACGGGCCCTACAAGGTGCTACAGGCTGGGGACAAATTTTTCACCCTGCAAGTGAGCGACAGGACCGAAAAAGTGTCGGTTGACCGACTCAAGCCAGCACACTTGGAGCCCGGTGAGCAGGTCCCTGTAGCTCGTCCACCTCCACGCGGCCGACCTGCCCTCAAGCCGGTTCACCCGGCTGCTCCACGCCCGGCCGTCCCACGTCCACCGGCGTCCTACAAGAGCCGCTCCGGCCGGCCCATCAGACCGCCGCACCGTCTCGTCCACACCTCCTAAGCGGATTCTGGGGGGAGCTGTGTGGCGGATCGCCACCTAAACGGGCATAACCCACTTTTCCGTCTGTGGACAATATATCGGTGAACCTTCCCTTTAAGGCACCTTACCTTTAAGACAGGAGTGGGCGGGGCTTCAGGGTTTTTCCAGAGAATTCTGGGAGCAGCTTTCTCAGCCATTTTGTGTGCCATGCAGTGAATTAAAGTTTCTTGTTTTCCACATATGGATTCAGCCTCCATTCGTGTTTCGCGGCAGCCTCAACAACATCAAGATTTTAAAGTGACAAATGGTTAACCAAATGTCAAAGAGACAAATGATGAACCAATGTATCACAAGTGGGACCTGATGAACTGAAATGTCAAACCGACAAATGTTTCACCAAAACTCAAAGGGACGACATTTTATATCCTTTTTGGTTGGAATTATTTTTCCATTTTTGCCCATTTTTCGGGTTTTTGGTCGGGCTTAAAAAACGGCGGCCTGACGCCCGGCAGAGGCCGGGGATTCGGCTCCCCTGCGTAAGGGACCGTATCCGAACCGATTGAGGCCGAGAGACCCGAGTTCAGGCCGGAAAATGTTTTTCCCGAAATCGGCCGAAAATTAAAAAACATTTCCTGGCCGTCGGCCGGAGGGGCGTTCGACTGGGCACCGGGAATCCACGTCTAACGGTGTCAAAACCGCATGGCTCCGACGCCGGAGTGCGGAGATATGGCCGTTCAAAGTTGTTCCGGAGGTCCGAAGGGATCTGATTCGGCCGCCTTACCGGGGCTTCGGGTGATGATTTCCCGCTTTGGGAAGCGAATTGCTCCCGGCAAATGGACATGTGCATTTTCTGGCAACTTTTCAGAACACTGGTTAATGAGTTGGCGGGCGGGAAATCATGAATTCAATCGGAAGTCTGGATGGAGAAATGAAAACTGGCCCTTTGCGGGGAATTGAGTGTTCCTGGTAGGACGGAGTTGGTTGTTCGAGCCGCTGATTTGACACTTGTCATTTCTGTACTTGGCGATTGTTGGGTTACCTGCAGAAAGGTGATCAATGCCACAGTCAAATGCCTCCCGTTCCGGACTGCCGTGTCCGATTTCGGTCGGGGATGGCTGGTTGGAAAGCCCCGGCGCCGGCGCTCACTATATTGCTGTGCTGGCCCCGGGCGAGTTCGGGAAAGTGTCGGAATCCCGTGCCGCCTGCGGGCCGTCGGTCAGCGAGCACGTCGTCGGTCATAACTTCAGGGAGGAAAGTCGGATCCGGACCGGGTAAACGGCGCCTGAATGGGCTTGCGGGGCTGAAGAGACCGGGATCGACCCGGTGTAGCTGCGCCTTTGCCCGGCCGAGTGACGGCAGTCAGGCTGCAGACCGCTTTCCGACAGCTGAGTCGGCGGGCCGGCCACCGACCTTGGTGTCCGAGCGGCCTGGGCAGGCCGGGGGCAAGGGGCATCCAGCGGTACCGGAACGGTGTCGGTGCGACACCGGGAAGCCGGGTGCCGCTCGCTCCGAGTCCAGCCTGGGTTTTCCCGTTTAAAACGACGGGAATGAGTGCTGCCCTCCGGTGGTGGAATCCTGCCATTGCAGCTTTTCGTATACAATTACCATTTGCCCCGGTCGGCGGGGCGGCAGTCAAACGCCTGACGTTCCGGACTGGCGTGTCCGATTTCGGTCGGCCATGGCTCGTTGGAAAGCCCCGGCGCTGGCGCACACTATATTGCTGCGCTGGCCCCGGGCCCGTTCGGGAAAGTGTCGGAATCGCCTGCCGCCTGCCGGGCCGTCGGTCAGCGGGCCGGGTATCGGGAATATCTTCGGGCAGGAATGTCGGATCCGGACCCGGTAAACGGCGCCTGAATGGGCTTGCGGGGCTGAAGAGACCAGTACCGACCCGGTGTAGCTGCGCCTTTGCCCGGCCGAGCTACGGCAGTCAGGCTGCAGACCGCTTTCCGACTGCTATATCGGCGGGCCGGCCACCGATCTGCTGGGGGGCGCCGTTTGCGGAAGCCGAGGGCAAGCGGCATCGGCCGGTACCAGAACCAGAGCGGTGGCCCACCGGGGAGCGTGTCGACAGGCGCCGAAACTTGGCAGGGTGACCCCGCCCGCTCCGCTGGAAAAGGTGCAAAATGCCGCAAAAACCACCCGGGGAGCTCGAGCCGAGTGGGAAACGCTCATCTGGAAAACCGGGACATTTTTGAACAAAGTCGTCCATACGAACGAAAATTCTTGCAAAAGTGGCGCAGAGACTGAGTGGAAAAGTGACAAATGGAAAACCAAAAGTCAAAGGGACAAATAGTTAACCAAAGTCTCAAAAGAGGGAACTCAGTAACTGAAATGTCAAAGGGACGACATTTTATACCCTTTTTGGATGGATTTTTTTTTCCATTTCTGCCAATTTGGACGGGCTTAAAAAACAGCCGCCTGACGCCCGGCAGAGACCGGGGATTCGCCTCCCCTGCGTAAGGGATCGTGTCCGAACCGATTGAGGCCGAGAGACCCGAGTTCAGGGCGGACATTTTTTTTCCCGAAATCGGCCGAAAATTTAAAAAAAATTCCCTGTCCGCCGGCCGGGACGGCGTTCGACTGGGCACCGGGAATCCGCGTCTAACGGTGTCAAAACCGCTTGTCTCCGACGCCGGAGTGCGGAGATATGGCCGTTCAAAGTTGTTCCGGAGGTCCGAATGGATCGGATTCGGCCGCCTTACCCGGGCTTCGGGTGATGATTTCCCGCTTGAGGAAGCGAGTTGCTCCCGGCGAATGGACATGTGCATTTTCTGGCAAGTGTTCAGAACACTGGTTAATGAGTTGGCGGGCGGGAAATCTTGAACTCAATCGGAAGTTTGGATGGAGAAAAAAACTGGCCATTTGCGGGGATTTGGGTGCTCCTGGTCGGATCGAGGTGGCGGTTCGACCCGCTGATTTGACACTTGTCATTTCTGTCCTTGGGGGTTGGCGGGGTTCCTGCAGAATGGTCGGAGGTGGCATTTCCAGACTCGGTCTGTTTTCCAGATTAATGTCTAGCGCCTCCAGGTCTGCAGAGACCGACCCGGGCTGCCGTCCCACCGACTTTTAACCCTTTTTGGGTGGAAATTATTTACAATTTTCGACCATTTTTCGGGTTTTTGGTCGGTCTTGAAAACGGCCGCCTGACGCCTGGCAGAGGCCGGGGCTTCGGCTCCCTTGCGGAAGGGACCGTATTCGACCCGATTCAGCCCCGAAAGTGGATCCAAAGTCGGCCGATAGACCCGAGTTCAGGTCCGGTGACGCCCCGGCGTCTAACTCAGTAACCAAAAATGAAAGACTTGGGTTGCTGGAGAGACTGAGTCCCGGGCTGGGCACATCATTAACCAAAAATGAAAAAGGCCAGGCTGAGTTTGGACCAGGGCCAACTGATTAACCAAAGTGCACACCGACCGGGCTGACATTGAGTGAGCTGCCCGTGGCTAGGGGGGTAGAAAGCGGCAGAGAGTCAAAACCCCGAAAATACGGAAGTCCGATGGGATCGGATTTGGCCGCCTTATTAGGGCGGAGTGTGAAGCCTTCCCGCTTGGGGAAGTGAGTTGCTCCCGGCAAATGGTGATGTGCCAATTCTGGGAAGTGTTCCCGAACCATGGTTAACGAGTTAGCAGGTGGGAAATCATTAACCAAGTCGGAAGTCCGGATGAAGGAAAAAAAATGCCATTTGCGGCGATTTGGGTGCTCCTGGTCGGACCGAGCTGGCCCTTTGACCCGCTGATTTGACACTTGTCATTTCTGTACTTGGGGGTTGGCGGGGTGCCCGGAGATTTACGGGAACACGATTTTCAGAACAAATTTTACACAGCGAGTACATTTTGAAAATGCCCGAAAAATGTAACTTTGCTAAAAGGCTCATTTTATCAAACTTGAGACCTTTCAAAGAGTAATCGAAAGTCATTAAAAATGGTATTGGTGGTTTTTTGACTTTGCTGACTTTATTGATATATATAAATGACCTGGATATTGGAATACAGAGTAGAATTTCTAAATTTGCTGATGACACCAAACTTTGGGGGTGTGGCAAACAGTGATGATGATACCAATCGACTGCAACATGACATAGAAAGGCAAGCAGAATGGGCAGATATGTGGCAGATAGAATGTAATACACTGAAGTGTGAGGTGATACATTTTGGCAGAAGGAACAGGGAGAGGCAATATACACTTAATGGCACAGTTTTGAAGAATGTGCAGGGACAGAGGGACCTGGAAGTTAATGTGCATAGGTCCCTGAAGGTGGCGGGACATATTGAGAGAATGGTTAGCAAAGCATATGGGATCTTGGGCTTCAGAAATAGAGGTATTGAGTACAAAAGTAGAGAAGTTATGCTGAACCTTTATAAAGCGCTGGTTAGGCCACAACTGGAGTATTGCGTCCAGTTCTGGTCACCACACTTTAGGAAGGATGTGAAGGCACTTGAGAGGCTGCAGAGGAGATTTACCAGAATGGTTCCGGGGATGGGGGAATCTTAGCTACAAGGACAGGTTGGAGAAGTTGGATTTGTTTTCATTAGAGCAAAGGAGTTTGAGGGGTGATTTAATCGAGGTGTACAAGATTATGACGGGTTTGGATAGGCTAGACGGGGAAAGGCTGTTCTCACTAGTTGATGGAACAAGGACTAGGGGACACAGATTTAAGATTTTGGGCAAGAGATACAGGGGGGCGTGAGGAAAAACTTTTTTACACAGTGAGTGGTGAGGGCATGGAACTCGCTGCTGACGGAAGTGGTGGAAGTGGAGACATTCAATGTTTTCAAGGGGAGACTGGATAGGCACTTGAGGGAAATAAACTTGCAGGGCTACAGGGATAGAGCGGGGGAATGGGACTGACTGGATTGCTCTACAGAGAGCCGGCACGGACTCGATGGGCCGAATGGCCTCCTTCTGTGCCGTATGACTCTATGGGGGAGAAATTCAGTATCGCCCCATTTGGGGCGCAATTATCGGCCGGGCACAAAGATTAGCGCCTGGCACTAATTATCGCCACCGACTGCAAACTTGACTTTTATCGCCCCTGGAGGTAATTGGAGTGCTAAATCAGGCGCTTCACACCTGTCTTAAGGCGCAAAGGCCGAGGAGCGAGGTGCTACCTCAGAGCGCTGGCGAAGCTCATGTAATGTCAGTCAGCAATGGAACACACACACAATGGCACGGGCCAGTTCTTAAAGGGGATGGTTAATCTCACTTTCCATCCACAACCTGCTAATTGCAACCTTGAATCTCGGCCTGGAGAGACCTGCACATCAAATCTGCTGGAAAGAACAATGGAGAGTACCAGGCAAAGAGCTCAGAGTGCAGCCCCCACAGTCTCTTCTAAATCGATACAAGGAATGGCAAATCAAAATGAACCTGCAAAGTGCTGCTCAGTACCCAAAACTCCTTCACACAACGTTGAAACTCTCCAGAAGTCTCTCTCTCTCTCTCTCTCTCTCAGAATGCATAGTTCAAAAATGGCACCAACAATAAAAGGCAGGAAGCGGTCACCTTTAAATAGCGCTCCCCCTTTCCCTTCATGACTGCAGAACACTCAACTCAAACTGTCGTTGCTAGCATCAGGCGGTAAGGCAGGGGGCGCCACTCAATATCCGCTCCGGGGCGATAACAGGGCGTTGCGCACTCGACTGACGTCACGATCTGCCGGTGCAGGAGATCGTGGCGGTAGTTTTTAGCACCGCCGCAAAATGTCTAGTTAATTTCACGAGCGGCGCAAACTTCGCCGCGCCTGGGTGCTAGATGCTTTGCGTCCCATTAGCGCCCTCTTAAGGTGCTAACGGGAGGCGCAACCAACTGAATTTTTCCCCCTATGACTCTAATGATTCAGGATGGAGATAGTGGCGTGAGTTCTGACGGCTCCTAATCCACTGTTCCTGCCTTGTAAGTCAGCACAGAATATACCTCAATGGATGCGTCATTTAGGCATTGTGTTGGGTGGAAGATTTGCTTCAGTCACCAGGGTCCTGAGGTCTGTGAGCCAATATAGAATGAACTTGTCCACTCCCGTGTCAACGATTCCCTTCCATCCGTTGGATTGATGGAGCCATCTGTGTGGAGAGGTAAGTGTGTGAGGTGAGGGAGAAGTGAGAGAAAATGTTAACTTACCTTTGTTTCTTCCTGCAGGCTTCAACAGTTGGGGATGCGGAGAGTCTCGCATCTCACCGGCAGAGATGACAGAATGCTCGTTGCATTCTCCAATGCAACAACCATCTGATTTCTGCTCACAAAAGAGGTTTGATGAGTCTTGAGTACAAGGACTCATCAAACAACAGAGAATGTCAGTGTTTGACAGCGTCACAGAGCTGTCAAACTATGACAAGTCATCTGTCCAAAATCTTTGACAGATGAAACGTCACACGCTGACGTTCTCTGTAACCAGCTTCCCCTTAATTGGCCTGCTAAACCTGCTGGGCGGGCTAAACAAGGTCAACCAAGGGGAACTAGCGTGGGTTGGCCACAAGTCGATGGAGGCGGGACTGAAACCCGACAAGCAGCAGTCCCTCTGTAGCTTTCAGAAGCTCTTTATAATAATTTGTCCGTGACTACACAAACCACTCTGGGTCCAGGTATATTGTGTATCAGTAAAACAGGTTTATTGTGCATTAAACATCCAGTACAAGGAAATAATAATTAACAAGAAGATAGTCGCAGTCTGTTCATTGCACCCCAGCGTTCCTTCCGAGTGACTCTTTAACACTTGCTGTGTTCTGTTGACTGAAGCTTCTCATCCTCTGGTTTCGCGCTGCTTTCAGTGTTCAACAGCTGTTCTGCAAAAACATTATGCCTTGGAATTTCTGCTGACCGCAGGTGCTGGGGGGCATCACAAGCAGCCTTATTATTGCACAAACACACTTCTCATTGCTAGAAAAGTGAGGGAAAGAACGAGGGAGACTCAGAGTTGCAGATAATGGAGGCCTAGAGCCTGTGCCTGGACACAGAGAACCCGCCGTGCCTATGGTTGGATGGGTTTCTCCACAGTTCCGGCTCTTGGGGGACATCCTGGTGGGTTTGGTCTCGGTCTCAGTGTAGAAGGGCCAGCAAGGACACCGATCCGGACAGGTGCAGACACGCAGGGGGAGGAGGAGGATCGGGTGAAATGGGCCAGGCCTTCTAACCAAAGGGGGAAAGAGCGACGGGCGCGAGCAAAAGCCGTTGGGGGGACAAAATGGTTCAAATTGGATAGTGGGCTGGGAGGTGAAAGGTCAAACTCAATGGCCAACTTCAGAAAGCTCAGTCTATTGGGGGAAAAACACATTCAGGAAGCCCAGAGTTGGAGCTGTTGGGGGGGAAATGTTTAATGAGATGGGAGAAGCAGATGGATATACCCTAAAGAAGGTTTTTTTGTGAAAGAATGAGTTTATTGGCTGGGATTGAGGCTTCCTGGAGGAGGGTGACAGGACAAGGAGGATAACAAGTCTTCTTTCTCTTCTGTGCCCAGTGCCACATTCTTCGACAAAACCTCCCAAACACATCACCTCCAGCACCACTCCTGGAAGGACAAGGACATCCGGCGCATGTGAACAGGGGAGAGTTCTTTCAGCGAGCTAGCACAGGGGGAGACGGGCCGAATGGGGGAAGGGTGGAGGAACGGGACTAAGTGGATAGCTCTTTCAGGCGTGATGGGCCCAATGGTCTCCTCCTGAGCCATCGAATTCCCTGACTTTACGCAGGGAGCTCATATCAGCTTCTCCGCCCATCACATTGGATGATTGTGTGTGAGAGGTGTTTGTGCGGAGAGAGGCGGACCTTTGAATCTCCTGCCCCAATGAGTCAGCATCAAGTTGTCCCTGGTCAAGCATTGCATCCCAATCACATCAAATGCAAAACCTTTCCGTCCCTTCCCTCCTCCCAACATCTCCCCCAGCAGGTTGTCTGTTGTTACCCGGAATCTCAAACACACCCCACCCCTCATTCCTCACCTCCTCCCATCACACCTCCTCACATAGAAACATAGAAGATAGGAGCAGGAGTAGGCCAGTCGGCCCCTCGAGCCTGCTCCACCATTCGATGAGATCATGGCTGATCATCCAAATTCAGTACCCTGTCCCTGCCTTCTCCCCATATCCCTTGATACCTTTAGCCTTAAGAAATATATCTAACTCCTTCTTGAATATATTTACTGACTTGGCCTCAACTGCCTTCTGTGGTAGAGAATTCCATAGGTTCACCACTCTCTGGGTGAAGAAATTCCTCCTCATCTCTGTCCTAAATGGCTTACCCCTTATCTTTAGACTGTGACCTCTTGTTCTGGACTCCCCCGCCATCGGGAACATCCTTCCTGCATCCAGTCTGTCTAGCCCTGTTAGAATTTTATAAGTTTCAATGAGATATCCTCTCATTCTTCTAAACTCCAGCGACTATAAGCCCAATCGACCCAATCTCTCCTCGTACGTCATTCCTGCCATCCCAGGTATCAGTCTGGTGAATCTTCGCTGCACTCCCTCCATGGCAAGAACATCCTTCCTCAGATAAGGCGACCAAAACTGCACACAATACTCAAGGTGTGGTCTCACCAAGGCCCTGTACAGCTGCAGCAAGTCATCCTTGTTCCTGTACTTAAACCCTCTCGCTACGAAGGCCAACATACCATTTGCCTTCTTAACCACCTGCTGTACCTGCATGCTTACCTTCAGCGACTGGTGCACAAGGACACCCAGGTCTCGTTGCACTTCCCCTTCTCCCAATCTATTGCCGTTCAGATAATAATCTGCCTTTCTGTTTTTGCCACTAAAGTGGATAACCTCGCATTTATCCACATTATACTGCATCTGCCATGCTTCTGCCTGTTGGTGAAAAATAATTTCACTCGAGTCTGTCTCAAAGCAAAATATCACAGTTTATTATTCAAAGCACATTGGGAGAAGAGTCATAGACCCCCGCGGTCTAGTGACCAGCTTCTCAATTTAATAGTAGCAGCCAAGCTTCTTTATACACTTCAAGAAGCCAGAAAGTACAAACATCAGCAGTTATTACATCATGAGTGACCGTAAGTCAGGGTCTCTAAAAACAACCTGATTAGAATTTTACAATGTTAGCGAAACCCATTCCCTAGTTCTGCTTTTGTCTAATGGTGGTTAGCCATCTGGGCTGCAAGGTTTATTCTTGCTCCATCATAGCTTCGGTCAACCTGAGTTGTCTGTTGGTGATTGGACACCATTCAAGGTTAGTTTATTATAGACAACAATGATTCACGTTTTGTTCTGCAGTGTCTGCATTATCTATACCGCAGACCAAGCAAGCAGGTTCTTATTTAATTACACCACTGTCTCCATTGGCTTGTGGCCTTCGGGAGATATTTTGACCTTTACTCTAGTCCTGTAAGCAGTCCAACTAACTTTAAGCATTACAACTGATTTGCCCTTACATTATTACAATTAATTTTACCCTTACATGCCTAATCACCCAACCTGTCCAAATCATACTGGAGTTTCTCGGCATCCTACTCGCAGCACACACGCCCACCCAGCTTTGTGTCATCTGCAAACTTGGAGATATTACATCTAGTTCCCTCGTCTAGATCATTAATATATATAGTGAATAGCTGGGGTCCTAGGACCGATCCCTGCGGAACCCCACTAGTCACTGCCTGCCACTCGGAAAAAGACCCGTTTATTCCAACTCTTTGCTTCCTGTCTGCCAACCAGTTCTCTATCCAAGTCAGTACCTTGCCCCCAATCCCAGGTGCCTTAACTTTACACGCGAATCTCTTATGCGGGACCTTATCGAACGCCTTCTGAAAGTCCAAATACACCACATCCACTGGTTCTCCCTTATCTATTCTATCAGTTACATCCTCAGAAAATTCCAGTAGATTAGTCAAGCACGATTTACCTTTTGTAAATCCATGTTGACTTTGTCCAATCCTGTCACTGTTTTCCAAGTGCTCTGCTATTACATCTTTTATAATGGACTCTAGCATTTTCCCCACAACCGATGTCAGGCTTACCGGTCTATAATTCCCCGTTTTTTTTTTACCACCTTTTTTGAACATTGGGGTAACATTAGCTACCCTCCAATCCATGGGAACTGCTCCAGAGTCTATAGAATTTTGGAAGATGACCAGCAATGCATCTACTATTTCTAGGGCCACTTCCTTAAGTACCCTAGGATGTAGATTATCAGGCCCTGGGGATTTATCGGCCTTTAATGCCGTCAATTTCCCTAACACTATTTCCCTACAAATACTGATTTCATTCAGTTCCTCCCTCTCATTAGACCTATGTTCCCCGACATCTCTGGGAGGTTATTTGTGTCCTCCTATGTGAAGACAGAGCCAAAGTATGTATTTAATTGTTCTGCCATTTCTTTGTTCCCCATTATAAATTCCCCTGATTCTGACTGCAAGGGACCTATGCTTGACTAATCACCCCACACCCCCTCACCCCCTCACCCCTCACCCCGTCACCTCCTCAACCCTCCCCCCTCACCCATCACTTCCTCACCCCTCACCTCACCCACTCACCCCTCACCCCCTCACCACTCAACCCCTCACAACCCTCAACCCCTCCCCCCTCACAACCCTGACGCCCCTCACCCCTTCACCCCTCACCCCTCACCTCCTCACCCATTACCCCCCACCTCCTCACCCCTCACCTCCTCACCCCTCACCCCCACCTCCTCACCCCTCACCCCTCACCTCCTCACCCCTCACCCCTCGCCCCGTTTCATGCTCAGTTTCACTGAAATCTGATCTCTGCGTATTCCGTGCCCTCGTCCTTGTCAACAGTCCCGTCGCCATTGGACAGCTTTAAGAAGTTGATGCTGGCGTACAGAAGGTCCTCGTGCTTGGCGGGTTGTCCATGTCCAGCATCTCCTCCCGCCCGACCTTCAGAGAGACCCCGGGGAGCTGGTGTCTCCGCCTCGCTCGTTGCATCACTGGTTACATTCCAGGAGTCAGGAACCGTCTCGCACTGCGAACCCTACAAAGCAAATGGAAGCACAAGACATTCTCAGGTCATTTCCCGGGGCTGATGGGGTGAAATGATTGCACAGACTAACCAGTGTAAGTTGTGGCTGAGTGGGTTTAACACTCGCTCGCTCGTCTCTGAGTCAGAAGGTCGTTGGTTCGAGTCCCCACTCCAGAGACTTGAGCCCCATAATTCACAAGCTCAGGACATCCCAAAACACTTCAAAGCCAATGAAATACTTCGTGATGTTGGTTGAGGGATAAAAATTGCTCCTTGACTCTGGGGAGAACTTCCCCTGCTCTTCGCAATATTAGCCATGGGATCTTCCATGTTAACCTTACAGGTTTAATGTCTCATCTGAAAAACTGCCCCTACGACGGTGCAGCGCTCCCTCAGTACTGCCCCTCCGACAGTGCGGCGCTCCCTCAATACTGCCCCTCCGACGGTGCAGCGCTCCCTCAGTACCGCCCCTCCGACAGTGCGGCACTCCCTCAGTACTGCCCCTCCGACAGTGCAGCGCTCCCTCAGTACTGCCACTCCGACGGTGCAGCGCTCCCTCAGTGCTGCCCCTCCGACAGTGCGGCGCTCCCTCAGTACTGCCCCTCTGACAGTGCGGTGCTCCCTCAGTACTGCCCCTCCGACAGTGCGGCGCTCCCTCAGTACCGCCCCTCCGACAGTGCAGCGCTCCCTCAGTACTGCCCCTCCGACAGTGCGGCGCTCCCTCAGTACTGCCCCTCCGACAGTGCGGCACTCCCTCAGTACTGCCCCTCCGACAGTGCGGTGCTCCCTCAGTACTGACCCTCCGACAGTGCGGCACTCCCTCAGTACTGCCCCTCCGACAGTGCGGTGCTCCCTCAGTACTGCCCCTCCGACAGTGCGGCGCTCCCTCAGTACTGCCCCTCCGACAGTGCGGTGCTCCCTCAGTACTGCCCCTCCGACGGTGCAGCGCTCCCTCAGTACTGACCCTCCGACAGTGCAGCGCTCCCTCAGTACTGCCCCTCCGACAGTGCGGCGCTCCCTCAGTACTGCCCCTCCGACAGTGCGGCACTCCCTCAGTACTGCCCCTCCGACAGTGCGGTGCTCCCTCAGTACTGCCCCTCCGACAGTGCGGCGCTCCCTCAGTACTGCCCCTCCGACAGTGCGGCACTCCCTCAGTACTGCCCCTCCGACAGTGCGGTGCTCCCTCAGTACTGCCCCTCCGACGGTGCAGCGCTCCCTCAGTACTGATACTGGGGAGTGTCGGCCTGGATTATGGGCTCAAGTCTCTGGAGTGGGGACTTGAACCCACGACCTTCTGACTCAGAGTCGAGAGGGAGATTTGTAAACCCACTGAGCCACGACTGACATCTCAGGCAGAAATTCGTGGGCAACCTGTCTGGGAATCTCCAACACGTGTTGTCTACACCCTGAGATTGAGGCTTCAGACTAAGTGCAAACAGCTTCTGTACCTGGTGCTTGGCGGAGAGTGGACTGGTGGTCATTGCAATGTCACTGGGCTCTGAAGCTCTCTCCTCAGTCGCTGCCTTTCTCCTGAAATAGCCGAATATCACACTGCGGTTATATCTCAGAGTGTAACGTTACAGCAACTACTGGACTGTCTCTTTAAATCGCTTCTGTCCACAGACATAGAATCACACAGCACAGAAAGAGGCCATTTCGCCCTTTGTTCCTGTGCTGGCTCTTTGAACGAGCTCTCCAATTAGCCCCACTCCCCCCCTGCTCTTTCCCCACAGCCCTGTGAATTTTTCCCCTTCAAGTATTTATCCAATTCCCCTTTTGAAAGTCGCTGTTGAATCTGCTTCCACCGCCCTTTCAGGCAGCGCGTTCCTGATCACAACAGCTGGACACTGAGCCGTGAAAGGCACACTCCAGGTCATAGCGGACGCAGGGACCGCTCACGGGGAGTGGCGTCTGCTGCTGAACCCGAGGGAAACAGTCACTGACTCAAGGAGAGATGATTGGAGTAAAGATTTAAAATACAATGAAACCTTCGCACTTACTTTCGCACGCACTCGAAGATTACGAATCCAGCCAGTGCAATGCTCAGTGCGATCCCAGCAGCAAGCAATCCTACTCTCCATTCATTGCCGTCTCCACCTGGAAAAACTGCCATCAATTCATTAATTTTTAGCCATTCATTATCAGGGTGTGAGCGTTGCTGGCAAGGCCATCCATAGTTGGACGGTGTAAGATTCTAAACACTGTAATTAAACCGCTGCTACCGTCTGGAGATCCAGGTTCAGAATGAATTGTGAATTGGTTACAGACAGATTCAAAATGTAGGAGGTGAGCATGTGTTCTTTGTTTGTGAAGACACAGAATGGTGGAAGTCAGCAGGGGGTCCCTTGCCTGGTGGTCAGTCTGGTCCTTAGTTTGTAAGGCCACATGGACAGGAAGGAGAAACACCGGGTGAAGAGGAAGTCCCGTCCCATCCCCCCACACACCTCACAGGAACATGAACGTGTCATGCAGGAGGAACGCCAATCAGGGAAGGTTTAGAGTGAAACTGACCTATCAGAGGGATGGCAGACAGTGATATACAAGGGGGGCTGGCAGAAAGGCCCTAGAAAGAGTGACCCAGAGGCGGGGAATTCAGAACACAGAAGGTACAAAGAAGACAGAACGCAAGAGCAGACGGACAGAGGAAGCTGGCCAGTCTATGTTTCAATTTTAAACTTTTCTGTATTGATCACGCAGAGATAAAGGAGTATGTATGAAAGTCGGACATGGAGCTTAGATATTGTTAAAAGGGGGACTTTTATGTACGGTTGACTTGGAATATAAATCGCCCAGAGGTAGCGGGTAAATTGCTGGGCCGTACTTTAATGTACGGGTAAATTGGGCGCATATTGATTGCGATTGTACACTTGAATTTTGAACTGTAGTGTGAATAAAGACCAATTATATTGATCACATACTTGTCTCTCATTGTTACGCTTATTCGTAATTCTCGAGGTCCGAACAGTAGTAAGAGAAAGGCTTACAGCGGTCTTCTTGAACCACTGGTTGCGGGTTTGATAGAAACTGAGTGGCCACTTCAGAGGGCAGTTAGGAGTCAACCATGTTAGTGTGGGACTGGAGTCACCTATAGGCCCAGACTGGGTAAGGATGGCAGGTTTCCTTCCCTCAAGGGATATAAGTGAACCACCTTATATATGTAATATCTATATCCATATCGATATCTATATATATATATATCAGCCAACGTCACTAAAATAACAGATTATCTGGTCATTATCACATTGCTGTTTGTGGGAGCTTGCTGTGCGTAAAATGGAGGCCATGTTCCTACATTACAACAGTGACTACACTGGTATGTCCTGTCCACAAACACAGGACAAATCCAATCCGGCCAATTACCGCCCCATCAGTCTACTCTCAATCATCAGCAAAGTGATGGAAGGTTTCATTGACAGTGCTATCAAGTGGCACTTACTCACCAATAACCTACTCACCGTTGCCCAGTTTGGGTTCCGCCAAGATCACTCGGCTCCAGACTTCATTACAGCCTTGGACCAAACCTGGACAAAGGAGTTGAATTCCAGAGGTGAGGCGAGAGTGACTGCCCTTGACATCAAGGCAGCGTTTGACCGAGTGAGGCATCAAGGAGCCCCAGTAAAACTGAAGTCAATGGGAATCGGGGGGAAATCTTTCCACTGGCTGGAGTCATACCTAGCACAAAGGACGATGGTTGTGGTTGTTGAAGTTCAATCATCACAGCCCCAGGACATCGCTGCAGGCACTCCTCAGGGCAGCCTCCAAGGCCCAACCATCTTCAGCTGCTTCATCAATGACCTTCCCTTCATCATAGGTTCATAGTCATAGAGTCATACAGGCACAGAACGAGGCCATTAGGCCCATTGAGTCCGTGCCAGCTCTCTGTAGAGCAATCCAGTCCATCCTATTCCCCCTTTCTATCCCCGTAGCCCTGCAAGTTTATTTCCCTCAAGTGCCTATCCAATCTCCCCTTGAAAACATCGAGTGTCTCCGCTTCCACAACTTCCGTCGGCAGCGAGTTCCAAGTCATCACCACTCGCTGCATAAAAAGGCTTTCCCTAACATCCCCCCTGTATCTCTTGCCCAAAACCTTAAATCTGTGTCCCCTAGTCCTTGTACCATCAACTAGTGGGAACAGCCTTTCCCCGTCGAGCCTATCCAAACCCATCATAATCTTGTACACCTCTATCAAATCACCCCTCAACCTCCATTGCTCTAATGAAAACAAATCCAGCTACTCCTACCTGTCCTTGTAGCTAAGATCCCCCATCCCCGGAACCATTCTGGTAAATCTCCTCTCCACCCTCTCAAGCTCCTTCACATCCTTCCTAAAGTGTGGTGACCAGAACTGGATGCAATACTCCAGTTGTGGCCTAAACAGCACTTTATAAAGATTCAGCATAACTTCTCTACTTTTGTACTCAATACTTCTATTTATGAAGCCCAAGATCCCATATGCTTTGCTAACCACTCTCTCAATATGTCCTGTCACCTTCAGGAACCTATGCAAATTAACTCCCAGGTCCCTCTGACCCTGCACACTCTTTAAAACTGTGCCATTAAGTGTATATTAGCTCTCCCTGTTCCTTCTGCCAAAATGCATCACCTCACACTTCTCTGTATTAAATTCAATCTGCCACTTGTCTGCCCATTCTGCTAGCCTTTCTATGTCCTGTTGCAGTCGATTGGTATCATCCTCACTGTTTGCCACACCCCCAGGTTTGGTGTGGCCGGCAAATTTAGAAATTCTACTCTGTATTCCAATATCTAGATTATTTATATATATCAAAAAAAGCAGTGGCCCCAGCACTGACCCTTGGGGAACACCACTGTCTACCATCCTCCAGTCTGAAAACCAGCCATTTACCACAACTCCCTGTTTTCTGTCCTTAAGCCAATTCCTTATCCACCTGCCACTGACCCACCTATTCCATGAGCCTCAATTTTATTAACCAGCCTTCCATGTGCTACTTTGTCAAACGCCTTCCAAAAATTCATGTAGCCAACATCCATTGCATTCCCCTCATCAATTCTCCTTGTTACTCCTTGTGACTGCATTGTCGGAGGGCCAGTACTGAGGGAGAACTGTGCTGTCGGAGGGGAGGTACTGAGGTAGTGCTGCACTGTCGGAGGGGCAGTACTGAGGGAGCACTGTAATGTCGGAGGGGCTGTATTGAGGGAGTGTTGCACTGTCAGAGGGACAGTTCTGAGGGGGTGCCGCACTGTCAGAGGGGCATTACTAATTGAGCGCCGCACTGTCGGAGGGGCAGTACTGAGGGAGCGGCGCACTGTCGGAGGGGCAGTACTGAGGGAGTGCCGCACTGTCGGAGGGGCAGTACTGCGGGAGTGCCGCACTGTCAGAGGGGCATTACTGAGGGAGCGCCGCACTGTCGGATGGGCAGTAGTGAGGGAGCGCCGTACTGTCGGAGGGGCAGTACTGAGTGTGCACCGCAGTGTCGGAGGGGCAGTACCGAGGGAGCGCCGCACTTTCAGAGGAGCAGTACTGAGGGAACGTCGCACTGTCGGGGGGGCAGTACTGAGGGAGCGCCACACTGTCGGAGGGGCAGTACTGCGGGAGCGCCGCACTGTCAGAGGGGCATTACTGAGGGAGCGCCGCACTGTCGGATGGGCAGTACTGAGGGAGCGCCGCACTGTCGGAGGGGCAGTACTGAGTGTGCACCGCACTGTCGGAGGGGCAGTACTGAGGGAGCGCCGCACTTTCAGAGGGGCAGCACTGAGGGAACGCCGCACTGTCGGAGGGGCAGTACTGAGGGAGCGCCGCACTGTCGAGGGGCGGTACTGAGGGAGCGCTGCACTGCCGGAGGGGCAGTACTGAGGGAGCGGCACACTGTCGGAGGGGCAGTACTGAGGGAGTGCCGCACTGTCGGAGGGGCAGTACTTCGGGAGCGCCGCACTGTCAGAGGGGCATTACTGCGGGAGCGCTGCACTGTCGGAGAGGCAGTAATGAGGGAGCGCTGCACTGTCGGAGGGACAGCTCTGAGGGGGTGCCGCACTGTCAGAGGGGCATTACTGATTGAGCGCCGCACTGTCGGAGGGGCAGTACTGAGGGAGCGGCGCACTGTCGGAGGGGCAGTACTGAGGGAGTGCCGCACTGTCGGAGGGGCAGTACTGCGGGAGTGCCGCACTGTCAGAGGGGCATTACTGAGGGAGCGCCGCTCTGTCGGATGGGCAGTACTGAGGGAGCGCCGCACTGTCGGAGGGGCAGTACTGAGTGTGCACCGCACTGTCGGATGGGCAGTACTGAGGGAGCGCCGCACTGTCGGAGGAGCAGTACTGAGTGTGCACCGCACTGTCGGAGGGGCAGTACTGAGGGAGCGCCGCACTTTCAGAGGGGCAGTACTGAGGGAACGCCGCACTGTCGGAGGGGCAGTACTGAGGGAGCGCCGCACTGTCGAGGGGCGGTACTGAGGGAGCGCTGCACTGCCGGAGGGGCAGTACTGAGGGAGCGGCACACTGTCGGAGGAGCAGTACTGAGGGAGTGCCGCACTGTCGGAGGGGCAGTACTGAGGGAGTGCCGCACTGTCGGAGGGGCAGTACTGCGGGAGCGCCGCACTGTCAGAGGGGCATTACTGCGGGAGCGCCGCACTGTCGGAGAGGCAGTAATGAGGGAGTGCCGCACTGTCGGAGGGGCAGTACTGAGGGAGCGCCGCACTTTGAGAGGGACAGTACTGAGGGAACGCCGCACTGTCGGAGGGGCAGTACTGAGGGAGCGCCGCACTGTCGGAGGGGCAGTACTGATGGAGCGCTGCACTGTCGGAGGGGCAGTACTGAGGGAGCACCGCACTGTCAGAGGGGCAGAACTGAGGGACCGAAGCAGTGTCGGAGGGTCAGTACTGAGGGAGCGCCGCACTGTCGGAGGGGCAGTACTGAGGGAGCGCCGCACTGTCGGAGGTGCCGTCTTTCACATGAGATATTAACCCGAGGCACCGTCTGTTCTCTCAGGTAGATGTAAAAGATCCCATGACACTATTCAACAAAGAGTCCTGTCTGTAAAATACAGATGATCTTGTCATCGGAACATTGCTGCTTGTGGGATCTTGCTGTGCGCAAAGTAGACATTCACGGGTAATGTAGAATTAAGGATGTCCTTACTTACATTGCACAGTGAGTGCGAGGGTCTGCTCCGATGAAACAGATGGATATCTGACTCTGCAGGTGAGAGTTTGTCCGTGGTGTTTGAGTGATGGAATCAGGGACAGGACAGAAGTATATGTCAGAGTGACACCATGCTGAGTTACACTGTTTGAGACTGACCCGGGTACGTCAGTGGGATTGACCCAGGTTAAGACAGGTGCTGTTCCATTGCACGTGGTGTTGAAGGTGCAGCTTACGTTCACACGCTTTCCTGCAATCATTTCAGCAGGGAATATCCTGGGTTTATCTGTGAAATCTAACACACAGAGAATGGATCCTTTTAGATAAATATAACGTGAGGCATCAGTTCAAATAGAAATCACAGTCCCGCAAGAGAAAGTACTTTTAACAGGATTATACCAGAACTGAGAGATTACAACGATTAGGAAAGATTGAACAGGCTGGCGCTCTTTTCTCTAGAAAAGAGAAGGCTGAGGGGTGACCTGATAGAGGTCTTTAAAATTATGAAGGGTTTCGATAGGGTATACGTAGAGACGATGTTTCCACTTGTGGGGGAGACCAGAACTAGGGTCCATCAATATAAGATAGTCACTGATAAATCCAATCGGGAATTCAGGAGAAACTTCTTTCCCCAGAGAGTGGTGATAATGGGGAACTCGCTACCACAGGGAGTGGTTGAGGCGAATAGCAGAGATGCATTTAAGGGGAAGCTGGATAAACACATGAGGGAGAAAGGAATAGAAGGATATGTTGATGGGGTGAGATGAAGAGGCGTGGGAGAGGCTAGTGTGGAGCATAATCACCGGGATGGACCAGTTGTGCTGAATGGCCTCTTTCTGTGTGGCAGACTCGATGTAACTTTGTGTGAATCTGTAAGAAGATTATGGCCCAGAAATTGATCTCGCTCTGTTCCCGCGGGGGTAAGCCTTTCCCGCGATGTCTCACCTCGCTTATGCTTTTTCAGATCCAGCTCGCACGAACTTGATGTTCCAGACATCAGCTGTGCTGGGCTTGCGTATCCCAGCGGCGTAGTGAATTCGTGCGAGCTGTGGGATCACGTGACTCAGTTAGAGCCAATGGCAGCACACCATCTTCCATTCATAAGTCTCACAGCATGGCGGTGAAATCTATGAATCTTACACCCCCCCAAAATAACAGCTAAACCTCAATTAAATTAAAAAAAAAAACCATCACATTAATAAAATAAGTATAGTTAATTAAATTAACCATTTTAAATAAAAAATTACATTTTTGAAAAAATTTAAAATCTTTTAAAAAGTTATAAAAATAAACTTACCTGTCTTTAAAGTCTCTAAAAAAGATATACCTGTAAAAAAAAATTCAAAAAAATACTTAATTCACTACTTACCTTCTTAAAAGCGGGTCTTACTCCTCCTTTTTACATTTCCAAAATCTTCCCTACTTACCTGCGCGTCCAAAGCATGAAGTGCACAGCGTGCGCGCAGCCTGTAGCGCGCACGCGATGCACCCAGGCCCCGCCCCCTTTTCAGAAGAGCAATTGCCGGTTTTCAGCGCATGCGCAGGGCATGCAGAAAACCGGCAATTGGAGTGGGAATACGCGAGAGTATGCAGTGCGTACTCTCGCGTCCCGGGATCAATTTTCGGCCCATTGTTTCCTATTTCCAGTATTGGCAGAGTGTCTGTCACTGAGCTTAATACACTTTCTCTGCGAGACCCTTGAATTCACTATACTGGGTGGGGGTGGAGGATCTGGTCACAGCCCCAGGAACACTGGCTCTCCAATCGCTCAGAGATCTCTGCCAATGTTAAATTAAATCCTCTCCACGGCAGGACAGAAACAATTTGCAATTATCACTCAACCAAAACATAAAAGAAAGACTTGCATTGCTACAGCGCATTTCATGACCTCAGGACATCCCAAAGCGCTTCACAGCCAATGAAGTACTTTTGAAGTGTTAAACCAGATGATCTGGTCATTATCACATTGCTGTTTGTGGGAGCTTGCTGTGCGCAAATTGGCTGCCACGTTTCCTACATGACAAC
This sequence comes from Squalus acanthias, assembly GCA_030390025.1. Classification (NCBI taxonomy): domain Eukaryota; kingdom Metazoa; phylum Chordata; class Chondrichthyes; order Squaliformes; family Squalidae; genus Squalus; species Squalus acanthias. The sequence goes on from JASTWF010000069.1 coordinate 800,689, forward strand.
AGTGACCACACTTCAAAAAAAGAACTTCATTGTCTGTGAAGCGCTTTGGGACCTCCTGAGGTGGTGAAAGGTGCTGGAGAAATGTGAGTCTGTCATTTGTTTGCATGTAAGACTTTTAAACACGATTAGAGAGATAGATGGGAGTCGATAAACTGATAACAATCATGGACACAGTCAAGACATTCAATCATTTATAATAAAGTGAGTATCAGAGGTTGATTTAGGACTGAACTGGAAGGTATCGCCAGGTTATTGATAATCAGACGCTGTGTTATAATAAGCTGTGTTTTGTGTTAATGTGTAACCGCCGCAGTTTATGTTATTTCCCACTGACTGTTGAGCGTGAATTGTGGAGTAATTATAACCCAGCACTTACCAGAAACATGAAGCTGTGTTCCAGGCCAGTAGGTATAGTTATCACTGTTGTTAAATTCTATTCTGAAATAATAAGTTCCTGCGACTCGCTGTGTGATGTTGTTTATAATCAGGGAACAGTCACCATCTCTCAGGTCTCCAGACAGCCGGGTCCGATGGCGAAACTGTGACGACTCACGATTGTGATCCTTGGAGTGAAAGGCTATAGACCATGATCTCTGTTCCTCATTATTAATCCAGATTCCAGCTCGCGGTTGGTTTGCCAGATACGATGGATAAGTGTAATGACATGGAATCTGTGCACACAAACCTTCCTGTGCTGTCACCTCTCGTGGAGTCTCGCCTTTCCACTCCTCTGACAATACAGCTGGGGAGAGAAATATCAATATTTAGCACTGGATGGCTTGTCGCTCCACTGGACTCGATATCCACCCCCTCCGTCACTGGCGCACAGTGTCTGCAGTGTGGACCATCTACAGGACACACAAGGAACTCACCAAGGTTACATTGACAGCACCGCCCTCCCCTGCGACCTCTACCACCCAGAAGGACAAGAGCTACTGAGACAACACAATCCAAGAATGAATATCAAACACTGCGCACCGTGTTCTGTGATTGGGGAGCATTATAGTGAACCCACATGTCGGACAGACTCATAGTCACCTTGCCCGTGGACATCGCACCCGCCTGTCCTCATGCCTTTTCCTCAGCACACAATGTTTCTGTATGTGAAGACAATTCTTGACCCAACAGATGGCTCCATCAACCCAACGGATGGAAGGGAATCCTCGGCACGGGAGTAGACAAGTTCATTCTATAGTGGCTAACAGACCTCAGGACCCTGTTAAGTGAAGCAAGTCTTCCACCCAACACAATGCCTAAATGACGCACCAATTGAGGTATATTCTGTGCTGATTTACAAGGCAGGAACAGTGAATTAGGATCCGTCAGAACTCACGCCACTATCTCCATTCTGAATCACTTTCGTCATAGAGTCATAGAGTCATAACGGCACAGAAGGAGGCCATTCGGCCCATCGAGTCCGTGCCGGCTCTCTGTAGAGCAATCCAGTCCGTCCCAATCCCCCGCTCTATCCCCGTAGCCCTGCAAGTTTATTTCCCTCAAGTGCCTATCCAGTCTCCCCTTGAAAAGATTGAGTGTCTCCGCTTCCACCACTTCCATCAGCAGCGAGTTCCAGGTCCTCACCACTCGTTGCATAAAAAAGATTTTCCTCACAATCCGCTGCTCTCTTGCCCAAAACCTTAAATCTGTGTCCCCTAGGACTTGTACCATCAACTAGTGGGAACACCCTTTCCCCGTCTAGCCTATCCAAACCCATCATAATCTTGTACACCTCTATCAAATCACCCCTCAACCTCCTTTGCTCTAATGACAACAAATCCAGCTTCTCCAACCTGTCCTTGTAGCTAAGATCCCCCATCCCCGGAACCATTCTGGTAAATCTCCTCTGCACCCTCTCAAGGGCCTTCACATCCTTCCTAAAGTGTGGTGACCAGAACTGGATGCAATACTCCAGTTGTGGCCTAACCAGTGCTTTATAAAGCTTCAGCATAACCTCTCTACTTTTGTACTCAATACCTCTATTTTTGAAGACCAAGATCCCATATGCTTTGCTAACCACTCTCTCAAAATGTCCCGCCACCTTCAGGGACCTATGCACATTAACTCCCAGGTCCCTCTGTCCCTGCACACGGTTTAAAACTGCCATTAAGTGTATATTGCCTCTCCCTGTTCCTTCTGACCAAAATGCATCACCTCATACTTCTCTGTATTAAATTCCATCTGCCACTTGTCTGCCCATTCTGCTAGCCTTTCTATGTCCTGTTGCAGTCGATTGGTCTCATCACTGTTTGCCACACCCCCAAGTTTGGTGTCGTCGGCAAATTTAGAAATTCTACTCTGTATTCCAATATCCAGGTCATTGATAGATATAAGAAAAAGCAGTTGCACCAGCACTGACCCTTGGGGAACACCACTGTCTACCATCCTCCAGTCTGAAAAACAGCCATTTACCACATCTCGCTGTTTTCTGTCCATAAGCCAATTCCTTATCCAAGCTGCCACTGACCCACCTATTCCATGAGCCTCAATTTTGTTAACCAGCCTTCTATGTGGTACTTTGTCAAACGCCTTCCGAATATCCATGCAGGCAACATCCATTGCATTCCCTTCATCAATCCTCCTTGTTACTTCACAAAAAATTCAGTTACATTAGTCAAACACGATCTGCCTTTTACAAATCCGTGTTGGCTCTCCTTAATTAGCTTAAACATCTCCAAGTGTCCGATAATTTTTTCCTTGATTATTGTTTCTAAAACTACACCCACCAACGATGTTATACTGACCGGCCTGTAGTTATTAGAATTGTCCGTACACCCTGTCTTTAACAATGGTGTCACATTTGACACTTTCCAATCCTTAGGCACCTGCTCTGCATCTAGGGAAGATTGGAAAATTATGGCAAGCCCTTCCGCTATCTCCTCCCCCAATTCCCTTAGCAAGCCTGACCTTCTTGTTTGCTCTTCAGCCCTCTTGATTGTCTAAGCTGATTCAGTCTACTTGGCGAATTTTGGATTCTCATTGACCCACCTATTCCATGAGCCTCAATTTTGTTAACCAGCCTTCTATGTGGTACTTTGTCAAACGCCTTCCTAAAATCCATGTAGACAACATTCATTGCATTCCCTTCATTTACCGTCCCTGTTACTTCATCAAAAAATTCAATTATATTAGTCAAACATGATAGCCTTTTACAAATCTGTGTTGGCTCTCCTTAATTAGCTTAAACATCTGCAATTATCCCATAACTTTTTCCTAGCAAGCCTAACTTTCTTGTTTGCTCTTCAGCCCTTCTGATTGTCTAAGCTGATAGAGTCTACTTGGCGAATTTTGGATCCACATTGTACAAGGAATCTCTTTGGATTCTCATTGACTGCAGAATCTCTTTGGATCCTCATTGTCTAAGCAAACTCTTTGGATCCTCATTGTCTAAGGAATCTCTTTGGATTCTCATTGTCTAAGGAATCTCTTTGGATTCTCAATGTCTAAGGAATCACTTTTGATTCTCATTGTCTAAGGAATCTCTTTGGATTCTCATTGTCTAAGGAATCTCTTTGGATTCTCATTGTCTAAGGAATCACTTTGGATTCTCATTGTCGAAGGAATCTCTGTGGATCCTCATTGTCTAAGGAATCTCTGTGGATCCTCATTGTCTAAGGAATCTCTCTGGATTCTCATTGTCTAAGGAATCTCTTTGGATCCTCATTGTCTAAGGAATCTCTTTGGATCCTCATTGTCTAAGGAATATCTTTGGATTCTCATTGTCTAAGGAATCTCTTTGGATTCTCATTGTCTAAGGAATCTCTTTGGATTCTCATTGTCTAAGGAATCTCTTTGGATTCTCATTGTCTAAGGAATCTCTTTGGATTCTCATTGTCTAAGGAATATCTTTGGATTCTCATTGTCTAAGGAATCTCTTTGGATTCTCATTGTCTAAGTAATCTCTTTGGATTCTCATTGTCTGAGGGATTATTTTAGTTCCAACAATATTGCTGTAGGGTGATTCCGATACAGCATTGTAGACTGACTTGTCCCCAAGCTCAGCACTGGCCCTACTCCAGCAGACTCTTTGAAGCACAGGAGCGAATCGCCTCTCGCCTGAGCGCTGTATGTGTCGGAGGTGCAGAGGCATTGGGTTCATGACTTTTGCAGGCGGTCTCGCTGCGTGTTTGTTAAAACTGAACTATGCCTCACACTAAACGTCGGTGGCAAACACACCTTGTTCCGTGTTCGTCTGAAATATTCATGATTTCAGCAGGGCTGTGGGGAAAGAGCGGGGGAGTGGGATTAATTGGATAGCTCTATCAAAGAGCCGGCACAGGCACGATGGGCAGAATGGCCTCCTTCTGTGCTGTATCATTCTATGATTCTATTAAATGTAACTGCACAGCAGATCAGAGGCAAACAGAGAAACTGTATATATGACACCTTTATATACTTCCTGTCTTGTTTGCTTGTTATCTTAACCACATCTTGCACCCTTACCACGGTTGCTATCATCCTGAGAATGGGCAGTAATTGTGAGGACTGAACTGCCTGTCTATTCTCAGCACTGCTGTGCTGTCATCATGGCGAATTGTAACTAAAATTTGGATCTCTGTAATACACCAATTCTGGCCTCTTGTCCATCCCCGAGTTTTGGAAGGGAATTCCAGAGCTTATGGTCTGGACGTCTGAAGGCACGGCCGCCATTGGTGGATTGATGGAAATCGGGGAGGCACAAGAGGCCTGAATGGGTGGAACGCAGAGATCTCGGAGGCTTGCAGGGCTGGAGGAGGTTACAGAGATAGTGAGGCAGGGGGCGAGGCCATGGAGCGATTTGAAGACGAGGATGAGGATTTTAAATTTGGGGCGTTGCCGGACCGGGAGCCAATGTAGATCAGCGAGCGCAGGGTTGAGGAGTGAACGGGACTTGGTGCGAGTTAGGACACTGGGTCACTGCTGAATTTGGCCCCCAATCATAGCTCAATAAGAATGATCTTTCACAAAGACTATTAACCATAAGTATGTCCGAGCTGACGATGATATTACCTTGGAGGAGTGACAGGAGGAAGTAAGATTTTCTGATCATTGTCCACTCCCCGATATTTCATCAACTTCTCACTCTCAAGGTCTGAAAGAGAAAGGAGTTAATGAGACCTCACCTCTTGCCCGACAGCTCTCGAGAGATCAAAACTGCTTTGAGACAATGTCCTCATGGAATAATTTGACTCACTGTGGGATGATAGGTGCTCTGCAGTGAGTTACAAGGCTTTAAGAAAGAAAAACAAAGAAATACTTGCATTTCTCCAGCACCTTTCACCACCTCAGGACGTCCCAAAGTGCTTCACAGCCAATGAAGTACTTCTTACAGTGTAGTCACTGTTGTAATGTAGGAAATGCAGCAGCCAAATGGCACACAGCAAGATCCCACGGACAGCGATGGGATAAACGATCAGACAGTCTGTTCTTGATGTTACCGACACTCACTGCTTGGGCTGAATGGCCTCTTCCTGTGCTGCACCCTCTGTGTATTCAACTTTAAATGTTGATGCGTAGCAGTGAGTTAAATCAGGAAGCTGTGTACCAGTGAGATAACATCACTTTGTCCGGCCTTATAAGAAAACTGTTAACCCTTTGAGTCCTGACACTCTGAAGTTATTTCTGCTCGAAGCTGGGCAGACGTTGCCATGGAGTTTCCACCGGGGCTCAGTCAGTTTAGCTCTCTCTCTTTCTCTCCCTCTCCCTCTCTCTCTCCCTCACCCTCTCCTCTGAGTCAGAAGGTTCTGGGCTCAGAGACTGTTGAATGATGCTGGTTGAGGGATAAATATTGGCCCCAGGACACCGGGAAGAACTCCTCCTGCTCTTCTTCAAAATATTGGCCCTGGGATCTTTTACGTCCACCTGAGAGAGCAGACAGGGCATCGGTTTAACATCTCATCTGAAAGACGGCACCTCCGACAGTACAGCACTGACCCTCCGACAGTCCGGCGCTCCCTCAGTACTGCCCCTCCGACAGTGCGGTGCTCCCTCAGTGCTGCCCCTCTGACAGTGCGGCGCTCCCTCAGTATTGACCCTCCGACAGTGCAGCGCTCCCCCAGTACTGCCCCTCTGACAGTGCGGCGCTCCCTCAGTTCTGCCCCTCCGACATTGGGGTGCTCCCTCAGTACTGCCCCTCCGACAGTGCGGCACTCCCTCAGTACTGACCCTCCGACAGTGCAGTGCTCCCTCAATACTGCCCCTCCGACAGTACGGCGCTCCCTCAGTACTGCCCCTCCGACACTGCGGCGCTCCCTCAGTACTGACCCTCCGACAGTGCAGCGCTCCCTCAGTACTGCCCCTCCGACAGTGCGGTGCTCCCTCAGTACTGCCCCTCCGACAGTGCGGCGCTCCCTCAGTACTGCCCCTCCGACAGTGCGGCACTCCCTCAGTACTGACCCTCCGACAGTGCAGTGCTCCCTCAGTACTGCCCCTCCGACAGTGCGCCGCTCCCTCAGTACTGCCCCTTCGACAGTGCAGTGCTCCCTCAGTACTGCCCCTCCGACAGTGCGGCGCTCCCTCTGTCCTGGCACCATGAGTCTCGGCCTGGATTATGTGTTGAAGTCTCTGGAGTGAGGCCTTGAAACCACAACCTTCTGACTCAGAGGCGAGAGTGAGAAAGAGAGAGTGATGAACCCCCTGAGCTACAACTGCCACAGGATAGATTGAGGATTGTGTTAGGAACAGAGAACCCAGTCTGGCCTTGAGTTGATAAAGGGAAGTCTTTCAATTTTAGTTTATTTTTTAAAGGAGAAATAATCTCAAATGGAATATAGGATCTGTCATTATGTTGTGTGAAATTTCTTTCCTTCCTATTTCTCAATCGTAATCTCTAACAACGGATTCCGGAACAAGGGTGCAGAATCTTAAAATAACATCTAGGCTGCTCAGGGCTGATGTCAGGAAGCACGTCTTCACACAAAGGGTGGTGGAAATCTGGAACACTCTCCACAAAAAGGCTGTGGATGCAGGAAGTCTTTAGAAATTGAGATTGCTAGATTTTTGTTGGTTAAGAGTGTCAAGAGATGTGGAGCAAAGGCGGGCAATTGGAGTTGACGTACAAATCAGCCATGATCGAATTGAATGGTGGAGCAGGCTCGAGGGGCTGAATGGGCCTCCTCCTGTTCCTGTGTAACAGGCTCGAGGGGCTAAAGGGGCTCCTCCTGTTCCTGTGTAACAGGCTCGAGGGGCTAATTGGGCCTCCTCCTGTTCCTGTGTAACAGGCTCGAGGGGCTGAATGGGCCTCCTCCTGTTCCTGTGTAACAGGCTCGAGGGGCTGAATGGGCCTCCTCCTGTTCCTGCGTAACAGGCTCGAGCGGGCTGAATGGGCCACCTCCTGTTCCTGTGTAACAGGCTCGAGAGGGCTGAATGGACCTCCTCCTGTTCCTGTGTAACAGGCTCAAGGGGCTGAACGGGCCTCCTCCTGTTCCTGTGTAACTGGCTCGAGGGGGCTGAATGGAACTCCCCCTGTTCCTGTTTAACAGGCTCGAGGGGCTGAATGGGCCTCCTCCTGTTCCTGTGTAACAGGCTCGAGGGGCTGATTGGACCTCCTCCTGTTCCTGTGTAACAGGTTCGAGGGGCTGAATGTGCCTCCTCCTGTTCCTGTGTAACAGGCTCGAGGGGCTGAATAGGCCTCCTGCTTTTCCTATGGTAACAAACTCGTGGGGCTGAATGGACCTCCTCCTGTTCCTCTGTAACTGGCTCGAGGGGCTGAATGTGCCTCCTCCTGTTCCTGTGTAACAGGCTCGAGGGGCTGAATGGGCCTCCACCTGTTCCTGTGTAACAGGCTTGAGGGGCTGAATGGACCTACTCCTGTTCCTGTGTAACAGCCTCGAGGGGCTGAACGGGCCTCCTCCTGTTCCTGTGTAACAGGCTCGAGGGGCTGAATGGGCCGCCTCCTTTTCCTGTATAACAGGCTCGAAGGGCTGAATGGGCCTCCCCTTGTTCCTGTGTAACAGGCTCGAGGGGCTGAATGGGCCTCCCCTTGTTCCTGTGTAACAGGCTCGAGGGGCTAAATGGGCCTCCTCCTGTTCCTGTGTAACAGGCTCGAGGGGCTGAATGGGACTCCCCTTGTAACTGTGTAACAGGCTCGAGGGGCTGAATAGGCCTCCTGCTTTTCCTATGGTAACAAACTCGAGGGGCTGAATGGACCTCCTCCTGTTCCTGTGTAACTGGCTCGAGGGGCTGAATGTGCCTCCTCCTGTTCCTGTGTAACAGGCTCGAGGGGCTGAATGGGCCTCCACCTGTTCCTGTGTAACAGGCTTGAGGGGCTGAATGGACCTACTCCTGTTCCTGTGTAACAGCCTCGAGGGGCTGAATGGGCCGCCTCCTTTTCCTGTGTAACAGGCTCGAGGGGCTAAATGGGCCTCCTCCTGTTCCTGTGTAACAGGCTCGAGGGGCAGAATGGGCCTCCCCTTTTTCCTGTGTAACAGGCTCGAGGGGCTGAATGGGCTCCCCCTGTTCCTGTGTAACAGGCTCGAGGGGCTGAATGGGCCTCCCCTTGTAACTGTGTAACAGGCTCGAGGGGCTGAATGGGCCTCCTCCTGTTCCTGTGTAACAGGCTCGAGGGGCGGAATGGTCCTCCTCCTGTTCCTGTGTAACAGGCTCGAGGGGCTGAATGGGCCTCCTCCTGTTCCTGTGTAACAGGCTCGAGGGGCTGAATGGACCTCCTCCTGTTCCTATGTAACAGGCTCGAACGTCTGAATGTGCCTTCTCCTGTTTCTGTGTTACAGGCTCCTTGGTCTGAATGGGACGCCTCTTGTTTCTGTGTAACAGGCTCGAGGGGGCTGAATGGGCCTCCTCCTGTTCCTGTGTAACAGGTTCGAGGGGCTGAATGGGCCTCCTCCTGTTCCTGTGTAACAGGCTTGAGAGGCTGAATGGGCCTCCTCCTGTTCCTTTGTTAGAGGCTCGAGGGGCTGAATGGGCCTTCTCCTGTTCCTGTGTAACAGGCTCGAGGTGCTGAATGGGCCTCCACCTGTCCCTGTGTAACAGGCTCTAGGGGCTGAATGGGCCTCCTCCTGTTCCTGTGTAACAGGCTTGAGAGGCTGAATGGGCCTCCTCCTGTTCCTTTGTTAGAGGCTCGAGGGGCTGAATGGGCCTCCTCCTGTTCCTGTGTAACAGGCTCGAGGGGATGAATGGCCTCCTCCTCTTCCTGTGTAACAGGTTCGAGGGGCTGAATGGGCCTCCTCCTTTTCCTGTGTCACAGTCTCGATGGTCTGAATGGGCCTCCTCCTGTTCATGTGCAACATGCTCCTTGGTCTGAACAGGCCTCCTCCTGTTCCTGTGTAACAGTCTCGAGGGGCTAAATGGGCCTCCACCTGTTCCTGTATCGGAGGCTCAAGGGGCTGAATGTGCCTCCTCCTGTTCCTATGTAATAGTCTCGAGGTGGCTGAATGGGCCTCCTCCTGTTCCTGTGTATCAGGCCCGTTGGTCTGAATGGGACTCCACCTGTTCCTATGGAACATGCTCGAGGTGCTGAATGGGCCTCCTCCTGTTCCTTTTTTAGCAGGCTCAAGGGCCTGAATGTGCCTCCTCCTGTTGCTATGTAAAAGTCTCGAGGGAGCTGAATGGGCCTCATCCTGTTCCTGTGTAACAGGCTCGAGGGGCTGAATGGGCTTCCTCTTGATCCTATGGTAACAGGCTCGAGGGCCTGAATGGGCCTCCTCCTGTTCCTGTATAACAGGCTCGAGGGGCTGAATGTGCCTCCTCCTGTTACTGTGTAACAGGCTCGAGGGGCTGAATTGGACTCCTCCTGTTCCTGTATAACAGGCTCGAGGGGGTGAATGGGCCTCCTCCTGTTCCTGTGTAACCGGCTCGAGGGGCTGAATGGGCCTCCTCCTGTTCCTGTGTAACAGGATCGAGGGGCTGAACGGGCCTCCTCCTATTCCTGTGTGAAGTGGAGCAGTGGTGCCCTTCAGCAATTAAGGGGTTAACAACGCAGCTTGCAAACTAGACAGACCAGCGTGGACAGGTCAGACTCGCTGACCACAAGGTCCCGATGCTTTTGCAAGATCAGATGAAAATAGCTCAGCAGCACCAACCACAAACTATGGAACCTGGAGATCAGTAACAGCACTCGGGGCAACAGCGAGATAGAAATGCAGACATGTGGTTTTACTAAAGCTCACAAAAATATAACAACAGGGTGAGATCATAAAGATCATGTGACAATAAATATAGGCGAACGGTCATGTGACGCGAGATAGGGAATTAGCCAATCAGCAACACTGCCCGCGGGCTTTAAGCCAATTAAAACAGTGTAACGGGATTGTTCATGAGGTTACCACGACCTTTGAACGCATAAATATGTAACGCTTACCGTATCATTTCGGAGAAGCCTCCTGGTGCGCCAGTAAGAGATTCTCTCCCCACCGGTGGAATAAAGACTTTTCATTTGTACCGGACAGACTTGTGTCGAGTGTTGAATAAATAATCCACGTCAATTGGCGTAGTCGGCAGGAACCACCCGGAGGACAAACTACTGACCGAGGCGCACCATCACGGAGTGCGTACGTTAAAATACCACTCTAAAAACTGATGGCATCTGTGCCGTGAAGTGTCAGTCCGCCGGGGGATTCGAATGAAGTCAAAAGTCTGAGGACAAATTAAAAGACTTTAAAAGGTAAGACCCCAGTGGCACTGTGGGCATTTGACAGGTAAGACCCCAGTGGCACTGTGGGCATTTGACAGGTAAGACCCCAGTGGGACTGTGGCTGCTTCTAAGGAAGAGGACTGGGGACCAGAAGGGCCTCTAACTAAGTTTTACACGGAGAAACATGACAATGAATTATTAAGGTGAAAAAGGATGGGTGGGACCCACCTGTGGAAGCCGCCAAACAGAAGGTTTGGTGTCAGACACAGTCAAAGGAAAGGAGTGACAAGGCAGGAGCGTTAATAACTTGGCAATGTCTTAGATTTAGTGAAAAAATGCAACCAAAATTGGAGGAACTCAAATGACTCCCTCAAAATAGACGACAACAGACGAGTATGTTTGGGCCGGTACCTGGTCTGCCGGACAAGGATAATTAGAGTCGACTGTTGTGTTTGCGGTCCGAAGTCGGCCTCCGAATGCCCAGGGAGATATCCCATCCCCCCCACCTGGGAGCGTTATTGTCGTATCAGGCATTCACCCCGGGCGAGAAACAATAAAGACTTGCCCTCATTGAAGCCCAGACACGGCAATACCCACTTTTGGCGAACGTTAGAAGAAATGTACGACATACAAAATTGGCCCAGAAATTCGGCTCCCTGGCTTCCCGCGGGTGCAAGGATCCCGCGCGCACCTACCTACCGCGCCTGCCGTTGACCTCTGGGCCCACGGGGACTTCAGCTCCTGGGCCTCCTGCAGCTGCCGGCGCGCAGTGCTTGCGTGTCCCAGGGGCGCAGTTAGTGCGATGCGTCCCCTGGGATCACGTGGGCCATGGAGAGCCAATGGCAGCAGACCATTTTTCATTCATAGATTTGACAGGAAGACCTGTCAAATCGATGAATTGAAATCGGCCCCAAAACAACACCTAAACTTCAAATAAATTTTAAAAAACCATCACATTTTTAAAATAACTATAAGTTAAATAAATTAACTAATTTAAACAAAAATTTAAATTTTTGACAAAATTAAAATACTTTTTAACAGTGCTAAAAATAAACTTACCTTTCTTTAAAGTATCTAAAAAAGATAAACCTGTTGAAATTTTTTTTAATTGTAATTAATTAACCACTTACCTTGTTAAAAACGGGGCTTTCCCCATCCTTTTTAAAAGTGCAGCCTCTTCAATACTTACCCTCCCGGAGAAACCTGACAAAAAACCTTAGTTCGCTGCGTGCGCGCAGCCTCACCCGCGCACGCGGTTCACCTCTGAACCACTACCTTCACGAAACCGGAAGTTCCGGTTTCCCGCGCATGTGCAGTGCATGCAGGAAACTGGCACTTCAGGTGGCCTTACGGGTGAGTACACAGCGCGCACTCACCTGGCAAGTGCCGAATTTCTGGCCCATTATGTTGGAGCGCGATGTCCACCTACTCGTCCGGGCCAAGTGCCCCGGGACGCCTGGAACACATTGGCGGATGAGGTGAAGAAACAGACCTGGGTCGCGGAACTGGGAGCCAGGCTGGCCGATCGAACAACCGCGTCTCGTGATTTTAAAGAGGCAGTCCAAACTCCGTTACCAAGCTGGGGTAGTACACGGTCACATGAACGCCCGGGGCAGACCAGGATTTGTCACCTCAGGAGGGGAGGCCATCAAACATGAAGGCCGAATTAGGCTGCTCCTGGACGCTGCCAGCAAACCTGCCCACGCAGCAGTCATCAAAATCCAGGCTCACCAGAAGGTGGAAAACGAGGTGCAGAAGGGAAATGAGGCAGCAGACATGGCAGCACGCGGTGCGGCCCAGACCCAGACTCCCATGGCTGAGGCTATGGGTGCTTTGACCCTCGGAGAAGATAGTATAGACGTTGCGGAATTGCAAGACCATGCCAACCATAGGGAGAAGAAAGAGTGGAAAGAGAAGGGCGGGACCCAGGGTCCGGACTCTGTATGGCGAAAAGACGGCCGTGTGATAGCGCCCCCCCCGAATGCAGACGACGTATGCTAATGGAGCTAAACCACGGAGTCGACCATCGGGAACGAACCGCCGTCACCACAGGTATCGCCCGGGACTGGTGGTGGCCGGGCATGGGCCGCTGGACAGCCGAGTACTGTCACCCATGTGTGATATGTGCCCAGCATAATCCGGGGAAAGCAGTGAAGGTACGACTGTCGCATCGACCACGCCCTAGGGGCCCGTGGGAGAATTTACAGATGGATTTTACTGGGCCACTACCCAGTTCTCGGGGTGGGGGGAAGAAATCCCGTCTAGTGATGATTGATCAGTTCACACGGTGGGTGGAAACATTTGCACCCCGCAATTGCACTGCCACCACAGTGGGAAAAATATTGGCAGACGAGGTGATTCCTCGCTGGGGAATCCCGACACAAATTGACTCGGATCAAGGGACACACTTTACCCGAAAGGTCATCAAAGAATTGTGTCCAATGATGGGTATTAAAGAGAAGTTCCACATCCCCGACCACCCCCAGAGTTCGGGAATGGTAGAGAGGATGAACCTCACGTTGAAAACATCATTGGCCAAAGCCATATAGGAGACAGCTCAATCCTGGTCGGAATTGTTGCCCACCATCCACATGAGGTTGCGTGCAACCCCCTAATCGGACCACGGGGCTAACCCCCTCGGAGCTGATGACAGGGCGAGCTGTGAAATTACCGGGAGGGAATGGTAACGGGAGGATCAGATCTTGGCCCACTAAGGGACCAGATCCGACGGTACGTAATGGAATTGAGTAAACAACTAAAAGGATTACGACAGGAGGTAAGGGAGCAACAGGAGTGTGCAGACCAAAACCAGGATACGGGGTGTCCGGCATACGGGCCACAAGTAGGAGAGAAGGTTATGGTTAAGGGTCTGCCCGGGCGAACGGGGTTCGCCCCTCGGTGGACCGGGCCGTACGAGGTCTTAATAAGCGGGGACACGTGCGCATGCTTAGATATGAGGGGAAAGGGTAGGTGGAAACATTGGAGCCAACTAAAGCAAGACAACAATAACCCACCTCACCTTAAATCCCACAGGAACAATGGAATAAACACCGGAGATAAACTAACATCTGGTGACGAGCAGATTTCTGCTTAAGTTCCAGGTAAGATGGGCCTTGGAGGCCAGACGCCCGAGGCACCCACCCTAAGTTCTACCCACAGAATGTTGCCTCTATACACCAGGATCCTGATCGTACTCGGGACACTACTAGACGCCATAGGAACAGGAAACCTTCTGAGAAATCGCCAACATCCAGAGGACCAGGGAGACCCGAATTACCCACAGGTCCTCGTCGGAGAGAGAGTATATCTGACGGGTATATTCCGGCGGAAGGGCACCAAGTACTTCAATTTTCCCGGAAGGGGCCGAACATTTGGCGGGTGTAAGGGAAGCCAACCCAGGATATTGGGCGTTGAGTTAAAGTACAATAGGACCTTGTGTATTGAATGTGGTAGTGAGAGGGTAAGGGCCAACCGACCGACATATCACAGATGGATGTGGATTAGGTTCAGGTATCTACCAGGGATGCCACAGATACTACATGCCTGTAGAAACATGTGGCCGCGCGTTAACTATATGCGGTGCCTCGACACACAGGGTTCCGCCATCATAAGCCAGGTTTAGTCAATGACGCACTGACTGGCGTAAATACCGGCACGTCCCTGATAAATGCCCTGGATATCCAATCCGTGAAAGCAAGCTCGGAGAGTCTTAGAGACTGTGCGGATTTTGCTCCAGAGGCACACGGGGGACGTCCGGACGGGAGTAGACTTGGGGCAGCAGACCACCAAGATATTATGACAGGGACTTGTGATAATGGAGGGGCCTGCGACCACCATTCATCGCTTCATTGACCGAGAATACGAGGAGGCCACCAGTGGGGTGAAGCGAAACACTTGTCTCGCATATGGGGGATGGATGATAGGACAAGTCCGACACAACCTGGACAGGCAGGGTCCCCGACTGGATCAATAGCACCCACCTACTGCAGTTGGCACAGCACCCAGGATCACTGGATAGCTGTATACTAAAGGACATGACAAGGGTCTGCCCTGTGAGGGGTGGGTACACCTCGCTGATAGGGATGGTGCTAATGATCCCGGTAATGACTGGAGACGTGAAACCATACCCGCAGTACGAGGTGGAGAACATAGGACTGATCAGGGGCAGGGATTACCTGCGGTACTACCCAATGGATCAATAAGCGATCAAAAGTAACAGAACCATGAGAGGGGTCTCATTGATTGGGTGCCGCAGGGAAAGGAAGCCTCACGATCTGCCCACACCCGGTGGGACAAGGTAGGAAGGATGGGTGCGGGTTCAATCAGACTGTGGGATGTGTGCTGGAAATAAGCCCAGCGGAATCTGAACCGACCCACTCTGCCTACCGGGGAAAGGGCGAGTACTGCGTGACAAACCAACGGAGGTACGATGATGGTGGACTGACATGTAATATCACTAACCCCAACTTCTGCTTCACCCCCAGCCTGCCCGTGACAATCGGGCGCGCACGGATGACGTACATTCACGCACGAAAAAAGGTCACCCGGAATCTAACAGACGAGATCAGAGTGGACCTGGGGCTATACGAGGAACACCTCGCAGCGCCCATTCCGCATCTCCCAGGGGATCTAAAGAAACTTAGGGACCCTCGACACGAGAACATGAAACGGTCCCATCTCCTGAAACAAGAGTTACAGGAACTAGACAAGGAGATGGAAACCCAACTCCGTAAGATACCGTGGTATGAAACAGTCTGGAACTGGGACTTGAACGTAAATATCCACCCTTGGGTCCGCATCATCTCTCATGTACTGGTAGCGCGACAATTAATATTAGCGTTAGGTTGGCTTACAATGACTTGTGCTGCTTGCTGGAAACGTAGAAACAAAACCAGGGCAAAGGCGATAGTTAAGGAGCAGAGTAAGCTGCTCAAACGTGTGCAAGATGAAGAAATTATTGAGCTCTAAACGCACTAGGTGTCCCCAACCCAGCAGCTGGCCACTGAAAGCGGGGCGGGACGCCTAAGGCAGTAGGAGTAGTAATTGGTCATCTTGGGTGGGTTAGCCAAGGACCAAAAGGGGGGACAGGAGTGGAGCAGCGGTGCCTTTCAGGAATTAAGGGGTTAACAACGCAGCTTGCACACTAGACAGACCAGCGGGGATATGTCAGACACGCTGACCACAAGGTCCCGGTGCTTTTGCAAATTCAGATGAAACTAGCTCAGCAGCACCAACCACAAACTATGGAACCTGGAGATCAGTAACACCACTCGGGGCCACAGCGAGACAGAAATGCAGACATGTGGTTTTACTAAAGCTCACAAAATTAGAACAACAGGTGAGTCAT
Source organism: Squalus acanthias (assembly GCA_030390025.1). Classification (NCBI taxonomy): domain Eukaryota; kingdom Metazoa; phylum Chordata; class Chondrichthyes; order Squaliformes; family Squalidae; genus Squalus; species Squalus acanthias. Next base: position 816,600 of record JASTWF010000069.1, read on the forward strand.
AAAGATCACATGACAATAAATATAGGCGAACAGTCATGTGACGCGAGATAGGGAATTAGCCAATCAGCAACTGTGCCAGCGGGCGTTAAGCCAATTAAAACAGTGTAACGGGATTGTGCACGAGGTTACCACGACCTTTGAACGCATAAATATGTAACGCTTACCGTATCATTTCGGAGAAGTCTCCTGGTGCGCCAGTAAGATATTCTCTCCCCACCGGTGGAATAAAGACTTTTCATTTGTACCGGACAGACTTGTGTCTAGTGTTGAATAAATACAGCACTTCAATCAAATACTGCACTTCAATCTAATACAACACTTCAATCAAATACAACACTTCAATCTAATACAACACTTCAATCAAATACTGCACTTCAATCTAATACAACACTTCAATCAAATACAACACTTCAATCTAATACAACACTTCAATCAAATACAACACTTCAATCAAATACAACACTTCAATCTAATACAACACTTCAATCTAATACAACACTTCAATCAAATACAACACTTCAATCTGATACAGCACTTCAATTTAATACAACACTTCAATCTAATACAACACTTCAATCAAATAAAACACTTCAATCTGATACAACACTTCAATCTAATACAGCACTTCAATCTAATACAACACTTCAATCTGATACAACACTTCAATCTGATACAACACTTCAATCTAATACAACACTTCAATCTAATTCAGCCCTTCAATCTGATACAACACTTCAATCTAATACAACACTTCAATCTGATACAACACTTCAATCTAATACAGCACTTCAATCTAATACAACACTTCAATCAAATACAACACTTCAATCTGATACAGCACTTCAATTTAATACAACACTTCAATCTAATACAACACTTCAATCAAATAAAACACTTCAATCTGATACAACACTTCAATCTAATACAGCACTTCAATCTAATACAACACTTCAATCTGATACAACACTTCAATCTGATACAACACTTCAATCTAATACAACACTTCAATCTAATTCAGCCCTTCAATCTGATACAACACTTCAATCTAATACAACACTTCAATCTGATACAACACTTCAATCTAATACAGCCCTTCAATCCAATACAGCACTTCAATCTGATACAACACTTCAATCTAATACAGCACTTCAATCTGATACAACACTTCAATCTAATACAGCACTTCAATCTGATACAACACTTCAATCTAATACAGCACTTCAATCTGATACAACACTTCAATCTGATACAACACTTCAATCTAATACAACACTTCAATCTAATTCAGCCCTTCAATCTAATACAGCCCTTCAATCTAATACAGTACTTCAATCTAATACAGCCCTCGAGCCTGTTACAAAGGAACAGGAGGAGGCCGATTCAGTCCCTCGAGCCTGCTCCACCATTCTATTCGATCATGGCTGATCTGTACGTCAACTCCAATTTACCGCCTTTGCTCCACATCCCTTTGAAAGGGTTAATTTGAACCCATGTTAAATTAAAGCTCTCTTAGCTGTAAAGGGAATGGACGTTATGTACGATATAGAATAAGAAGCAACCAGGTGGATGATAAGGTTTGGATGCCTAGCTTCATTCAAGGACAGAATACAATGGGAACTGTAGAGAAATACAATGGACAAGTGTGAGAGTGAGATGAGACCCAGCACCCAGGCAAAACATAGAATGTGATTCCCAACAAATATTGCTTGCAGCATATATATGTAATTGGATAATTGTTTTTAGTTTGTAGCTGACAAAGATAAGAAATATAACGAATTAACCGGTTTAGTTTGAATTGACATAATTGGAATCATGTGATTTTGGTAACAATGTGATTGGATAATTCTTAAATAAAAGGTTGTACTTGACAACGGGAGGTCGAGAAGCCATGGTCACTAGGCCGGGTAAGGACTATGACGCATCTCCCAGAGATCTCTGAACATTAATAAACTGTTTTGCTTTAAACTATCAACACAGACTGGAGTGAATTAATTTCTCCCTAACACCTTGATACCCTTAACCAACAAAAATCTAGCACTCTCAATTTCTAAAGACCTCCTGCATCCACAGCCTTTTTGGGGGGGGAAGTGTTCCAGATTTCCACCACCCTTTGTGTGAAGACGTGCTTCCTGACATCAGCCCTGAATGGCCTGGATCTAATTTTAAGGTTCTGTCCCCTTGTTCCGGACTCCGTTGTTTGAGATTACGATTGAGAAATAGGAAGTAAAGACATTTTACACAACAGAATGACAGATCCTATATTTCATTTGAGATTATTTCTCCTTTTAACAACAAAAAAATATTGAAAGGCTTCCCTTTATCAACTCAATGCCAGATTCGGTTCTCTGTTCCTGACACAATACTCAATCTATCCTGTGGCAGTTGTCGCTCAGTGGGTTCAGCACTCTCTCTTTCTCACACTGTCTCTGAGTCAGAAGGTTGTGGGTTCAAGGCCTCACTCCAGAGACTTGAACACATAATCGAGGCCAAGGCTCATGGTGCCAGTACTGAGGGAGCGCAGCACTGTCGGAGGGGCAGTACTGGGGGAGTGCTGCACTGTCGGAGGGGCAGTACTGAGGGAGCGCAGCACTGTCGGAGGGGCAGTACTGGGGTAGCTCTGCACTGTCGGAGGGGCAGTACTGAGAGAGCGACCCGATGTCGGAGGGGCAGTACTGAGGGAGAGCCCCATTGTCGGAGGGGCAGTACTGAGGGAGCACAGCACTGTCGGAGGGGCAGAACTGAGGGAGCGCCGCACTGTCAGAGGGGCAGTACTGAGGGAGCGCCGCACTGTCGGAGTGGCAGTACTCAGGGAGTGCCGCACTTTGGGAGGGGCAGTATTGAGGGAGCGCCGCATTCACAGAGGGGCAGTACTTGGGGAGCGCCGCGCTGTCGGAAGGTCAGTACTGAGGGAGCGCCGCACTGTCAGAGGGGCAGTAGTGGGGGAACGCCGCACTGTCGGACGGGCAGTACTGAGGGAGTGCTGCACTGTCGGAGGGGCAATACTGAGGGAGCGCCGCACTGTCGGAGGGGCAGTACTGAGGAACCGGAAGAGGCCCATTCAGCCCCTCGAGCCTTTTACACAGGAACAGGAGAAGGCCCATTCAGCCCAACGAGCATGTTACACAGGAACAGGAGGAGGTCCATTCAGCCCCTCGATCCTGTTACACAGGAACAGGAGAAGGCCCATTCATCCCCCTCGAGCCTGTTACACAGGAACAGGAGAAGGCCCATTCAGCCCCTCGAGCCTGTTACACAGGAACAGGAGGAGGTCCATTCAGCCCCCTTGAGCCTGTTACACAGGAACAGGAGGACGACCATTCAGCATCCTCGAGCCTGTTACACAGGAACAGGAGAAGGCCCATTCAGCCCCTCGAGCCTGTTACACAGGAACAGGAGGAGGCTCATTCAGCCCCTCGAGCCTGTTACACAGGAACAGGAGGAGGCCCATTCAGCCCCTCGAGCCTGTTACACAGGAACAGGAGGAGGCCCATTCAGCCCGCTCGAGCCTGTTACACAGGAACAGGAGGAGGCCCATTCAGCCCCTCGAACCTGTTACACAGGATCAGGAGGAGGCCCATTTAGCCCCTCGAGCCTGCTCCACCATTCAATTCGATCATGGCTGATTTGTACGTCAACTCCAATTGCCCGCCTTTGCTCCACATCTCTTGACACCCTTAACCAACAAAAATCTAGCAATCTCAATTTCTAAAGACTTCCTGCATCCACAGCCTTTTTGGGGAGAGTGTTCCAGATTTCCACCACCCTTTGTGTGAAGACGTGCTTCCTGACATCAGCCCTGAGCAGCCTAGATGTTATTTTATGATTCTGCACCCTTGTTCCGGAATCCGTTGTTAGAGATTACGATTGAGAAATAGGAAGGAAAGAAATTTCACACAACATAATGACAGATCCTATATTCCATTTGAGATTATTTCTCCTTTAAAAAATAAACTAAAATTGAAAGACTTCCCTTTATCAACTCAAGGCCAGACTGGGTTCTCTGTTCCTAACACAATCCTCAATCTATCCTGCGGCAGCTGTAGCTCAGGGGGTTCAGCACTCTCTCTTTCTCACTCTCACCGCTGAGTCACAAGGTTGTGGGTTCAAGGCCTCGCTCCAGAGACTTGAACACATAATCCAGGCCGAGACTCATGGTGCCAGGACAGAGGGAGCGCCGTACTGTCAGAGGGGCAGTACTGAGGGAGCACTGCACTGTCGGAGGGGCAGTACTGGGGAGCGCTGCACTGTCGGAGGGGCAGTACTGAGGGAGCACTGCACTGTCGGAGGGGCAGTACTGAGGGAGCGCCGCACTGTCAGAGGGGCAGTACTGAGGGAGCACCGCACTGTCGGAGGGGCAGTACTGAGGGAGCGCCGCACTGTCGGAGGGGCAGTACTGAGGGAGCGCCGCACTGTCGGAGGGGCAGTACTGAGGGAGCGCCGCACTGTCGGAGGGGCAGTACTGAGGGAGCACTGCACTGTCGGAGGGTCAGTACTGAGGGAGTGCCGCACTGTCGGAGGGGCAGTACTGAGGGAGCGCCGCACTGTCGGAGGGGCAGTACTGAGGGAGCGCCCCAATGTCGGAGGGGCAGTACTGAGGGAGCGCTGCACTGTCGGAGGGGCAGTACTGAGGGAGCGCCGCACTGTCGGAGGGGCAGTACTGAGGGAGCGCCCCAATGTCGGAGGGGCAGTACTTAGGGAGCGCCGCACTGTCAGAGGGGCAGTACTGGGGGAGCGCTGCACTGTCGGAGGGTCAATACTGAGGGAGCGCCGAACTGTCAGAGGGGCAGTACTGAGGGAGCACCGCACTGTCGGAGGGGCAGTACTGAGGGAGCGCCGGACTGTCGGAGGGGCAGTGCTGTACTGTCGGAGGTGCCGTCTTTCAGATGAGATGTTAAACTGATACCCTGTCTGCTCTCTCAGGTGGACGTAAAAGATCCCAGGGCCAATATTTTGAAGAAGAGCAGGAGGAGTTCTTCCCGGTGTCCTGGGGCCAATATTTATCCCTCAACCAGCATCACTCAACAGTCTCTGAGCCTACAACCTTCTGACTCAGAGAAGAGGGTGAGGGAGAGAGAGAGGGAGAGGGAGAGAAAGAGAGAGAGCTAAACCCACTGAGCCCCAGTGGAAACTCCATGGCAACGTCTGCCCAGCTTCGAGCAGAAATAACTTCAGAGTGTCAGGACTCAAAGGGTTAACAGTTTTCTTATAAGGCCGGACAAAGTGATGTTATCTCACTGGTACACAGCTTCCTGATTTAACTCACTGCTACGCATCAACATTTAAAGTTGAATACACAGAGGGTGCAGCACAGGAAGAGGCCATTCAGCCCAAGCAGTGAGTGTCGGTAACATCAAGAACAGACTGTCTGATCGTTTCTCGCATCGCTGTCCGTGGGATCTTGCTGTGTGCCATTTGGCTGCTGCATTTCCTACATTACAACAGTGACTACACTGTAAGAAGTACTTCATTGGCTGTGAAGCACTTTGGGACGTCCTGAGGTGGTGAAAGGTGCTGGAGAAATGCAAGTATTTCTTTGTTTTTCTTTCTTAAAGCCTTGTAACTCACTGCAGAGCACCTATCATCCCACAGTGAGTCAAATTATTCCATGAGGACATTGTCTCAAAGCAGTTTTGATCTCTCGAGAGCTGTCGGGCAAGAGGTGAGGTCTCATTAACTCCTTTCTCTTTCAGACCTTGAGAGTGAGAAGTTGATGAAATATCGGGGAGTGGACAATGATCAGAAAATCTTACTTCCTCCTGTCACTCCTCCAAGGTAATATCATCGTCAGCTCGGACATACTTATGGTTAATAGACTTTGTGAAAGATCATTCTTATTGAGCTATGATTGGGGGCCAAATTCAGCAGTGACCCAGTGTCCTAACTCGCACCAAGTCCCGTTCACTCCTCAACCCTGCGCTCGCTGATCTACATTGGCTCCCGGTCCGGCAACGCCCCAAATTTAAAATCCTCATCCTCGTCTTCAAATCGCTCCATGGCCTCGCCCCCTGCCTCACTATCTTTGTAACCTCCTCCAGCCCTGCAAGCCTCCGAGATCTCTGCATTCCACCCATTCAGGCCTCTTGTGCCTCCCCGATTTCCATCGCTCCAACAAAGGCGGCCGTGCCTTTAGCCGTCTAGACCCTAAGCTCTGGAATTCCCTCCCTAAAACTCGGGGATGGACAAGAGGTCAGAATTGGTGTATTACAGAGATCCAAATTTTAGTTACAATTCGCCATGATGACAGCACAGCAGTGCTGAGAATAGACAGGCAGTTCAGTCCTCACAATTACTGCCCATTCTCAGGATGATAGCAACCGTGGTAAGGGTGCAAGATGTGGTTAAGATAACAAGCAAACAAGACAGGAAGTATATAAAGGTGTCATATATACAGTTTCTCTGTTTGCCTCTGATCTGCTGTGCAGTTACATTTCATAGAATCATAGAATGATACAGCACAGAAGGAGGCCATTCTGCCCATCGTGCCTGTGCCGGCTCTTTGATAGAGCTATCCAATTAATCCCACTCCCCCGCTCTTTCCCCACAGCCCTGCTGAAATCATGAATATTTCAGACGAACACGGAACAAGAGGTGTTTGCCACAGATGTTTAGTGTGAGGCCCAGTTCAGTTTTAACAAACCTGCAGCGAGACCGCCTGTAAAAGTTATGAACCCAATGCCTCTGCACCTCCGACACATACAGCGCTCAGGCGAGAGGCGATTCGCTCCTGTGCTTCAAAGAGTCTGCTGGAGTAGGGCCAGTGCTGAGCTTGGGGACAAGTCAGTCTACAATGCTGTATCGGAATCACCCTACAGCAATATTGTTGGAACTAAAATAATCCCTTAGACAATGAGAATCCAAAGAGATTACTTAGACAATGAGAATCCAAAGATATTCCTTAGACAATGAGAATCCAAAGATATTCCTTAGACAATGAGGATCCAAAGAGATTCCTTAGACAATGAGGATCCAAAGTGATTCCTTAGACAATGAGAATCCAAAGAGTTTCCTTAGACAATGAGAATCCAAAGAGATTCCTTAGACAATGAGAATCCAAAGATATTCCTTAGACAATGAGGATCCAAAGAGATTCCTTAGACAATGAGAATCCAAAGTGATTCCTTAGACAATGAGAATCCAAAGTGATTCCTGAGACCATGAGGATCCAAAGAGATTCCTTAGACAATGAGAATCCAAAGAGTTTGCTTAGACAATGAGGATCCAAAGAGATTCTGCAGTCAATGAGAATCCAAAGAGATTCCTTGTACAATGTGGATCCAAAATTCGCCAAGTAGACTGTATCAGCTTAGACAATCAGAAGGGCTGAAGAGCAAACAAGAAAGTTAGGCTTGCTAGGAAAAAGTTATGGGACAATTGCAGATGTTTAAGCTAATTAAGGAGAGCCAACACAGATTTGTAAAAGGCTATCATGTTTGACTAATATAATTGAATTTTTTGATGAAGTAACAGGGACGGTAAATGAAGGGAATGCAATGAATGTTGTCTACATGGATTTTAGGAAGGCGTTTGACAAAGTACCACATAGAAGGCTGGTTAACAAAATTGAGGCTCATGGAATAGGTGGGTCAATGAGAATCCAAAATTCGCCAAGTAGACTGAATCAGCTTAGACAATCAAGAGGGCTGAAGAGCAAACAAGAAGGTCAGGCTTGCTAAGGGAATTGGGGGAGGAGATAGCGGATAATTTTCCAATCTTCCCTAGATGCAGAGCAGGTGCCTAAGGATTGGAAAGTGTCAAATGTGACACCATTGTTAAAGACAGGGTGTACGGACAATTCTAATAACTACAGGCCGGTCAGTATAACATCGTTGGTGGGTGTAGTTTTAGAAACAATAATCAAGGAAAAAATTATCGGACACTTGGAGATGTTTAAGCTAATTAAGGAGAGCCAACACGGATTTGTAAAAGGCAGATCGTGTTTGACTAATGTAACTGAAATTTTTGTGAAGTAACAAGGAGGATTGATGAAGGGAATGCAATGGATGTTGTCTGCATGGATATTCGGAAGGCGTTTGACAAAGTACCACATAGAAGGCTGGTTAACAAAATTGAGGCTCATGGAATAGGTGGGTCAGTGGCAGCTTGGATAAGGAATTGGCTTATGGACAGAAAACAGCGAGATGTGGTAAATGGCTGTTTTTCAGACTGGAGGATGGTAGACAGTGGTGTTCCCCAAGGGTCAGTGCTGGGGCCACTGCTTTTTCTTATATCTATAAATGACCTGGATATTGGAATATAGAGTAGAATTTCTAAATTTGCCGACGACACCAAACTTGGGGGTGTGGCAAACAGTGATGAGACCAATCGACTGCAACAGGACATAGAAAGGCTAGCAGAATGGGCAGACAAGTGGCAGATGGAATTTAATACAGAGAAGTATGAGGTGATGCATTTTGGTCAGAAGGAACAGGGAGAGGCAATATACACTTAATGGCAGTTTTAAACCGTGTGCAGGGACAGAGGGACCTGGGAGTTAATGTGCATAGGTCCCTGAAGGTGGCGGGACATTTTGAGAGAGTGGTTAGCAAAGCATATGGGATCTTGGTCTTCAAAAATAGAGGTATTGAGTACAAAAGTAGAGAAGTTATGCTGAAGCTTTATAAAGCACTGGTTAGGCCACAACTGGAGTATTGCATCCAGTTCTGGTCACCACACTTTAGGAAGGATGTGAAGGCCCTTGAGAGGGTGCAGAGGAGATTTACCAGAATGGTTCCGGGGATGGGGGATCTTAGCTACAAGGACAGGTTGGAGAAGCTGGATTTGTTGTCATTAGAGCAAAGGAGGTTGAGGGGTGATTTGATAGAGGTGTACAAGATTATGACGGGTTTGGATAGGCTAAATGGGGAAAGGCTGTTCCCACTAGTTGATGGTACAAGGACTAGGGGACACAGATTTAAGGTTTTGGGCAAGAGATACAGTGGATTGTGAGGAAAATCTTTTTTATGCAGCGAGTGGTGAAGACCTGGAACTCGCTGCCGACGGAAGTGGTTGGAAGCGGAGACACTCAATGTTTTCAAGGGGAGACTGGATAGGCACTTGAGGGAAATAAACTTGCAGGGCTACGGGGATAGAGCGGGGGAGTGGGACTGACTGGATTGCTCTACAGAGAGCCGGCACGGACTCGATGGGCCGAATGGCCTCCTTCTGTGCCGTATGACTCTATGACCCTAGTGATTCAGGATGGAGATAGTGGCGTGAGTTCTGACGGATCCTAATCCACTGTTCCTGCCTTGTAAGTCAGCACACAATATACCTCAATTGGTGCGTCATTTAGGCATTGTGTTGGGTGGAAGACTTGCTTCACTGAACAGGGTCCTGAGGTCTGTGAGCCAATGTAGAATGAACTTGTCCACTCCCGTGCCGAGGATTCCCTTCCATCCGTTGGGTTGATGGAGCCATCTGTTGGGTCAAGAATTGTCTTCACATACAGAAACATTGTGTGCTGAGGAAAAGGCATGAGGACAGGCGGGTGCGATGTCCACGGGCAAGGTGACTATGAGTCTGTCCGACATGTGGGTTCACTATAATGCTCCCCAATCACAGAACACGGTGCGCAGTGTTTGATATTCATTCTTGGATTGTGTTGTCTCAGTAGCTCTTGTCCTTCTGGGTGGTAGAGGTCGCAGGGGAGGGCGGTGCTGTCAATGTAACCTTGGTGAGTTCCTTGTGTGTCCTGTAGATGGTCCACACTGCAGACACTGTGCGCCAGTGACGGAGGGGGTGGATATCGAGTCCAGTGGAGCGACAAGCCATCCAGTGCTAAATATTGATATTTCTCTCCCCAGCTGTATTGTCAGAGGAGTGGAAAGTCGAGACTCCACGAGAGGTGACAGCACAGGAAGGTTTGTGTGCACAGATTCCATGTCATTACACTTATCCATCGCGTCTGGCAAACCAACCACGAGTTGGAATCTGGTATAATGAGGAACAGAGATCATGGTCTATAGCCTTTCACTCCAAGGATCACAATCATGAGTCTTCACAGTTTCGCCATCGGACCCGGCTGTCTGGAGACCTGAGAGATGGTGACTGTTCCCTGATTATAAACAACATCACACAGCGAGACGCAGGACCTTATTATTTCAGAATAGAATTTGACAACAGTGATCAGTATAACTACTGCCCTGGAACACAGCTTCATGTTTCTGGTAAGTGCTGGGTTATAATTACTCCACAATTCACGCTCAACAGTCAGTGGGAAATAACAGAAACTGTGGCGGTTACACATTAACACAAAACACAGCTTATTATAACACAGCGTCTGATTATCAATAACCTGGCGATACCTTCCAGTTCAGTCCTAAAGCAACCTCTAATACTCACTTTATTATCAATGATTGAATGTCTTGACTGTGTCCATCATTGTTATCAGGTTATCGACTCCCATCTATCTCTCTAATCCTGTTTAAAAGTCTTACATACAAACAAAAGACAGACTCACATTTCTCCAGCACCTTTCACCACCTCAGGAGTTCCCAAAGCGCTTCACAGCCAATGAAGCTCTTTTTTTGAAGTGTGGTCACTGTTGTAATGTAGGAAATGTGGCAGCCAATTTGCGCACAGCAAGCTCCCACAAACAGCAATGTGATAATGACCAGATCATCTGGTTTAACACTTCAAAAGTACTTCATTGGCTGTGAAGCGCTTTGGGATGTCCTGAGGTCATGAAATGCGCTGTAGGAATGCAAGTCTTTCTTTTATGTGTTGGTTGAGGGATAATTGCAACTTGTTTCTGTCCTGCCGTGGAGAGGATTTAATTTAACATTGGCAGAGATCTCTGAGCGAGTGGAGAGCCAGTGTTCCTGGGGCTGTGACCAGATCCTCCACCCCCACCCAGTATTGTCAATTCAAGGGTCTCGGAGAGAAAGTGTATTAAGCTCAGTGACAGACACTCTGCCAATACTGGAAATAGGAAACAATATCTTCTTACAGATTCACACAAAGTTACATCGAGTCTGCCGCACAGAAAGAGGCCATTCAGCACAACTGGTCCATCCCGGTGTTTATGCTCCACACCAGCCTCTCCCACCCATCTTCATCTCACCCCATCAACATATCCTTCTATTCCTTTCTCCCTCATGTGTTTATCCAGCTTCCCCTTAAATGCATCTCTGCTATTCGCCTCAACCACTCCCTGTGGTAGCGAGTTCCCCATTCTCACCACTCTCTGGGTAAAGAAGTTTCTCCTGAATTCCCTATTGGATTTATCAGTGACTATCTTATATTGATGGCCCCTAGTTCTGGTCTCCCCCACAAGTGGAAACATCGTCTCTACGTCTACCCTATCGAAACCCTTCATAATTTTAAAGACCTCTATCAGGTCACCCCTCAGCCTTCTCTTTTCTAGAGAAAAGAGCCCCAGCCTGTTCAATCTTTCCTGATCGTTGTAATCTCTCAGTTCTGGTATTATCCGTGTAAAAGTACTTTCTCTTGCGGGACTGTGATTTCTATTTGAACTGATGCCTCACGTTATATTTATCTAAAAGGATCCATTCTCTGTGTGTTAGATTTCACAGATAAACCCAGGATATTCCCTGCTGAAATGATTGCAGGAAAGCGTGTGAACGTAAGCTGCACCTTCAACACCACGTGCACTGGAACAGCACCTGTCTTAACCTGGGTCAATCCCACTGACGTACCCGGGTCAGTCTCAAACAGTGTAACTCAGCATGGCGTCACTCTGACATATACTTCTGTTCTGTCCCTGATTCCATCACTCAAACACCACGGACAAACTCTCACCTGCAGAGTCAGATATCCATCTGTTTCATCGGAGCAGACCCTCGCACTCACTGTGCAATGTAAGTACGGACATCCTTAATTCTACATTACCCGTGATAGTCTACATTGCGCACAACAAGATCCCACAAGCAGCAATGCTCAGATGACAAGTTCATCTGTATTTTACAGAGAGAACTCTTTGTTGAATAGTGTCATGGGATCTTTTACATCCACCTGAGAGAACAGACAGTGCCTCGGTTTAATGTGTCATGTGAAAGACAGCACCTCCAACAGTGCAGCACTCCCTCAGTACTGTGCCTCCGACAGTGCAGCGCTCCCTCAGTACTGCCCATCCGACAGTGCGGCGCTCCCTCAGTACCGCCCCTCCGACAGTGCGGCGCTCCCTCAGTACTGCCCATCCGACAGTGCGGCGCTCCCTCAGTACCGCCCCTCCGACAGTGCGGCGCTCCCTCAGTACTGTCCCTCCGACAGTACGGGGCTCCCTCAGTACTGCCCCTCCGACATTGCGGCGCTCCCTCAGTACTGCCCCTCCGATAGTGCGGCGCTCCCTCAGTACTGCCCCTCCGACAGTGCGGCGCTCCCTCAGTACTGCCCCTCCGACAGTGCGGCGCTCCCTCAGTACTGCCCCTCCGACAGTGCAGGCGCTCCTCAGTACTGCCCCTCCGACAGTGCGGCGCTCCCTCAGTACTGACCCTCCGACAGTGCGGCGCTCCCTCAGTACTGCCCCTCTGACAGTGCGGCGCTCCCTCAGTACAGCCCCTCCGACAGTGCGGCGCTCCCTCAGTACTGCCCCTCCGACAGTGCGCGCTCCCTCAGTACTGCCCCTCCGACAGTGCAGCGCTCCCTCAGTACTGCCCCTCTGACAGTGCGGCGCTCCCTCAGTACTGCCCCTCCGACAGTGCGGCGCTCCCTCAGTACTGCCCCTCCGACAGTGCGGCGCTCCCTCAGTACTGCCCCTCCGACAGTGCGGCGCTCCTCAGTACTGCCCCTCCGACAGTGCGCGCTCCCTCAGTACTGCCCCTCCGACAGTGCGGCGCTCCCTCAGTACTGCCCCTCCGACAATGCGGCGTTCCCTCAGTACTGCTCCTCTGAAAGTACGGCGCTCCCTCAGTACTGCCTCTCCGACAGTGCGGTGCACACTCAGTACTGCCCCTCCGACAGTGCGGCGCTACCTCAGTACTGCCCATCCGACAGTGCGGCGCTCCCTCAGTAATGCCCCTCTGACAGTGTGGCACTCCCGCAGTACTGCCCCTCCGACAGTGCGGCACTCCCTCAGTACTGCCCCTCCGACAGTGCGCCACTCCCTCAGTACTGCGCCTCCGACAGTGCGGCGCTCAATCAGTAATGCCCCTCTGACAGTGCGGCACCCCCTCCGAACTGTCCCTCTGACAGTGCAACACTCCCTCAATACTGCCCCTCCGACAGTACAGTGCTCCCTCAGTACTGCCCCTCCGACAGTGCAGCGCTCCCTCAGTACTGCCACTCCGACAGTGCAGCGCTCCCTCAGTACTGCCACTCCGACATTGCAGCACTCCCTCAGTACCTCCCCTCCGACAGTACAGTTCTCCCTCAGTACTGGCCCTCCGACAGTGCAGTCACAAGGAGTAACAAGGAGAATTGATGAGGGGAATGCAATGGATGTTGGCTACATGAATTTTTGGAAGGCGTTTGACAAAGTAGCACATGGGACGCTGGTTAATAAAATTGAGGCTCATGGAATAGGTGGGTCAGTGGCAGGTGGATAAGGAATTGGCTTAAGGACAGAAAACAGGGAGTTGTGGTAAATGGCTGGTTTTCAGACTGGAGGATGGTAGACAGTGGTGTTCCCCAAAGGTCAGTGCTGGGGCCACTGCTTTTTTTGATATATATAAATGATCTAGATATTGGAATACAGAGTAGAATTTCTAAATTTGCCGACCACACCAAACCTGGGGGTGTGGCAAACAGTGAGGATGATACCAATCGACTGCAACAGGACATAGAAAGGCTAGCAGAATGGGCAGACAAGTGGCAGATTGAATTTAATACAGAGAAGTGTGAGGTGATGCATTTTGGCAGAAGGAACAGGGAGAGCTAATATACACTTAATGACACAGTTTTAAAGAGTGTGCAGGGACAGAGGGACCTGGGAGTTAATTTGCATAGGTTCCTGAAGGTGACAGGACATATTGAGAGAGTGGTTAACAAAGCATATGGGATCTTGGGCTTCATAAATAGAAGTATTGAGTACAAAAGTAGAGAAGTTATGCTGAATCTTTATAAAGCGCTGGTTAGGCCACAACTGGAGTATTGCATCCAGTTCTGGTCACCACACTTTAGGAAGGATGTGACGGAGCTTGAGAGGGTGGAAAGGAGATTTACCAGAATGGTTCCAGGGATGGGGGATCTTAGCTACAAGGACAGGTTGGAGAAGCTGGATTTGTTTCCATTAGAGCAAAGGAGGTTGAGGGGTGATTTGATCGAGGTGTACAAGATTATGATGGGTTTGGATAGGCTAGACGGGGAAAGGCTGTTCCCACTAGTTGATGGTACAGGGACTAGGGGGACACAGATTTAAGATTTTGGGCAAGAGACACAGGGGGGATGTGAGGGAAAACTTTTTTACGCAGCGAGTGGTGAGGACCTGGAACTCGCTGCCGACGGAAGTGGTGGAAGCGGAGACACTCAATGTTTTCAAGGGGAGATTGGATAGGCACTTGAGGGAAATAAACTTGCAGGGCTACGGGGATAGAGAGGGGGAATAGGATGGACTGGATTGCTCTGCAGAGAGCCAGCACGGACTCAATGGGCCTAATGGCCTCCTTCTGTGCCGTTATGACTCTATGGGGTAGAAATTAGGTCGCGCCCCATTTGGGGCGCAAATATCGTCCGGACGCAAATATTAGCGCCTGGCGCTAATTATCGGCACTGACAGGAAACTTCACTTTTACCGCCCCGGGAGGTGAGTGGAGCGCTAAAGCAGGCGCTGCACACCTCTCTTAAGGCGCAAAGGCCGAGCAGTGAGGCGCTAACTCGGAGCGCTGGCGAAGCTCATGTAATGTCAGTCAGCAATGGAACACACACACAATGGCACGGGCCAGTTCTTAAAGGGGATGGTTAATCTTACTTTCCATCCACATCCTGTTCATTGCTGCCTTGAATCTCGGCCTGGAGAGACTTGCACATCAAATGTGCTGGAAAGAACAATGGAAAGTACCAGGCAAAGAGCTCAGAGTGCAGCTCCCACAGTCTCTGCTAAATCGATACAAGGAATGGCAAATCAAAATGAACCTGCAAAGTGCTGCTCAGTACCCAAAACTCCTTCACACAACATTGAATCTCTCCAGAAGTCTCTCCCTCTCTCTCTCAGAATGCGTCGTTCAAAAATGCCACCAACAATAAAAGACAGGAAGAGGCCCCCTTTAAATAGCGCACCCCCCAGCCCCACAGCGATTGATAGCGTTCCAGTCTTCTGGTCGTTGGAAGCGCCAGGCGGTAAGGCAGGGGGCGCCACTCAATTTCCGCTATGGGGCGCCACAAGGGCGTTGCACCATGGAATGACGTCACAATCTGCGCGCGCAGGTGGTCGCAGCGGTAAGTTTTAGCGCCGCCGCACAATCTCAAGTTAAGTTCTCGAGCGGCGCAAACATCGCTGCGCCCGGGCGTTAGCGGCTTTGCGCCCCATTAGCGCCCTCTTAAGGCGCTAACGGGAGGCGCAACCAAGTGAATTTTTACCCCTATGACTCTGAACCTATGATGAAGGGAAGGTCATTGATGAAGCAGCTGAAGATGGTTGGGCCTAGGACACTGCCTTGAGGAGTGCCTGCAGCGATGTCCTGGGGCTGTGATGATTGAACTTCAACAACCACAACCATCATCCTTTGTGCTAGGTATGACTCCAGCCAGTGGAGAGATTTCCCCCCGATTCCCATTGACTTCAGTTTTACTGGGGCTCCTTGCTGCCTCACTCAGTCAAACGCTGCCTTGATGTCAAGGGTAGTCACTCTCGCCTCACCTCTGGAATTCAACTCCTTTGTCCATGTTTGGTCCAAGGCTGTAATGAGGTCTGGAGCAGAGTGGTCCTGGCGGAACCCAAACTGGGCAACGGTGAGCAGGTTATTGGTGAGTAAGTGCCGCTTGATAGCACTGTCAATGAAACCTTCCATCACTTTGCTGATGATTGAGAGTAGACTGATGGGGCGGTAATTGGCTGGATTGGATTTGTCCTGCTGTTTGTGGACAGGACATACCAGTGTAGTCACTGTTGTAATGTAGGAAACATGGCCTCCATTTTACGCACAGCAAGCTCCCACAAACAGCAATGTGATAATGACCAGATAATCTGTTATTTTAGTGACGTTGGTTGATTTATATATATATAGATATCGATATGGATATAGATATTACATATATAAGGTGGTTCACTTATATCCCTTGAGGGAAGGAAACCTGCCATCCTTACCCAGTCTGGGCCTATAGGTGACTCCAGTCCCACACTAACATGGTTGACTCCTAACTGCCCTCTGAAGTGGCCACTCAGTTTCTATCAAACCCGCAACCAGCGGTTCAAGAAGACCGCTGTAAGCCTTTCTCTTACTACTGTTCGGACCTCGAGAATTACGAATAAGCGTAACAATGACAGTATGTGATCAATAAAATTGGTCTTTATTCACACTAGATTCAAAATTAAGTGTACAATCGCAATCAATATGCGCCCAATTTATCCGTACATTAAAGTACGGCCCAGCAATTTACCCGCTACCTCTGGGCGATTTATATTCCAAGTCAACCGTACATAAAAGTCCCCCTTTTAACAATATCTAAGCTCTATTTCCGACTTTCATACATACTCCTTTATCTCTGCGTGATCAGTCCAGAAAAGTTTTAAATCGAAACGTAGACTGGCCAGCTTCCTCTGTTTGCCTGCTCTTCCGTTCTGTCTTCTTTGTCCCTTCTGTGTTCTGAATTCCCCGCCTCTGGTTCACTCTTTCTAGGGCCTTTCTGCCAGCCCCCCTCGTATATCACTGTCTACCCATGCCTCTGATCGGTCAGTTTCACTCCAAAACTTCCCTGATTGGCTTTCTTCCCGCATGACACGTTCATGTTCCTGTGAGGTGTGTGGGGGGGGCGGGACTTCCTCTTCACCCGGTGTTTCTCCTTCCTGTCCATGTGGCCTTACAAACAAAGGACCAGACTGACCACCAGGCAAGGGACCCCCTGCTGACTTCCACCATTCTGTGTCTTCACAAACAAAGAGCACATGCTCACCTCCTACATTTTGAATCTGTCTGTAACCAATTCACGATTCATTCTGAACTTCGATCTCCAGACGGTAGCAGCGGTTTAATTACAGTGTTTAGAATCTTACACCGTCCAACTATGGATGGCCTTGCCAGCGACGCTCACACCCTGATAATGAATGGCCAAAAATTAATGAATTGATGGCAGTTTTTCCAGGTGGAGACGGCAATGAATGGAGAGTAGGATTGCTTGCTGCTGGGATCGCACTGAGCGTTGCACTGGCTGGATTCGCAATCTTCGCGTGCGTGCGAAAGTAAGTGTGAAGGTTTCATTGTATTTTTAAATCTTTACTCCAATCCTCTCTCCTTGAGTCAGTGACTGTTTCCCTCGGGTTCAGCAGCAGACGCCACTCCCCGTGAGCGGTCCCTGCGTCCGCTATGACCTGGAGTGCGCCTTTCATGGCTCAGTGTCCAGCTGTTGTGATCAGGAACGCGCTGCCTGAAAGGGCGGTGGAAGCAGATTCAACAGCGACTTTCAAAAGGGGAATTGGATAAATACTTGAAGGGGAAAAATTTGCAGGACTGTGGGGAAAGAGCAGGGGGAGAGTGGGGCTAATTGGAGAGCTCGTTCAAAGAGCTGGCACAGACACAAAGGGCCAAATGGCCTCTTTCTGTGCTGTGTGATTCTATGTATGTGGACAGAAGCGATTTAAAGAGACAGTCCAGTAGTTGCTGTAACGTTACACTCTGAGATATAACCGCAGTGTGATATTCTGCTATTTCAGGAGAAAGGCAGCCACTGAGGAGAGAGCTTCAGAGCCCAGTGACATTGCAATGACCTCCAGTCCACTCTCCGCCAAGCACCAGGTACAGAAGCTGTTTGCACTTAGTCTGAAGCCTCAATCTCAGGGTGTAGGCAACACGTGTTGGAGATTCCCAGACAGGTTGCCCACGAATTTCTGCCTGAGATGTCAGTCGTGGCTCAGTGGGTTTACAAATCTCCCTCTCGACTCTGAGTCAGAAGGTCGTGGGTTCGAGTCCCCACTCCAGAGACTTGAGCCCATAATCCAGGCCGACACTCCCCAGTATCAGTACTGAGGGAGCGCCGCACTGTCGGAGGGGCAGTACTGAGGGAGCGCCGCACTGTCGGAGGGGCAGTACTGAGGGAGCGCCGCACTGTCGGAGGGGCAGTACTGAGGGAGCGCCGCACTGTCGGAGGTGCAGTACTGAGGGAGAGCCGCACTGTCGGAGGGGCAGTACTGAGGGAACACTGCACCGTCGGAGGGGCAGTACTGAGGGAGCGCCGCACTGTCGGAGGGGCAGTACTGAGGGAACACTGCACCGTCGGAGGGGCAGTACTGAGGGAGCGCCGCACTGTCGGAGGGGCAGTACTGAGGGAGCGCCGCACTGTCGGAGGGGCAGTACTGAGGGAGCGCCGCACTGTCGGAGGGGCAGTACTGAGGGAGCACTGCACCGTCGGAGGGGCAGTTTTTCAGATGAGACATTAAACCTGTAAGGTTAACATGGAAGATCCCATGGCTAATATTGCGAAGAGCAGGGGAAGTTCTCCCCAGAGTCAAGGACCAATTTTTATCCCTCAACCAACATCACGAAGTATTTCATTGTCTTTGAAGTGTTTTGGGATGTCCTGAGCTTGTGAATTATGGGGCTCAAGTCTCTGGAGTGGGGACTCGAACCAACGGCCTTCTGACTCAGAGACGAGCGAGCGAGTGTTAGACCCACTGAGCCACGACTTACACTGGTGAGTCTGTGCAATCATTTCACCCCATCAGCCCCGGGAAATGACCTGAGAATGTCTTGTGCTTCCATTTGCTTTGTAGGGTTCGCAGTGCGGGACGGTTCCTGACTCCTGGAATGTAACCAGTGACGCAACGAGCGAGGCGGAGACACCAGCTCCCCGGGGTCTCTCTGAAGGTCGGGCGGGAGGAGATGCTGGACATGGACAACCCGCCAAGCACGAGGACCTTCTGTATGCCAGCATCAACTTCTTAAAGCTGCCCAACGTCGACGGGACTGTCGACAAGGACGAGGGCACGGAATACGCAGAGATCAGATTTCAGTGAAACTGAGCATGAAACGGGGGGAGGGGGAGGGGGTGAGTAGTCAAGCGTAGGTCCCTTGCAGTCAGAATCAGGGGAATTTATAATGGGGAACAAAGAAATGGCAGAACAATTAAATACATACTTTGGCTCTGTCTTCACAAAGGAGGACACAAATAACCTCCCAGAGATGTCGGGGAACATAGGATCTAATGAGGGAGGAACTGAATGAAATCAGTATTTGTAGGGAAATGGTGTTAGGGAAATTGACGGCATTAAAGGCCGATAAATCCCCAGGGCCTGATAATCTACATCCTAGGGTACTTAAGGAAGTGGCCCTAGAAATAGTCGATGCATTGCTGGTCATTTTCCAAAATTCTATAGACTCTGGAACAGTTCCCATGGATTGGAGGGTAGCTAATGTTACCCCAATGTTCAAAAAAGGTGGTAAAGAAAAAAACGGGGAATTATAGACCGGTAAGCCTGACATCGGTTGTGGGGAAAATGCTAGAGTCCATTATAAAGGATGTAATAGCAGAGCACTTGGAAAACAGTGACAGGATTGGACAAAGTCAACATGGATTTACAAAAGGTAAATCGTGCTTGACTAATCTACTGGAATTTTTTGAGGATGTAACTGATAGAATAGATAAGGGAGAACCAGTGGATGTGGTGTATGTTTAAACATAATGGCCCAAAAATTAGTCTTAGTACGCGAGAGTACGCACTGTGTACTCTCGCGTATTCTGTCTCCAATTGCCGGTTTTCTGCATGCACTGCGCATGCGCTGAAAACCGGCACTTGGTGAACTCAAAAGGGGGCGGTTCCTAAGTGAACCGCGTGCGCGCTACAGGCTGCGCGCACGCAGTGCACTTAGTGCTTTGAACGCGCAGGTAAGCATGGAAGATTTTGCACATAAAGAAAGGAGGCGTAAGACCCTCTTTTAACAAGGTAAGTAGTTAATTAAGTATTATTTTAAAAAATTTTCAGCAGGTTTATCTTTTTTAGAGACTTTAAAGAAAGGTAAGTTTATTTTTATAACTTTTAAAAAGATTTTAAATTTTTTCAAAAATTTAATTTTTTGTTTAAAGTGGTTAATTTATTTAACTATACTTATTTTATTAATGTGGTGGGTTTTTTTTAAATTTAATTGAGGTTTAGCTGTTCTTTTGGGGGGTATAGATTCATAGCTTTGACAGCCCTTGCTGTCAAAACTATGAATGAAAGATGGTGTGCTGCCATTGGCTATAACTGAATCACGTGATCCCACAGCTCGCACGAATTAACTGCGTCTGTGTGATACGCACACACTGCACAGCTGCAGCCTTGAAACTAAAGTTCGTGTGAGCTCGGAAGGAAAAGGCAGGCGCGCAGTGAGATATCGCAGGGAAGCCTTACCCCCGCAGGAAGGCTCCGTCTTTAATTTCTGGGCCAATATGTAGCCTCGGGAGGACTCAGGCTAGGTACCACCACAGGCCAAAAGAGAGTTACAGGTGAATACCTTCCTGTATATGTCATACACTTATGCCAAGAGAGTTGACGTTGCCAGCTGTTGGGTTTGCGCCCATGTCCCCACGCACTCGGAGGAAGGATTCCCCCTACAACTAATCCCACTTAGTGATGATGAGACGGTCAGTTGGATGTTTGGATTTAGAGCAGGATGCACAAGTGTGGGCTGTTATGAAGCCAAGACAGACGACAGCACTATAGCAAAGCTCCAACGTCATGGGTAAAACCCAGAAAGTTGTAGTGGGTGGACACGGTCAACATATAACGATTCCTATCTACCACCATTCCTGAGAACGAGGAGTAAGAAGGGGCAAAGCGGGAGGGCTATGTCTCACGAAGAGGGGACGACCGACAGATCCTATTGTGGATTGTGGGCTACAGTAACTGTCTCTGAAGGACCCCCACCAGAGAGTCAGATGAGCATCACGGAGACTGAAAGATTCTGGGCCATTGCGTTCCCCTTCTATGCAACGGGTAAATTGGCAATGGAATCCATTAACCTGGCCTCCGTCTTGGAGCAGGTGGCCAACGATACAGCTAAAGCCCTAGTCAAGGTTAATGCAGAGATGGTAGCCCTCCGCACAGTAGCTCTACAAAATCGGATGGCCCTTGACGATGTGTTGGCAGAAAAAGGGGGAACCTGTGCCCTAATAGGTACAGAATGTTGCACCTACATACAAGATAGCTCAGAAGAAATAACTAACTTGGCAGAACACATAGAGGAAGAAGTAAAAAAGTTAAACAACCTCCGGCATCCACCCTTTGGGGCTGAGCAACTGGATGGTTGTTATCACTCAGGACATCAGTAGTACAAGGATTGATTTTGTTCTTTGTTATAATATTAGTGATGTATGATCTGGTCTTATTGTTGAAATGTT
This sequence comes from Squalus acanthias, assembly GCA_030390025.1. Lineage (NCBI taxonomy): Eukaryota > Metazoa > Chordata > Chondrichthyes > Squaliformes > Squalidae > Squalus > Squalus acanthias. The sequence goes on from JASTWF010000069.1 coordinate 838,026, forward strand.
GCTGCGCCCAAATGGCAAAAGATGTCATTCCAGCCGCACCAGTGGGGCAGGTGGATCGTAACATAAAGATAGATCTCTGTTTATCTAAGAAAGGAAAATGCTTACGCGCGGGTAACGTTTGTATTAATGCATGTGTAAAACTTTAGAGATGGAGTAGAGTAGGGACAAACCATTGGTTGCGGCATATGGCACAAGAAGAAGAGCAGACAAACAGATGAAGAAGGGAACAACTTTAAGCTACAAGGAATACGTCTACACACGGAAGAAATGGATCATCGATATTTCAAAGAGGAGGACATGTTCGTGACACGTCAGGCGGAGGACGGAGGATAAAAAATGGAAGAGGAGAGGAAGAACGCTAACCTAAATGGTACGAATAGCTCAACAGTTGTGATGTGACTGGACTGTGCAGCTCAACCTCTTCCGAGGTGTCTTTCTCTCGCGTTCTCCCGAGCGCGTTCTCATTCACATTGACTGTGAAACAACAATAACATCGTCAAAAGATCTCGTCAACAGAGCATAAGGAACTGTGTGCCGCCGTTATAACCATGGTATGATGGTCCCCAGGACAAATCAAGCTTTGGCCAGGGACCAATAGGAGGGACTGTAAGAGTAAAATTAATTGTAATAATGTAAGGGCAAATCAGTTGTCATGCTTAAAGTTAGTTGGACTGCTTACAGGACTAGAGTAAAGGTCAAAATATCTCCCGAAGGCCACAAGCCGATGGAGACAGGGGTATAATTAAATAAAGACCAGCTTGCTTGGTCTGTGGTATAGATAATGCAGACACTGCAGAATAAAACGTGAATCATTGTGGTCTATAATAAACTAACCTCGAATGGTGTCCAATCACCAACAGACAACTCAGGTTGACCGAAGCTATGATGGAGCAAGAATAAACCTTGCAGCCCAGATGGCTAACCACCATTAGACAAAAGCAGAACTAGGGAATGGGTTTCGCTAACATTGTAAGATTCTAGTCAGGTTGTTTTTAGAGACCCTGACTTACGGTCACTCATGATGTAATAACTGCTGATGTTTGTACTTTCTGGCTTCTTGAAGTGTATAAAGAAGCTTGGCTGCTACTATTAAATTGAGAAGCTGGTCACTAGACCGCGGGGGTCTTTGACTCTTCTCCCAGGGCACGTTGAATAATAAACTGTGATCTTTTGCTTTGAGACAGACTCGAGTTAAATTATTTTTCACCAACAGGCAGAAGCATGGCAGATGCAGTATAATGTGGATAAATGCGAGTTTATCCATTTTAGTGGCAAAAACAGAAAGGCAGATTATTATCTGAACAGCAATAGATTGGGAGAAGGGGAAGTGCAACGAGACCTGGGTGTCCTTGTGCACCAGTCGCTGAAGGTAAGCATGCAGGTGCAGCAGGCAGTTAAGAAGGCAAATGGTATGTTGGCCTTTGTAGCGAGAGGGTTTGAGTACAGGAACAAGGATGTCTTGCTGCAGCTGTACAGGGCCTTGGTGAGACCACACCTGGAGTATTGTGGGCAGTTTTGGTCGCCTTATCTGAGGAAGGATGTTCTTGCCATGGAGGGTGTGCAGCGAAGATTCACCAGACTGATACCTGGGATGGCAGGAATGACGTACGAGGAGAGATTGGGTCGATTGGGCTTATACTCGCTGGAGTTTAGAAGAATGAGAGGAGATCTCATTGAAACTTATAACATTCTAACAGGGCTAGACAGACTGGATGCAGGAAGGATGTTCCCAATGGTGGGGGAGTCCAGAACAAGAGGTCACAGTCTAAAGATAAGGGGTAAGCCATTTAGGACAGAGATGAGGAGGAATTTCTTCACCCAGAGAGTGGTGAACCTGTGGAATTCTCTACAACAGAAGGCAGTTGAGGCCAATTCAGTAAATGTATTCAAGAAGGAGTTAGATATATTTCTTAAGGCTAAAGGTATCAAGGGATATGGGGAGAAGGCAGGGACAGTGTACTGAGTTTGGAGGATCAGCCATGATCTCATCGAATGGCGGAGCAGGCTCGAGGGGCCGAATGGCCTGCTTCTATGTTTCTATGTTTCTAGGTGAGGGGGTGAGGGGGTGAGGGGGTGAGGGGTGAGGGGGTGAGGGGGTGAGGGGGTGAGGGGGTGAGGGGGTGAGGGGGTGAGGGGGTGAGGGGGTGAGGGGGTGAGGGGGTGAGGGGGTGAGGGGTGAGGGGGTGAGGGGGTGAGGGGTGATGAGGTGTGATGAGAGGAGGTGAGGAATGAGGGGTGGGGTGGGTTTGAGATTCTGGGTAACAACAGACAACCTGCTGGGGGAGATGTTGGGAGGAGTGAAGGGACGGAAAGGTTTTGCGTTTGATGTGATTGGGATGAAATGCTTGACCAGGGACAACTTGATGCTGACTCATTGGGGCAGGAGATTCAAAGGTCCGCCTCTCTCCGCACAAACACCTCTCTCCCACAATCATCCAATGTGATGGGCGGAGATGCTGATACGAGCTCCCTGCGTGCAGTCAGGGAATTCTATGGCTCAGGAGGAGACCATTGGGCCCATCGCGCCTGAAAGAGCTATCCCGTTAGTCCCGTTCCTCCACCCTTCCCCCATTCGGCCCGTCTCCCCCTGTGCTAGCTCGCTGAAAGAACTCTCCCTTCTTCCCATGCGCCGGCTGTCCTTATCCTAGGAGTGGTGCTGGAGGTGACGTGTTTGGGAGGTTTTGTCGAAGAATGTGACACCGGGCACAGAAGAGAAAGAAGACTTGTTATCCTCCTTGTCCTGTCACCCTACTCTAGGAAGCTTCAATCCCAGTCAATAAACTCATTCTTTCACCAAAAAAACCTTCTTTAGGGTAAATCCAACTCCTTCTCCCATCACATTAAACATTACCGCACCAACAGCTCCTTCTCTGGGCTTCCTGAATGTGATTTCCCCCAATAGACTGAGCTTTCTGAAGTTGGCCATTGAGTTTGACCTTTCACCTCCCAGCCCACTTTCCAATTTGAACCATTTTGTCCCCCCAACGGCTTCTGCTCGCGCCCGTCGCTCTTTCTCCCTTTGGGTAGAAAGCCTGGCCGGTTTCCCCCGATCCTCCTCCTCCCCCTACGTGTCTGCACCTGTCCGGATCAGTGTCCTTGCTGGCCCTTCTACACTGAGACCCAGACCAAACCCACCAGGATGTCCCCCAAGAGCCGGAAAAAGTACTCAGAGACAAGCTCACAGCAGAAAAAGGGAGGAAATCATAGACCGTACTTGTGAAGGTCAGAATGGTGAGATAGCCCAAGCAGCTGCGAGTTGCTATGTATTTTTGAAAGGGAAATAAAAGGTATAAAGCAACAGCTATTGAACTCTGAAAGCAGCGCGAAACCAGAGGATGAGAAGCTCCAGTCAACAGAACACAGCAAGTGTTAAAGAGTCACTCGGAAGAAGCGCTGGGGTTCAATGAACAGACTGCGACTATCTTCTTGTTAATTATTACTTCCTTGTACTGGATGGTTAATGCACAATAAACCTGTTTTACTGATACACAATATACCTGTACCCAGAGTGGTTTGTGTCGTCACGGACAAATTATTATAAAGAGCTTCTGATAGCTACAGAGGGACTGCTGCTTGTCGGGTTTCAGTCCCGCCTCCATTGACTTGTGGCCAACCCACGCTAGTTCCCCTTGGTTGACCTTGTTAAGCCCACCCAGCAGGTTTAGCAGGCCAATTAAGGGGAAGCCGGTTACAGAGAACGTCAGCGTATGATGTTTCATCTGTCCAAGATTTTGGATAGATGAATTGTCATAGTTTGACAGCTCTGTGAAGCTGTCAAACACTGACATGCTCTGTTGTTTGATGAGTCCTTGTATTCAAGACTCATCAAACCTCTTTCTTTAGCAGAAATCAGATGGCTGTTGCATCGGAGAATGCAGCAGCCATTCTGTCATCTCTGCTGGTGAGATGCGAGAGTCTCCGCATCCCCAACTGTTGAAGCCTGCAGGGAGAAACAAAGGTAAGTTAACATTTTCTCTCACTTCTCCCTCACCTCACACACTTACCTCTCCACACAGATGGCTCCATCAATCCAACAGATGGAAGGGAATCGTTGGCATGGGAGTGGAGAAGATCATTCTATATTGGCTCACAGACCTCAGGACCCTGTTCAGTGAAGCAGGTCTTCCACCCAACACAATGACTAAATGACGCACCCATTGAGGTATATTCTGTGCTGACTTACAAGGCAGCAACAGTGGATTAGGATCCGTCAAAACTCACGCCACTATCTCCATCCTGAATCACTAGAGTCATAGAGTCATGTGGCACAGAAGGAGGCCATTCGGCCCATCGAGTCCGTGCCAGCTCTCTGTAGAGCAATCCAGTCAGTCCCATTCCCCTGCTCTATCGCCGTAGCACTGCAACTTTATTTCCCTCAAGTGCCTATCCAGTCTCCCCTTGAAAACATTGAGTGTCTCTGCTTCCACCACCTCCGTCAGCAGCGAGTTCCATGTCCTCACCACTTGCTGCATAAAAAAGCTTTTCCTCACACCCCCCCTGTATCTCTTGCCCAAAATCTTAAACCTGTGTCCCCTAGTCCTTGTACCATCAACTAGTGAGAACAGCCTTTCCCAGTCTAGCCTATCCAAACCCGTCATAATCTTGTACACCTCGATTAAATCACCCCTCAAACTCCTTTGCTCTAATGAAAACAAATCCAGCTTCTCCAACCTGTCCTTGTAGCTAAGAACCCCCATCCCCGGAATCATTCTGGTAAATCTCCTCTGCACCCTCTCAAGTGCCTTCACATCCTTCCTAAAGTGTGGTGACCAGAACTGGACGCAATACTCCAGTTGTGGCCTAACCAGCGCTTTATAAAGGTTCAGCATAACTTCTCTACTTTTGTACTCAATACCTCTATTTATGAAGCCCAAGATCCCATATGCTTTGTTAACCACACTCTCAATATGTCCTGCCACCTTCAGGAACCTATACACATTAACTCCCAGGTCCCTCCGTCCCTACACACTCTTTAAAACTGTGCCATTAAGTGTATATTGCCTCTCCCTGTTCCTTCTGCCAAAATGTATCACCTCACACTTCAGTGTATTAAATTCCATCTGCCACATATCTGCCGATTCTGCGAGCCTTTCTATGTCATGTTGCAGTCGATTGGTATCATCATCACTGTTTGCCACACCCCCAAGTTTGGTGTCATCAGCAAATTTAGAAATTCTACTCTGTATTCCAATATCCAGGTCATTAAAATACATCAAAAAAGTCAGCAAAGTCAGAACCACCAAAACCATTTTAATGACTTTCGATTACTCTTTGAAAGGTCTCAAGTTTGATAAAAATGAGCCTTTTAGCAAAGTTACATTTTTCGGGCATTTTCAAAATGTACTCGCTGTGTAAAATTTGTTCTGAAAATCGTGTTCCCGAAAATCTCCGGGCACCCCGCCAACCCCCAAGTACAGAAATGACAAGTGTCAAATCAGCGGGTCAAAGGGCCAGCTCGGTCCGACCAGGAGCACCCAAATCCCCGCAAATGGCCAGTTTTCATTTCTCCATCCAGACTTCCGATTGAGTTCATGATTTCCCACCCGCCAACTCGTTAACCAGTGTTCTGACCACTTGCCAACAATTGCACATGACCATTCGCCGGGAGCAACTCGCTGCTCAAGCGGGAAATCATCACCCGAAGCCCGGGTCAGGCGGCCGAATCCGATCCCTTCGGACCTCCGGAACAACTTTGAACGGCCATATCTCCGCACTCCGGCGTCGGAGCCACGCGGTTTTGACACCGTTAGACGCGGATTCCCGGTGCCCAGTCGAACGCCGCCCCGGCCGACGGACTGGAAAATGTTTTTACATTTTCGGCCGATTTCGGGGAAAAAAATTTCCGGCCTGAACTCGGGTCTCTCGGCCTCAATCGGTTCGGACACGGTCCCTTACGCAGGGGAGGCGAATCCCCGGCCTCTGCCGGGCGTCAGGCGGCCGTTTTTAAATCCCGACCAAAAACTCGAAAAATGGGCAAAAATGGAAAAAAAATCCAAGCAAAAAGGATATAAAATGTCGTCCCTTTGACTTTTGGTTACCCATTTGTCACTTTCCCACTCAGTCTCTGGGCCACTTTTGCAAGAATTTTCATTCGTATGAACGACTTTGTTGAAAAATGTCCCGGCTTTCCAGATGAGCGTTTCCCACTCGGCTCGAGCTCCCCGGGTGGTTTTTGCGGCATTTTGCACCTTTTCCAGCGGGGCGGGCGGGGTCACGCTGCCAAGTTTCGGCGCCTGCCGACACGCTCCCCGGTGGGCCACCGCTCTGGTTCTGGTACCGGCCGATGCCGCTTGTCCTCGGCTTCCGCAAATGGTGCGCCCCCCTTCAGATCGTTGGCCGGCCCGCCGGTTTAGCAGTCGGAAAGCGGTCTGCAGCCTGACTGCCGTCGCTCGGCCGGGCAAAGGCGCAGCTACACCGGGTCGGTGCTGGTCTCTTCAGCCCCGCAAGCCCATTCAGGCCCCGTTGACCCGGTGCGGATCCGCCCCTTCGGCTGGAAGTTATACCCGACGACGTGCCCGCTGACCGGCAGGCGGCAGGCGATTCCGACACTTTCCCGAACGGGCCCGGAGCCAGCGCAGCAATATAGTGTGCAGCAGCGCCGGGGCTTTCCAACGAGCCATGTGCAATCGAAATCGGACACGCCAGTCCGGAACGTCTGGCGTTTGACTGCCGCCCCGCCGACCGGGGCAAATGGTAATTGTATACGAAAAGCTGCAATGGCAGGATTCCACCACCAGAGGGCAGCAATATAGTGTGCGGCGGCGCCGGGGCTTCCCAACCAGCCATCCCCGATCCAAATCAGACACGGGATTCGGGAACAAAACCCATTTGACTGCGGCCCTGCAAACCGGGGCAAATGGATAACTGGACATGCTTCAACCAAGCTTTCTACTCACTTCGGGCGCTTTCAACAAGCTGAAGGATCCAGCTAGTTCCCAAAGAATTCTGGGATACTTGACCATGTTTAAGCCTCTCATAAAAAAGGCGCTTGTAAGGACTAGCTGTAGATTCAAAGATGGGGCTTAATTAAAACGGAGACTGACAACATGCAGCTGGGAACAGATAGCAGGGATGTAAGCCAGGTCGAATATCGAACATGAAAGACCAGTAAAAGTGATAAGGGGATCGTAAAATGCAAGGAACAGGCACTTTTGCAGGCTGCAAGGCGTCTCGTCACTAATTAAACATCGGGATGTGTATTCACAGCGCCTTAGTGGAGTCACTGTCCAAGCACGGCCTGTCCTCCCAGGAGATAAGGGTACCAATTATCAAACATGGTACGAGTTCGCTAGACACATGAATCGCTGTGGCTTTGTGCTTGTTCGGCAGTTAAGTGTAAAACCGGTCCTCTCGAACAATAAACTATGCATATAGCGAGGAAGAGATAACAACAGGAATGTGGAGGTAGGGTTACTCCCAACATCTGTGTCCAGCATGGGCAGGGGAGGGGCACCTGAGTTCAGGGGATGGGCCCAACAGTTGAGTGACTGAACACCGAAACCAATAAAGAGTATCTGTGGTGACGTTGTTTGTACGTGTCCGCCCCCATTCTGTAGTAAGTGGGCGTTGCTTATAGAACTGTATATCTTGAATGAACCGCTGTTTTTCCTTTGTGAGTGCACCTCAAGCTTGAGGAAGCTGGGTGGCTCCACTTGTGCACAAGTCTCTCTGAGTTGTTTTAATAAATTTTGTTCTTGTCCTCAATTCCATCTCCGTCTAGAGTTTCTTCAAATTCGAATCTAACATCCTGTTCCTGTGTAACAGGCTCGAGGGTTTGAATGGTCCTCCTCCTGTTCCTGTGTAACATGCTCGATGATCTAAATGTGCCTGATCCTGTTCCTATGTAACAGGCTCGAGGGGCTGAATGAACCTCCTCCTGTTCCTGTATAACAGGTTAAAGGGGGCTCAATGGGCCTCCTCCTGCTCTTGAATACAAGGCTCGAGGGGCGAACTGGGACTCCTCATGTTCCTGTGTAACAGGCTCGAGGGGCTGAATGGGCCTCCTCCTGTTCCTGTGTAAAAGGTTCGAGGGGGCTGAATGGGCCTCCTCCTGTTCCTGTGTAATAGGCTCAAGGGTCTGCATGGGCCTCCTCCTGTTCCTGTGCAACAGGCTCGAGGGGGCTGAATGGGCCTCCTCCTGTTACTGTGTAACAGGCTCGAGGGGCTGAATGGACCTCCTCCTGTTCCTGTGTAAAAGGCTCGAGGGGCTGAATGGGCCTCCTCCTGTTCCTGTGTAACAGGCTCAAGGGTCTGAATGGGCCTCCTCCTGTTCCTGTGTAACAGTCTCGAGGGGGCTGAATGGGCCTCCTCCTGTTCCTGTGTAACAGGCTCGAGGGGCTGAATGGGCCTCCTCCTGTCCTTGTGTAACAGGCTCGAGGTGCTGAATGGGCCTCCTCCTGTTCCTGTGTAACAGGCTCGAGGGGCTGAATGGGCCTCCTCCTGTTCCTGTGTAACAGGCTCGAGGGGCTGAATGGGCCTCCTCCTGTTCATGTGTAACAGGCTCGACGGTCTGAATAGTAATAAAGAGGTAAAATGCGAGTGTCTGGTGAAAACGCTAAACCACAAGAAGTGCCCAAGCTGCCTATCCACAGCCATGAGGAGGTTCAATGTGTCTCAGATACTGGAACAAGCCCAGCAGCAACCAATGGAGGGTTCAATGTGTCCTGGGTGCTGAAGTAAACACAATTGCAATGATGAGGGAGGTCGTGAGGGCCTCACAGACAGGCCTGGACCTGCCCTCAAGTTGAAGGTGAAGGAAGATTTCCTCAGTGCTCTGTCTTAACATCGTAACCACAGCCGGAAGATTCCCCCTGGTCCCTGTGTCTTAACAACATCGTAAACACAGCCAGAAGATTCCCCCCTGGTCCCTGTGTCTCAACAACATCGTAAACACAGCCGGAAGATTTCCCCCAGTCCCTGTGTCTTAACAACATCGTAAACACAGCCAGAAGATTCCCCCCACGTTCCTGTGTCTTAACAACATCGTAAACACAGCCGGAAGATTCCCCCCGCGTTCCTGTGTCTTAACAACATCATAAACACAGCCAGAAGATTCCCCCCTGGTCCCTGTGTCTTAACAACATTGTAAACACAGCCGGACGATTCCCCCTGGTCCCTATGTCTTAACAACATCGTAAACACAGCCAAAAGATTTCCCCCCAGTCCCTGTGTCTTAACAACATACTAAAGACAGTAGGAAGATTCTCCCCCGCCCCCGGTCCCTCTGTCTAAACAACATCGTAAACACAGCCGGAAGATTTCCCCCCAGTCCTTGTGTCTTAACAACATCGTAAACACAGCCGGAAGATTTCCTCTGAGAAGCAGAGCTGCAACACTACAGCGCCACCACTGGTAGGAGGGTGTAATTACAACGTGACATGATGAACAAAGAATGTTTTTTTTAATCCACCCTTTTGTTTGGCACTTGTTTTTTTTCCCCTCGCAGCTGTCCTTCATTCTGCCAGCGCATTTCACACTTCATCTCGAGCAATCCTTTGTTCCTCAACCTGTCCCATTACCACCTCCTCTTGTCTTGAATATCTCTTAATGTCTCTCAATGTCTCTTAATCTCTCCTGCTTTCTATCCTATCACTGACCGTTTTTGTTCTTTCATCCCCTCCCGCTTTTCCCAGGCTATACTTGCTTAAAAATCTATTTCATTTCCTGCTTTTTTCCAGTTCTGACGAAAGGTCTTCGACCTGAAATGTTAACTCTGTTTCTGTCTCCACGGATGCTGCCTGGCCTGCTGAGTTTTTCCAGCGTTTTCTGTTGTTATTTTGGATTTCCAGCATCCGCAGTATTTTGCTATCAGATCAGCCATGATCTCATTGAATGGCTTGGCAGGCTCGAGGGGCCGAATGGCCGACTTATAGAGTCATAACGGCACAGAAGGAGGCCATTCGGCCCATTGAGTCCGTGCCAGCTCTCTGTAGAGCAATCCAGTCAGTCCCATTCCCCCGCTCTATCCCCGTAACCCTGCAAGTTTATTTCCCTCAAGTGCCTATCCAGTCTCCCCTTGAAAACATTGAGTGTCTCCGCTTCCACCACTTCCGTCGGCAGCGAGTTCCTGGTCCTCACCACTCGCTGCGTAAAAAAGATTTTCCTCACATCCCTCCTGTATCTCTTGCCCAAAATCTTAAATCTGTGTCCCCTAGTCCTTGTACCATCAACTAGTGGGAACAGCCTTTCCCCATCTAGCCTATCCAAACCCATCATAATCGTGTACACCTCCATCAAATCACCCCTCAACCTCCTTTGCACTAATGAAAACAAATCCAGCTTCTCCAACCTGTCCTTGTAGCTAAGAAGCCCCATCCCCGGAACCATTCTGGTAAATCTCCTCTGCACCCTCTCAAGTGCCTTCACATCCTTCCTAAAGTGTGGTGACCAGAACTGGATGCAATACTTCAGTTGTGGCCTAACCAACACTTAATAAATGTTCAGCATAACTTCTCTACTTTTGTACTCAATACCTCTATTTCTGAAGCCCAAGATCCCATATTCTTTTTTAAGCACTCTCTTAATATGTACTGCCACCTTCAGGGACCTATGCACATTAACTCCCAGGTCCCTCTGTCCCTGCACACTCTTTAAAACTGTGCCATTAAGTGTATGTTGCCAATCCCTGTTCCTTCTGCAAAAATGCATCACCTCACACTTCTCTGTATTAAATTCTATCTGCCACTTGTCTGCCCATTCTGCTAGCCTTTCTATGTCCTGTTGCAGTCGATTGATGTCATCATCACTGTTTGCCACACCCCCAAGTTTGGTGTCATCGGCAAATTTAGAAATTTGCTCCTATTTCTTATGTTCTTATGTAAGAATGGATTTGGATTCCCTGTGGACTGTCTGGTCAATGGTTCGAAGCTGACTCCGTATTGGTAAGAGTTCTGATTTTATTGAAGCAGCAGTGAGACCGAATACACTCGGTATCTGAGCATCAGTTTACAAAGTACGATTGAGAATTGGATTACCCGCTGTTGCCCCCTTTGAGTAGAAGGCCTGGCCCGTTTCCCCCGATCCTCCTCCTCCCCCTGCGTGTCTGCACCTGTCCGGATCGGTGTCCTTGCTGGCCCTTCTACACTGAGACCCAGACCAAACCCACCAGGATGTCCCCCAAGAGCCGGAACTGTGGAGAAACCCATCCAACCATAGGCACGGCGGGTTCTCTGTGTCCAGGCACAGGCTCTGGGCCTCCCTTATCTGCTTTTTACCCTCAGCACAAGCTCTTTCGGTGCTTGCTTTCTGTTTCCATGGAGATAAGGCAACCCAGGAACTAGAGGACAATGGGTTCCCACTGTAAATAAAATCTAGACTTTAATAGACTTTCCCCTGATTCTAACAGAGGAGAAATGAGACTAAATTAATAAAACTGTAAACTAGAAATCTTAATATTAAACTACAATCTAGCAAAGCTTAATGCTGAAAATTAGCAAAAGGGATTTGTATTTGGTTATGTTTCAACGACTCACAAAGCTTTGCGCGTTCCCACTGATTGAGAAAGAGATAAAAGATAAGCTGCAGGCGGCTCTGAGTCTCCCTTGTTCTTTCCCTCGCTTTTCTAGCAATGAGAAGTGTGCTCGTGGGGGCGAGCGCTCGGCTTTAGTCAGTTGTCCGATGAAATAAGTGGTCAGGCTGCTGATTCCCGCTGATTCCCGACTCCCGTATCCTCACAGCTCTCAACAGGCTCTCGGCTTCCTTTCGCTGGTCTTCGGTCCCAGACGCCAACCCCAGTGACCGTGGCGATGACGGCGAGAATGAATATCGCAGCTCGTATTCCCAGGATCTGAATCGTGTGCAGAGTGCCTGGAAACATACAGCAAGAAACGATGACTTACTCTCCGCTTTCGATCTCTCGCTGTGCTCTCCCTGTTCCTTCTGCCAAAATGCATCGCCTCACACTTCTCTGTGTTAAATTCTATCTGCCACTTGTCTGCCCATTCTGCTAGCCTTTCTATGTCCTGTTGCAGTCGATTGGTATCATCCTCACTGTCTGCCACACCCCCAAGTTTGGTGTGGTCGGCAAATTTAGAAATTCTACTCTCTATTCCAATATCTAGATCATTTATATATATATATAAAAAAAAGCAGTGGCCCCAGCACTGACCTTTGGGGAACACCACTGTCTACCATCCTCCAGTCTGAAAAACAGCCATTTACCACAACTCGCTGTTTTCTGTCCTTAAGCCAATTCCTTGTCCAAGCTGCCACTGACCCACCTATTCCATGAGTCTCAATTGTTAACCAGCCTTCTATGTGGTACTTTGACAAACACCTTCCGAATACCAATGTAGACAACATCCATTGCATTCCCTTCATCAATCATCCCTGCTATTTCATCAAAAAATTCAGTTAGATTCGTCAAACACGGTCTGCCTTTTACAAATCCGTGCTGGCTCTCCTTAATTAGCTTAAACCTCTCCAAGTGCCTGTTAATTTTTTCCTTGATTATTGTTTCTAAAACTTTACCCACCACTGATGTTAAACTGACCGGCCTATAGTTACTAGGATTGTCCTTACACCCTTTCTTGAACAATGGTGTCACATTTGCTATTTTCAAATCCTCAGGCACCTCCCCCGCATCTATGGAAGATTTGAAAATTATGGCAAGCCCTTCCGCAATCTCCTCCCCCAATTCCCTTAGCAACCTGGGATGGAAGCCATCTGGACCAGGCGACTTATCCACTCTAAGCATACCCAGCCTTTCTCGTACATCCTGTCTATCAATTTTCACCCTTCCATTGCTTCTACCTTTTCCACTTCTACCGATATTTTGTCAGCATCCACCTCCTTAGTAAACACCGATACAAAGTACTTATTGAGTATTCTAGCCTTGCCCTGCGCCTCTAAGCATATATCACCTTTTTCTCTGATAGGCCCCATCCTGCCTCTTATTACCCGCTTAATTTTTACAGGGCCACTGTTTACATGCCGGTAGAAGATTTTTGCGTTCCCTATTATGTTAACCGCCATTCTACTCTCATATTCTCTCTTTGCCAATCTTATTTTCATCTTCACTTCCCCTCTCAACTTATTGTATTTGGTCTGGTACTCCCTTGAAGAATTCACCTGACATGCACCATACACCCTCTTTTTTTGTTTCATCATCTTCTCTATCTCCCTCGTCATCCAAGGAGCCCATGCTTTGGTTCCCTTACCCTTCCCTCTTGTTGGAATGTACCTAGCCTGTACTTGGAACATCTCCTCCTTAAAGATCACCCATTGTTCCACTACTTCCTGTCAGTCTTTGGTTCTATTTTACCCTGGCTACATCCTTTTGCATCCCATTGAAGTTAGCCCTAATCCAGTTTAGAAGTTCCACTCTAGATTGTTCCTTGCTCCTCTCCATTGCTGATCTAAACCTTATGATATGATGATCACTCGTACCCAAGTGTTCTCCCACAGACACTTGGTTGACCTGGCCCACCTCATTCCCCAGCACCAGATCCAGCAATGCCTCCCTCCTAGTTGGGCCAAGAACATACTGGTCAAGGAAATTCTCCTGAACACATTTCAGAAATTCCTCCCCTCCTTTCCCTTTACCCGAGCATTTTCCCAATCGATATTTGGGTAATTAAAGTCTCCAATATCACCACTCTATAGCTCTTGCATATCTCTGTGATTTCCCTGCTGATTTGCTCCTCTACCCCCCTCTCACTATTTGGAGGCCTATAGAATACCCACAATAGCGTGATCATACCCTTTTTGCTCCTCAACTCTAACCAAATGGATTCTGTCCTTGTCCCCTCAAGAACATCCTCCCTTTCCAACACTACAATGTCTTCCTTAATCAGCACTGCCACCCCACCTCCCTTTTTTCCTTCCCTATCTTTTCTGAACACCTTGTACCCTTGAATATTAAGTGCCCAGTCCTCACCGTTTTTAAGCCACGTTTCCATTATTGTCACAACATCATATTGCCACACGGCTAATTGTGCTTGTCGCTCAACAACATTATTCACCACACTTTGTGTGTTTACGTACATGCATTCTAAACGCATTTTTGAATTTTTCGTAGTCTTTCTTAGTTTGCTCCTATCTAATATGGTACTACTTCCGCCTCTAGAAGTAGTTCCTTCTCTAGTACTCTCCAACACACTCACTCTTTTATGCACCTTATTCCTCTTTTCTACTCCTATATGCTGGTCAGAAGTGGTAATAAGTTCAGAAGTGGGGATGTTCGCTGATGACTGCACAGTGTTCAGCGCCATTCGCAACTCTTCAGATAATGAAGCAGTCCGTGCCCGAATGCAGCAAGACCTGGACGACACTCAGGCTTGGGCTGACAAGCGGCAAGTAACATTCGTGCCACACAATCGCTGTGTACCATCTACAAGATGCACTGCAGCAACTCGCCAAGACTTCTTCGACAGCACCTCCCAAACCCGTGACCTCTACCACCTAGAAGGACAAGGGCAGCAAGTGCATGCGAACACCACCACATTCTCAAGGGCAATTAGGGATGGACAATAAATGCTGGCCTTGCCAGTAATGCCCATATGACAGGAATGAATAATTAAAAAACTGCACTTCAAAAGTGCTTCATTGGCTGTAAAGCACTGAGGGACAACATAAGCGTTACATAAATGCAAGTCTTCACGTTCTATGAAATATCTATATATGTAATATTTATAAGTGTAATATCTAAAGATGTAATATTAGTCGACCTCCAGTTTCTCCCTATCTACTCTGTCAAAACAACTCATTTTGAACGCCTCTATTAAATCTACTGTTAACCTTCTCTGCTCTAAGGAGAACAATCCCAGCTTCTCCAGTCTCTCCATGTGACTGAAGTCCCTCATCCCTGGGACCATTTTGGTCAATCTCCCCTTAACCTTCTCTGCTCTAAGGAGAACAACCCCAGCTTCTCCAGTCTCTCCACATCACTGAAGTCCCTCATCCCTGGAACCATTCTGGTAAATCTCCCCTTAATCTTCTCTGCTCTAAGGAGAACAACACCATGTTCTCCAGTCTCTCAATGTGACTGAAGTCCCTCATCCCTGGAACCATTCTGGTCAATCTGCTCTTAACCTTCTCTGCTCCAAGGAGAACAACCCCAGCTTCTCCAGTCTCTCCACATCACTGAATTCCGTCATCCCTGGGACCATTCTGGTCAATCTCCCCTTAATCTTCTCTACTCTAAGGAGAGCATGGGAGACTTGTCAAGAAGGTAAGAGCCCATGGGATCCAGGGCAACTTGGTACATTGGATCCAAAATTGGCTTCGTGGCAGGAGGCAGTGGGTGATGGTCGAAGGTTGTTTTTGTGACTGGAAGCCTGTGTCCAGTGGTGTACCGCAGGGATCGGTGCTGGGTCCTTTGCTGTTTGTAGTGTACATTAATGATTTAGATATGAATGTAGGAGGTATGATCAGTAAGTTTGCAGATGACACGAAAATTGGTGGGGTGGTAAATAGCGAGGAGGGAAGTCTCAGGCTGCAGGACGATATAGACGGGTTGGTCAAATGGGCAGAGCAGTGGCAAATGGAATTTAACCCTGAAAAGTGTGAGGTGATGCATTTTTGGGAGGACTAACAAGGCAAGGGAATACACAATGAATGGTAGGACCCTAGGAAGCACAGAGGATCAGAGGGACCTTGGCGTGCATGTACATAGATCCCTGAAGGCAGCAGGACAGGTAGAAAAGGTGGTTAAAAAGGCATTTCGGATACATGCCTTCATTAGCCGAGGCATAGAATATAAGAGCAGGGAGGTTATGATGGAGCTGTACAAAACGCTAGTTAGGCCACAGCTGGAATACTGTGTGCAGTTCTGGTCGCCACACTATAGGAAGGATGTGATTGCATTGGAGAGGGTGCAGAGGAGATTCACCAGGATGTTACCTGGGCTGGAGCGCTTCAGCTATGAAGAGAGACTGGACAGGCTGGGGTTGTTTTCCTTAGAGCAGCGAAGGCTGAGGGGGGACCTGATTGAGGTGTACAAAATTATGAGGGGCTTAGATAAGATAGATAGAAAGGAACTTTTCCCCTTAGTAGAGGGGTCAGTAACCAGGGGGCATAGTTTCAAGGTAAGGGGCAGGAGGTTTAGAGGGGATTTGAGGAACAACTTTTTCACCCAGAGGGTGGTTGGAATCTGGAACTCACTGCCTGAAAGGGTGGTAGAGGCAGGAACCCTCACAACATTCAAGAAGCATTTAGATGAGCACTTGAAACACCATAGCAAACAAGGCTATGGACCAAGTGCTGGAAAATGGGATAAAAATAGACAGGGCTTGATGGCCGGCGCGGACACGGTGGGCCGAAGGGCCTCTTTCTGTGCTTTATAACTCGATGACTCTATGACTCTATGAGAACAACAGTTCTGCCTGATGCAACAACCAGCTGTCTTGTATCAGACAACAACAACCAGCTTGTATTTAGAGAGATGTGGAAGTACCTGTAGACTCACGTTCCACAGTGATGGTTATGGTCCTCTCCACTGCTCCATGTCCATTCTCCGCCACACACTGATAGTCTCCAGCGACCCTGGGTGTAACGTGAGGAATCTCCAACCACAGCTCGTTGTTGGAACTTGTTCTGTTCAGTGTGACACCATGATGTCGCCAGGTCAGGTTAGAAGCCGGGAAGCTCACGACAGAGCAAAGTATCGCTGTAGAATTCCTTTCTTTGATATTGATCAATGAATTTTTAATCGTATCACGAGAAATAATGGAGAGATTCCGTGGGGCGTCTAAAGACAAATTAAGATCAGTTAACGTACATCGGCTGTGAAGCACTTTGAGAGACGCTGAGAATGTCAAAGGTGTGATATCAAAGCAAGTTCCTTCATCACAAAGCAGGTAATCCAAGCAGACACTTTAGTGCAGTACTGAGGGAGCGCCGCACTGTCGGAGGGTCAGTACTGAGGGAGCGCTGTCGGAGGGGCAGTACAGAGGGAGCGCCGCAGTGTCGGAGGGGCAGTACTGAGGGAGCGCCGCACTGTCGGAGGGGCGGTACTGAGGGAGCGCTGCACTGTCGGAAGGTCAGTACTGGGGGAGAGCCGCACTGTTGAAGGGACAGTACTGAGGGAGCGCCGCACTGTCGGAGGGTCAGTACTGGGGGAGTGCCGCACTGTCGGAGGGGCAGTACTGAGGGAGTGCTGCACTATCGGCGGGGTAGTACTGAGGGAGCGCCGCACTGTTGGAGGGACAGTACTGAAGGGAGTGCTGCACTATCGGAGGGACAGTACTGAGGGAGTGCCGCACTGTCGGAGGGACAGTACTGAGGGAGCGCCGCACTGTTGGAAGTGCTGTCTTTCACATGAGACATTAAACCGAGGGAACGTCTGCCCTCTCAGGTGGATGTAAAAGATCCCATGACACTATTCAATGAAGAGTCCTATCTGTAAAATACAGATGATCTTGACATCAGAACCATTGCTGCTTGTGGGATTTTGCTGTGCGCAAAGTAGACATTCACAGGTAATGTAGAATTAAGGATGTCCGTACTTACATTGCACAGTGAGTGCGAGGGTCTGCTCCGATGAAACAGATGGATATCTGACTCTGCAGGTGAGAGTTTGTCCGTGGTGTTTGAGTGATGGAATCAGGGACAGAACAGAAGTATATGTCAGAGTGACGCCATGCTGAGTTACACTGTTTGAGACTGACCCGGGTACGTCAGTGGGATTGACCCAGGTTAAGACAGGTGCTGTTCCATTGCACGTGGTGTTGAAGGTGCAGCTTACGTTCACACGCTTTCCTGCAATCATTTCAGCAGGGAATATCCTGGGTTTATCTGTGAAATCTAACACACAGAGAATGGATCCTTTTAGATAAATATAACGTGAGGCATCAGTTCAAATAGAAATCACAGTCCCGCAAGAGAAAGTACTTTTACAAGGATAATACCAGAACTGAGAGATTACAACGATTAGGAAAGATTGAACAGGCTGAGGCTCTTTTCTCTAGAAAAGAGAAGGCTGAGGGGTGACCTGATAGAGGTCTTTAAAATTATGTAGGGTTTCGATAGGCTAGACGTAGAGACGATGTTTCCACTTGTGGGGGAGACCAGAACTAGGGGCCGTCAATATAAGATAGTCACTGATAAATCCAATCGGGAATTCAGGAGAAACTTCTTTCCCAGAGAGTGGTGAGAATGGGGAGCTCGCTACCACAGGGAGTGGTTGAGGCGAATAGCAGAGATACATTTAAGGGGAAGCTGGAAAAACACATGAGGGAGAAAGGAATAGAAGGATATGGTGATGGGGGGAGATGAAGTGGGGTGGGAGGAGGCTGGTGTGGAGCATAAACACCGGGATGGACCAGTTGTGCTGAATGGCCTCTTTCTGTGCGGTAGACTCGATGTAACTTTGTGTGAATCTGTAAGAAGAAATTGTTTCCTATTTCCAGGGTTTGCGGAGTGTCTGTCACTGAGCTTAATACACTTTCTCTCAACCAACATTTAAAAGAAAGACTTGCATTCCCACAACGCATTTCATGACCTCAGGACGACCCAAAGCGCTTCACAGCCAATGAAGTACTTTTGAAGTGTTAAACCAGATGATCTGCTCATTATCACATTGCTGTTTGTGGGAGCTTGCTGTGCACAAATTGGCTGTCACATTTCCTACATTACAACAGTGACCACACCTCAAAAAAAGACCTTAATTGTCTGTGAAGCGCTTTGGAACCTCCTGAGGTGGTGAAAGGTGCTGGAGAAATGTGAGACTGTCTTTTGTCTGTATGTAAGACTTTTAAACACGATTAGAGAGATAGATGGGAGTCGATAACCTGATAACAATGATGGACACAGTCAAGACATTCAATCATTGATAATAAAGTGAGTATTAGAGGTTGATTTAGGACTGAACTGGAAGGTATCGCCAGGTTATTGATAATCAGACGCTGTGTTATAATAAGCTGTGTTTTGTGTTAATGTGTAACCGCCACAGTTTATGTTATTTCCCACTGACTGTTGAGCGTGAATTGTGGAGTAATTATAACCCAGCACTTACCAGAAACATGAAGCTGTGTTACAGGGTGGTAGTCAAACTGATTCCAGAAGTCAAATTCTATTTTGAAATAATAAACTCCTGCGTCTCGCTGTGTGATGTTGTTTATAATCAGGGAACAGTCACCATCTCTCAGGTCTCCAGACAGCCGGGTCCGATGGCGAAACTGTGACGACTCATAATAGTGATCCTTGGAGTGAAAGGCTATAGGCCATGATCTCCATTTCTCATTATACCAGATCCCAACTCGCGGTTGGTTTGCCAGACGCGATGGATAAGTGTAATGACATGGAATCTGTGCACACAAACCTTCCTGTGCTGTCACCTCTCGTGGAGTCTCGCCTTTCCACTCCTCTGACAATACAGCTGGGGAGAGAAATATCAATGTTTAGCACTGGATGGCTTGTCGCTCCACTGGACTCGATATCCACCCCCTCCGTCACTGGCGCACAGTGTCTGCAGTGTGGACCATCTACAGGACACACAAGGAACTCACCAAGGTTACATTGACAGCACCGCCCTCCCCTGCGAACTCTACCACCCAGAAGGACAAGAGCTACTGAGACAACACAATCCAAGAATGAATATCAAACACTGCGCACCGTGTTCTGTGATTGGGGAGCATTATAGTGAACCCACATTAGTCAAACACGATCTGCCTTTTAAAAATCCATGTTGGCTCTCCTTAATTAGCTTAAACATCTCCAAGTTTCCGATAATTTTTTCCTTGATTATTGTTTCTAAAACTTTACCCACCATCGATGTTAAACTGACCGGCCTGTAGTTACTAGGATTGTCCTTTCACCCTTTCTTGAACAATTGGGTCACATTTGCCACTTTCCAATCCTCAGGCACTTCCCCCGTATCTAGGGAAGATTGGAAAATTATGGCAAGCCCTTCCGTTAACTCCTCCCCCAACTCCCTGAGCAAGTCTGACCTTCTTGTTTGTTCTTCAGCCCTTCAGATTGTCGAAGTTGATTCAGTCTACTTGGTGAATTTTGGCTCCTCATTATCCAAGGAATCACTTTGGATCCTCATTGTCTAAGGAATCTCTTTGGATTCTCATTGTCGAAGGAATCTCTTTGGATTCTCATTGTCTAAGGAATCACTTTGGATTCTCATTGTCTAAGGAATCTCTTTGGATTCTCATTGTCTAAGGAATCTCTTTGGATTCTCATTGTCTAAGGAATCTCTTTGGATCCTCATTGTCATTCTATGAAATATAACTGCACAGCAGATCAGAGGCAAACAGAGAAACTGTATATATGACACATTTATACACTTCCTTTCTTGTTTGCTTGTTATCTTTAACATATCTTGCACCCTTACCAAGGTATGAGGGCTGAACTGCCTGTCTATTCTAAGCGCTGCTGTTTTGTCGTCATGGCGACCTGTAACTAAAATTATGATCTCTGCGCTCCTCCAATTCTGACCTCTTGTCCATCCCCGAGTTTTAGGGAGGGAATTCCAGAGCTTAGGGTCGAGACGGCTGAAGGCACGGCCGCCATTGGTGGAGCGATGGAAATCGGGGAGGCACAAGAGGCCAGAATGGGTGGAACGCAGAGATCCCGGAGGCTTGCAGGGCTGAAGGAGGTTACAGAGATAGTGAGGCAGGGGGCGAGTCCATGGAGCGATTTGAAGACGAGGATGAGGATTTTAAATTTGGGGCGTTGCCGGACCGGGAGCCAATGTAGATCAGCGAGCGCAGGGTTGAGGTGTGAACGGGACTTGGTGCGAGTTAGGACACTGGGTCACTGCTGAATTTGGCCCCCAATCATAGCTCAATAAGAATGATCTTTCACAAAGACTATTAACCATAAATATGTCCGAGCTGACGATGATATTAACAGGCTCGAGGGGCCGAATGGGCCTCCTCCTGTTCCTGTGTAACAGGCTCGAGGGGATAAATGGGCCTCCTCCTGTTCCTGTGTAACAGGCTCGAGGGGCTAAATGGGCCTCCTCCTGTTTCTGTGTAACAGGATCGAGGGGCTGAATGGATCTCCTCCTGTTCTTGTGTAACAGGTACAAGGGGCTGAATGGGCCTCCTACTGTTCCTGTGTAACAGGCTCGAGGGGGCTGAATGGGCCTCCTCCTGTTCCTGTGTAACAGGCTCGAGGGGGCTGAAATGGTCCTCCTCCTATTCCTGTGTAACAGGCTCGAGGGGCTGAATGGGCCTTCTCCTGTTCCTATATAACAGGCTCGAGAGGCTGAATGGGCGTCCTCCTGTTCCTGTGTAACAGACCGTGGGGCTGAATGGGCCTACTCCTGTTCCTGTGTAACAGGCTCGAGGGGCTGAATGGGCCTCCTCCTGTTCCTGTGTAACATGCTCGAGGTGGCTGAATGGGCCTCCTACTCTTCCTGTGTAACAGGCTCGAGCGTCTGAATGTGCCTCCTCTTTTACCCAGAGAGCTGTGGAGGCTGAATCATTGAATATATTCAAGGTGGAGATAGACAGATTTTTGAACAATAAGGGAGTGAAGGGTTATGGGTAGCGGACACAGAAATGGAGGTGAGCCCAAGATCAGATCAGCCATGGTCTCATTGAATGGCTTGGCAGGCTCGAGGGGCCGAATGTCCGACTCATAAGAGTCACACAGAAGGATGCCATTCAGCCCATTGAGTCCGTGCTGGCTCTCTGTAGAGCAATCCAGTCAGTCCCATTCCCCCCGCTCTATCCCCATAGCTCTGCAAGTTTATTTCCCTCAAGTGCCTATCCAGTCTCCACTTGAAAACATTGAGTGTCTCCGCTTCCACCACTTCCGTCGGCAGTGAGTTCCAGGTCATCACCACTCGCTGCGTAAAAAAGTTTTTGCTCACACCGCACCCTGTATCTCTTGCCAAAAACCTTAAATCTGTGTCCCCTAGTGTCTTCACATTGTCTAATGAATCTCTTTGGATCTTCATTGTTTAAGGAATCTCTTTGGATCCTCATTGTCTGAGGAATCACTTTTGATCCTCATTGTCTAAGGAATCTCTTTGGATCCTCATTGTCGAAGGAATCTCTTTGGATCCTCATTGTCTGAGGAATCACTTTTGATCCTCATTGTCTAAGGAATCTCTTTGGATTCTCATTGTCTAAGGGATTATTTTAGGTCCAACAATATTGCTGTAGGGTGATTCCGATATAGTATTGTAGACTGACTTGTCCCCAAGCTCAGCACTGGCCCTACTCCAGCAGACTCTTTGAAGCACAGGAGCGAATCGCCTCTTGCCTGAGCCCTGAATGTGTCGGAGGAGCAGAGGCGTTGGGTTCATGACTTTTACAGGCGGTCTCGCTGCATGTTTGTTAAAACTGAACTGGGCCTCACACTAAACGTCGGTGGCAAACACCTCTTGTTCCGTGTTCGTCTGAAATATTCATTGTTTCAGCCGGACTGTGGGGAAAGAGCGGGGGAGTGGGATTAATTGGATAGCTCTACCAAAGAGCCGGCACAGGCACGATGGGCAGAATGGCCTCCTTCTGTGCTGTATCATTCTATGATTCTATGAAATATAACTGCACTGCAGATCAGAGGCAAACAGAGAAAATGTATATATGACACCTTTATATACTTCCTGTCTTGTTTGCTTGTTATCTTAACCACATCTTGCACCCTTACCATGGTATGAGGACTCAACTGCCTGTCTATTCTTAGCGCTGCTGTGTTGTCGTCATGGCAACTTGTAACTAAAATTTTGGATCTCTGTGCTCCTCCAATTCTGGCCTCTTCTCCATCCCCGAGTTTTAGAAAGGAATTCCAGAGCTTAGGGTCGAGACGTCTGAAGGCACGGCCGCCATTGGTGGAGCGATGGAAATCGGGGAGGCACAAGAGGCCAGAATGGGTGGAACGCAGAGATCCCGGAGGCTTGCATGGCTGGAGGAGGTTACAGAGATAGTGAGGCAGGGGGCGAGGCCATGGAACGATTTGAAGACGAGGATGAGGGTTTTAAATTTGGGGCGTTGCCGGACCGGGAGCCAATGTAGATCAGCGAATGCAGGGTTGAGGAGTGAACGGGACTTGGTGCGAGTTAGGACACTGGGTTACTGCTGAATTTGGTCCCCAATCATAGCTCAATAAGAATGATCTTTCACAAAGACTATTAACCATAAATATATCCGAGCTGACGATGATATTACCTTGGAGAAGTGACAGGAGGAAGTAAGATTTCCTGATCATTGTCCGCTCCCAGATATTTCATCAACTTCTCACTCTCAAGGTCTGAAAGAGAAAGGAGTTAATGAGACCTCACCTCTTGCCCGACAGCTCTCGAGAGATCAAAACTGCTTTGTGACAATGTCTTCACGGACTAATTTTACTGACTGTGGGATGATAGGTGCTCTGCAGTGAGTTACAAGGCTTTAAGAAAGAAAAACAAAGGAATACTTGCATTTCTCCAGACACTTTCACCACCTCAGGATGTCCCAAAGCGCTTCACAGCCAATGAAGTACTTCTGACAGTGTAGTCACTGTTGTAATGTAGGAAACGCGGCAGCCAAATTGCACACAGCAAGATCCCACATACGGCGATGGGATAAACGGTCACACAGTCTGTTCTTGATGTTACCGACACTCACTGCTTGGGTCGAATGTCCTCTTCCTGGGCTGCACCCTTTGTGTATCCAATTAGAAAGGGTTGATGTGTCGCTGTGAGTTAAATCAGGAAGCGGGCAACAAGTGAGAAAACATCACTTGGTCCGGCCCTATAAGAAAACACTTAACCCTTTGTGTCCTGACACTCTGAAGATATTTCTGCTCTAAGATGGGCAGCCGTTGCCATGGAGTTTCCACCGGGGCTCAGTGGGTTTAGCTCTATCTCTTTCTCTCCCTCTCTCTCTCCCACTCTCTCGCCTCTGAGTCAGAAGGTTGTGGGCTCAGAGACTTTTGAGTGATGCTGGTTGAGGGATAAATATTGGCCCCAGGACACCGGGGAGAACTCCCCCTGCTCTTCTTCAAAATAGTGGCCCTGGGATCTTTTACGTCCACCTGAGAGAGCAGACAGGGCATCGGTTTAACATCTCATCCGAAAGGCGGCACCTCCGACAGTGCAGTGCTCCCTCAGTACTCATTGAATCATAGAATCATAGAAAGTTACAGCACGGAAGGAGGCCATTTCGGTCCATCGTGTCCGCGCCGGCCAACAAAGAGCTACACAGCCAATCCCACTTCCCAGCTCTTGGTCCGTAGCCCTGCAGCTTAGAGCATCTCAAGTGCACATCAAGTACTTTTTAAATGTGGTTAGGGTTCCTGCCTATACCACCCTTTCAGGCAGTGAGTTCCAGACCCCCACCACCCTCTGGGTGAAGACATTTCCCCTCAAATCCCCACTAAACCTTCCCCCAATTACTTTAAATCTGTGCCCCCTGGTTTTAGACCCCTCTGCTAAGGGAAATACATCCTTTCTATCCACTTTATCTAGGCCCCTCATGACTTTATACACCTCAATAAGGTCTCCCCTCAGCCTCCTCTGTTCCAAGGAAAACAGGCCCAGCCTATCCAATCTTTCCTCATAGCTAAGATTCTCTACTCCTGGCAACATCCTTGTAAAGCTCCTCTGTACCCTCTCTAGTGCAATCACATCTTTCCTGTAATGTGGTGACCAGAACTGCACACAGTACTCTAGCTGAGGCCTAACAAGTGTTTTATACAGTTGAAGCATAAACCCCCTGCTCTTGTATAATATTGAGAGGTCGCACAACACCAGGTTATAGTCCAACAGTTTTATTTGAAATCACAAGCTTTCGGAGCTATCACTCCTTCCTCAGGTGAAGTAAATTGGATACAGAATCGCCAGAGCATATATAGATGGAAAAAAAAGCATGTGTACTTTACAATTGCAGACCAATAAATTAAATCATCCTGACTATCTGCCGAGGTGTGATAAAGTTAATTAAGTCAGCCAGGAAGGTACCACATCAAAAGACATAGCAAGATACAACTGAGACAATGAGGTGTAGTCGCAGGGGTTCCAACGTGTCAAAAGCTGCCGTCTGTATGTAAAACGAAAAGCTTTAAAAAAAATTTACTTTTTTACTGGGAAAATTTTTACTTTTTTACTGGGAATCACATCTGTGAACAAGCTAACGACGACTCGAGTCCGGATCACGTCATGTATCGTGACATAAACCCAAGATCCCGATTGAGACCGTCTTCATGAGTTCGGAACTTGGCTATCAGTTTCTGCTCGATGATTTTGCGTTGTCGTGTGTTTCTAAGGTTGCCTTGGAGAACGCTTACCCGCAGATCCGAGGCTGAATGTCCTTGACTGCTGAAGTGTTCCCCGACTGGGAGGTAACAATCCTGCCTGGCGATTGTTGCGCGGTGCTCGTTCATACGTTGTCTCAGTGTCTGCATGGTCTCGCCGATGTACCATGCCGCGGTGCATTCTTTCCTGCAACGTATGAGGTAGACAACGTTGGCCGAGTCACATGAGTATGTACCATGTACCTGGTGGGTAGTGTCCTCACGTGTGATGGTGGTATCTGTGTTGATGATCTGGCATGTCTTGCAGAGTTTGCCATGGCAGGGTTGTGTGGTGTCGTGGTCGCTGTTATCCTGAAAGCTGGGTAATTTGCTGCGAACGATGGTACTTCTGAGGTTAGGCGGCTGTTTGAAGGCAAGTAGTGGAGGCGTGGGAATGGCCTTAGCGAGGTGTTTGTCGTCATCGATGACATGTTGAAGGCTGCGAAGAACATGTCGTAGTTTCTCCGCTCCGGGGAAGTACTGGACGACGTAGGGTACCCTGTTGGTTGTGTCCCGTGTTTGCCTTCTGAGGAGGTCTATGCGATTTTTCGCTGTGGCCCGTCGGAACTGTCGATCGATGAGTCGAGCGTCATATCCCGTTCTTACGAGGGCGTTTTTCAGCGTCCGTAGGTGTCCATCGCGTTCCTCCTCGTCTGAGCAGATCCTGTGTATTCGCAGGGCTTGTCCATAGGGGATGGCTTCTTTAACATGGTTAGGGTGGAAGCTGGAGAAGTGGAGCATCGTGAGGTTGTCCGTGGGCTTGCGGTAGAGTGAAGTGCTGAGGTGTCCGTCTTTGATGGAGATTCGTGTGTCCAGGAATGAGACCGATTCTGAGGAGTAGTCCATGGTGAGTTTGATGGTGGGATGGAACTTGTTTATGTTATCGTGTAGTCTTTTCAGTGATCCTTCGCCATGGGTCCAAAGGAAGAAAATGTCGTCGATGTATCTGGTGTACAGCGTTGGCTGGAGGTCCTGTGCAGCGAAGAAGTCTTGCTCGAACTTGTGCATGAAGATGTTGGCGTATTGGGGTGCGAATTTGGTCCCCATGGCTGTTCCGTGTGTTTGGGTAAAAAAATGGTTGTCGAAGGTGAAGACATTGTGGTCAAGGATGAAGCGGATGAGTTGTAGGATGGCGTCTGGAGATTGGCTGTTGTTGATGTTGAGTACTGAGGCTGTTGCAGCGATGCCGTCATCGTGGGGGATACTGGTGTAGAGTGCCGATACGTCCATCGTGGCAAGGAGTGTTCCTGGTTCAACTGGTCCGTGGGTGCTGAGTTTCTGTAAGAAGTCTGTAGTGTCGCGACAGAAGCTGGGGGTTCCCTGTACGATGGGTTTCAGAATGCCCTCGACGTATCCAGAGAGGTTCTCACACAGGGTTCCATTGCCTGATACGATAGGACGTCCGGGTGTGTTGGCTTTGTGTATCTTTGGGAGGCAGTAGAAGTCTCCCACGCGGGGAGTACGTGGGATGAGAGCGCGTAGGATGTTTTGAAGGTCTGGATCGAAGGTCTTGATCAGTCTATTGAGTTGGCGGGTGTGTTCTTTGGTCGGATCTGCGGGTAGCTGTCTGTAGTGTTCCTGGTTGTCCAGTTGTCGGTATGCTTCTTTACAATAGTCCGTTCTGTTCTGTATGACGATGGCTCCTCCTTTGTCCGCTGGTTTGATGACAATGTTGCGGTTGGTCTTGAGAGCGTGGATGGCGTTGCGTTGTGCTCGGGTGACATTCTGGACTGTCTTGTGAGTGCGGCTGATGAATCTGGCGTTGATGCATTTCCTGACAGCTTGAGCATACATGTCAAGCTTGGGGCAGCGACCCTCCGGAGGGGTCCAGTTTGACTCTTTTTTCTTCGGTTGCTGCACTGCGAGTCCCTCTGTCTGCTGTTCTGGATCATTGATTGTCTCATTGGGTTTGTTGCTGACATCTTGGGATTTGTGGAAGTATTCCCGGAGCCTCATTCTCCTGATGAATTCCTCCGTGTCTGCCGCGAGACCGATGGGGTCCATTTTGGTGGTTGGGCAGAACTTGAGCCCTAGGGCGAGAACTTCGATTTCGTCTGGTTGAAGGGTGTGGTCCGACAGGTTGACGATGGACTTCCCTGTGGTTGCAACCATGGTACCGGGGGAGGCTTGGTTGCTGCTGGTGGTGATGCCGAGTTTCTCAAGCTTCCTGTTCTTGATGCGCATGTAGGCAGCGTAGTTCCGTTGCCTCGTCTGTTTGGTGGTGTCTCGTAACTGGTCTGCTGTGTCCTGAGCACAGGCTGAGAGCATGGACTCTATCTTGGTTTCGAGGTTGTGGCGTTTGCTGTAGAGCTGGTGTACGAGATGGTTGAGGAGTGTGCGAGAGGTACGACGGCAGAGTCTCTCAGCGTAGTCTGTGTTGTATGTCGACTTGAGTGGGTTCGTGATCTGTAGTCCTTTCGGGATCTTGTCTGCTTTCTTGCATCTCTGTAGATACTTGATGTCGGTGTCGATATGCGCGATCTTCTTGGCGATTCTTGTATAATATGCCAGGGCTAATAAAGGCAAGCATTCCGTATGACTTCTTAACCACCTTATCTACCTGGCCTGCTAACTTCAGGGATCTGTGGACATGCACTCCAAGGTCCCTTTGTTCCTCTACACTACTCAGTGTCCTACCATTTAATATGTATTCACTTTCCTTGTAGCACTCCCCAAATGCATTACCTCACACTTCCCCGGATTGATTTCCATTTGCCACTGTTCTGCACAACTGACCAATTTATTGATATCGTCCTGCAGTCTACAGCTTCCGTCTTCAGTATCAACCACACAGCCCATTTTAGTATCATTTGCAAACTTCTGAATCATACCCGCTATATTCAAGTCCGGCAGTGCAGTGCTCCCTCAGCACTGTCCCTCCGACACTGCAGTGCTCCCTCAATACTGCCCCTCCGACAATGCAGCACTCCCTCAGTACTGCCCCTCGGACAGTGCAGCGTTCTCTCAGTACTGCCCCTCCGACAGTGCAGTGCTCCCTCGGTACTGCCACTCTGACAGTGCAGCGCTCTCTCAGTACCGCCCCTCCGACAGTGCAGCACTCCTTCAGTACTGCCCCTCCGACAGTGCGGCGCTCTTTCAGTACTGCCCCTCGGACAGTGCAGTGCTCCCTCAGTACTGCCCCTCCGACAATGCGGCGCTCCCTCAGTACTGCCCCTCCGACAGTGCAGCGCTCCCTCAGTACTGCCCCTCCGACAATGCGGCGCTCCCTCAGTACTGCCCCTTGGACAGTGCAGTGCTCCCTCAGTACTGCCCCTCCGACAGTGCGGCGCTAACTCAGTACTGCCCCTCCGACAGTGCGCCACTCCCTCAGTACTGCCCCTCCGACAGTGCGGCGCTCCCTCAGTACTGCCCCTCCGACAGTGGGGCGCTAACTCAGTACTGCCCCTCCGACAGTGCGCCACTCCCTCAGTACTGCTCCTCCGACAGTGCGGCGATCCCTCAGTACTGCCACTCCGACAGTGCGGCGATCCCTCAGTACTGCCCCTCCGACAGTGCGGCGCTCCCTCAGTACTGCCCCTCTGACAGTGCGGCGCTCCCTCAATACTGCCCCTCCGACAGTGCGGCGCTCCCTCAGTACTGCCCCTCCGACAGTGCGGCGATCCCTCAGTACTGCCCCTCCGACAGTGCGGTGCTCCCTCAGTAGTGGCACCATGAGTCTCGGTCTGGATAATGTGTTCAAGTCTCTGGAGTGAGGCCTTGAACCCACAACCTTCTGACTCAGAGGCGAGAGTGAGTAAGAGAGAGTGCTGAAAACACTGAGCTACAACTGAGCAGGATAGATTGAGGATTGTGTTAGGAACAGAGAACCCAGTCTGGCCTTGTGTTGATAAAGGGAAGTCTTTCAATTTTAGTTTATTTTTCAAAGGAGAAATAATCTCAAATGGAATATAGGATCTGTCATTATGTTGTGTGAAATTTCTTTCCTTCCTATTTCTCAATCATAATCTCGAACAACGGAGTCCGGAACAAGGGGGCAGAATCTTAAAATTAGAGCCAGTCTGTTCAGGGCTGATGTCAGGAAGCACTTCTTCACACAAAGGGTGGTGGAAATCTGGAACACTCGCCCCTAAAAAGGCTGTGGATGCAGGAATCTTTAGAAATTGAGATTGCTAGATTTTTGTTGGTTAATAATGTCAATGGTGTGGGGCTGAATGGGCCTCCAGTTCCTGTGTAACAGGCTCGAGGGGCTGAATGGGCCTCCTCTTGTTTTGTGTAACAGGCTCGAGGGGCTGAATGGGCCTCCTCCTGTTCCTGTGTAACAGGCTCGAGGGGCTGAATGGGCCTCCTCCTGTTCCTGTGTAACAGGCTCGAGGGGCTGAATGGGCCTCCTCCTGTTCCTGTGTAACAGGTTCGAGGGGTTGAATGGGCCTCCTCTTGTTTTGTGTAACAGGCTCGAGGAACTGAATGGGCCTCCTCCTGTTCCTGTGTAACAGGCTCGAGGGGGCTGAATTGGCCTGCTCCTGTTCTTGTGTAAATGGCTCGAGGGGCTGAATGGGACTCCTCCAGTTCCTGTGTAACAGGTTCGAGGGGCTGAATGGGCCTCCACTTGTTTTGTGTTACAGGCTCGAGGGGCTGAAGGGGCCTCTTCCTGTACTTGTGTAAACGGCTCAAGGGGCTGAATGGGCCTCCTCCTGTTCTTGTGTAACAGGCTCAAGGGGCTGAATGGGCCTCTTCCTGTAGTTGTGTAAAAGGCTGGAGGGGCTGAATGGGCCTCCTCCTGCTCTTGTGTAACAGGATCGAGGGGGCTGAATGGGCCTCCTGCTGTTCCTGTGCAACAGGCTCGAGGGGCTGAATGGGCCTCCTCCTGTTCTGTGTAACAGGCTCGAGGGAATGAATGGCCTCCCCCTGTTCCTGTGTAACAGGCTCGAGGGGTTGAATGGGTTCCTCCTGTTCTTCTGTAACAGGCTCGAGGGAATGAATGGCCTCCCCCTGTTCCTGTGTAACAGGCTCGAGGGGTTGAATGGGTTCCTCCTGTTCTTCTGTAACAGGCTCGAGGGGCTGAATGGGCCTCCTTCTGCTCCTGTGTAACAGCCTTGAGGGGCTGAATTGGCCTCCTCCTTTATTTATGTAACAGGCTCGAGGGGCTGAATGGGCCTCCTCCTGTTCCTGTGTAACAGGCTCGAGGGGCTGAATGGGTTCCTCCTGTTCTTGTGTAACAGGCTCGAGGGGCTGAAAGGGCCTCCTCCTGTTCTTGTGTAACAGGCTCGAGGGACTGAATGTGCCTCCTCCTGTTCCTGTGTAACAGGCGCGAGGGGCTGAATGGGCCGTATCCTGTTCCTGTGTAACAGGCTCGAGGGGCTGAATGGTCTTCCTCTCGTTCCTGTGAAACAGGATAGAGGGGCTAAATGGGCCTCCTCCTGTACTTGGGTAAAAGGCTCGAGGGGCTGAATGGGCCTCCGCCTGTTCTTGTGTAACAGGCTCGAGGGCCTGAATAGGCCTACTCCTGTTCCTGTGTAACAGGCTGGAGGGGTTGAATGGGACTCCTCCTGTTCCTGTGTAACAGGCTGGAGGGGTTGAATGGGACTCCTCCTGTTCCTGTGTAACAGGTTCGAGAGGCTGAATGTTCCTCCTCCTGTTC
Organism: Squalus acanthias; assembly: GCA_030390025.1. NCBI lineage: Eukaryota > Metazoa > Chordata > Chondrichthyes > Squaliformes > Squalidae > Squalus > Squalus acanthias. Next base: position 868,795 of record JASTWF010000069.1, read on the forward strand.
CTGTGTAACAGGCTCGAGGGGCTGAATGGGCCTCCTCGTGTCCTGTGTAACAGGCTCGAGGGGGCTGAATGGCCCTCCTCCTGTTCCTGTGTAACAGGCTCGAGGGGCTGAATGGCCCTCCTCCTGTTCCTGTGTAACAGGCTCAAGGGGCTGAATGGCCCTCCTCCTGTTCCTGTGTAACAGACTCGAGGGGCTGAATGTTCCTCCTCCTGTTTCTGTGTAACAGGCTCGAGGGGCTGAATGGTCCTCCTCGTGTCCTGTGTAACAGGCTCGAAGGGCTGAATGGACCTCCTCCTGTTCCTGTGTAACAGGCTCGAAGGGCTGAATGTGCCTCCTGTTTTTCCTGTGTAACAGGCTCGTGCGACTGAATGGCCTCCTCCTGTTACAGTGAAACAGCTCGAGGGGCTGAATGGTCGTCCTACTGTTCCTGTTTAACAGGCTCGAGTGGCTGAATGGGCCACCTCCTGTTCCTGTGTAACAGGCTCGAGGGGGCTGAATGGACATCCTCCTGTTCCTGTTTAACAGGCTCGAGGGGCTGAATGGGCCTCCTCCTGTTCCTGTGTAACAGGCTCGATGGGCTGAATGGACCACCTCCTGTTCCTGTGCAACAGGCTCGAGGGGGCTGAATGGACATCCTCCTGTTCTGTGTAACAGGCTCGAGGGAATGAATGGCCTCCCCCTGTTCCTGTGTAACAGGCTCGAGGGGCTGAATGGGTTCCTCCTGTTCTTGTGTAACAGGCTCAAGGGGCTGAATGGGCCTCCTTCTGCTCCTTTGTAACAGGCTCGAGGGGCTGAATTGGCCTCCTCCTTTATTTATGTAACAGGCTCAAGGGGCTGAATGGGCCTCCTCCTGTTCCTGTGTAACAGGCTCGAGGGGCTGAATGGGTTCCTCCTGTTCTTGTGTAACAGGCTCGAGGGGCTGAAAGGGCCTCCTCCTGTTCCTGTGTAACAGGCTCGAGGGAATAATGTGCCTCCTCCTGTTCCTGTGTAACAGGCTCGAGGGGCTGAATGGTCTTCCTCTCGTTCCTGTGAAACATGATAGAGGGGCTAAATGGGCCTCCTCCTGTACTTGGGTAAAAGGCTCGAGGGGCTGAATGGGCCTCCGCCTGTTCTTGTGCAACAGGCTATAGGGCCTGAATGGGCCTACTCCTGTTCCTCTGTAACAGGCTGGAGGGGTTGAATGGGACTCCTCCTGTTCCTGTGTAACAGGCTGGAGGGGTTGAATGGGACTCCTCCTGTTCCTGTGTAACAGGTTCGAGAGGCTGAATGGGCCTCCTCCTGTTCCTGTGTAACAGGAAAAATGGGCTAAATGGGCCTCCTCCTGTACTTGTGTAAAAGGGTCGAGGGGCTAAATGGGCCTCCGCTTGTTCTTATGTAACAGGCTCGAGGGGCTGAATGGCCCTCCTCCTGTTCCTGTGTAACAGGCTCAAGGGGCTGAATTGGCCTCCTCCTTTTCTTATGCAACAGGCTCGAGGGGCTGAATGTTCCTCCTCCTGTTCCTGTGTAACAGGCTCGAGGGGCTGAATGGTCCTCCTCGTGTCCTGTGTAACAGGCTCGCGGGGGCTGAATGGGCCTCCTCCTGTTCCTGTGTAACAGCCTCAAGGGGCAGAATGGCCTCCTCCTGTTCCTGTGTAACAGGCTCGAGGGGTTGAATGGGCCTCCTCCTTTTCCTATGGTAACAGACTCGAGGGGCTGAATCGGCCTCCTCCTGTTACTGTGTAGCAGGCTCGAGGGGCTGAATGGGCCTCCTCCTGTTACTGTGTAACAGGCTCGAGGGGCTGAATGTTCCTCCTCCTGTTCCTGTGTAACAGGCTGGAGGGGTTGAATGGGACTCCTCCTGTTCCTGTGTAACAGGCTGGAGGGGTTGAATGGGACTCCTCCTGTTCCTGTGTAACAGGTTCGAGAGGCTGAATGTTCCTCCTCCTGTTCCTGTGTAACAGGCTCGAGGGGCTGAATGGGCCTCCTCGTGTCCTGTGTAACAGGCTCGAGGGGGCTGAATGGCCCTCCTCCTGTTCCTGTGTAACAGGCTCGAGGGGCTGAATGGCCCTCCTCCTGTTCCTGTGTAACAGGCTCAAGGGGCTGAATGGCCCTCCTCCTGTTCCTGTGTAACAGACTCGAGGGGCTGAATGTTCCTCCTCCTGTTTCTGTGTAACAGGCTCGAGGGGCTGAATGGTCCTCCTCGTGTCCTGTGTAACAGGCTCGAAGGGCTGAATGGACCTCCTCCTGTTCCTGTGTAACAGGCTCGAAGGGCTGAATGTGCCTCCTGTTTTTCCTGTGTAACAGGCTCGTGCGACTGAATGGCCTCCTCCTGTTACAGTGAAACAGCTCGAGGGGCTGAATGGTCGTCCTACTGTTCCTGTTTAACAGGCTCGAGTGGCTGAATGGGCCACCTCCTGTTCCTGTGTAACAGGCTCGAGGGGCTGAATGGACATCCTCCTGTTCCTGTTTAACAGGCTCGAGGGGCTGAATGGGCCTCCTCCTGTTCCTGTGTAACAGGCTCGATGGGCTGAATGGACCACCTCCTGTTCCTGTGCAACAGGCTCGAGGGGGCTGAATGGACATCCTCCTGTTCTGTGTAACAGGCTCGAGGGAATGAATGGCCTCCCCCTGTTCCTGTGTAACAGGCTCGAGGGGCTGAATGGGTTCCTCCTGTTCTTGTGTAACAGGCTCAAGGGGCTGAATGGGCCTCCTTCTGCTCCTTTGTAACAGGCTCGAGGGGCTGAATTGGCCTCCTCCTTTATTTATGTAACAGGCTCAAGGGGCTGAATGGGCCTCCTCCTGTTCCTGTGTAACAGGCTCGAGGGGCTGAATGGGTTCCTCCTGTTCTTGTGTAACAGGCTCGAGGGGCTGAAAGGGCCTCCTCCTGTTCCTGTGTAACAGGCTCGAGGGAATAATGTGCCTCCTCCTGTTCCTGTGTAACAGGCTCGAGGGGCTGAATGGTCTTCCTCTCGTTCCTGTGAAACATGATAGAGGGGCTAAATGGGCCTCCTCCTGTACTTGGGTAAAAGGCTCGAGGGGCTGAATGGGCCTCCGCCTGTTCTTGTGCAACAGGCTATAGGGCCTGAATGGGCCTACTCCTGTTCCTCTGTAACAGGCTGGAGGGGTTGAATGGGACTCCTCCTGTTCCTGTGTAACAGGCTGGAGGGGTTGAATGGGACTCCTCCTGTTCCTGTGTAACAGGTTCGAGAGGCTGAATGGGCCTCCTCCTGTTCCTGTGTAACAGGAAAAATGGGCTAAATGGGCCTCCTCCTGTACTTGTGTAAAAGGGTCGAGGGGCTAAATGGGCCTCCGCTTGTTCTTATGTAACAGGCTCGAGGGGCTGAATGGCCCTCCTCCTGTTCCTGTGTAACAGGCTCGAGGGGCTGAATTGGCCTCCTCCTTTTCTTATGCAACAGGCTCGAGGGGCTGAATGTTCCTCCTCCTGTTCCTGTGTAACAGGCTCGAGGGGCTGAATGGTCCTCCTCGTGTCCTGTGTAACAGGCTCGCGGGGGCTGAATGGGCCTCCTCCTGTTCCTGTGTAACAGCCTCAAGGGGCAGAATGGCCTCCTCCTGTTCCTGTGTAACAGGCTCGAGGGGTTGAATGGGCCTCCTCCTTTTCCTATGGTAACAGACTCGAGGGGCTGAATCGGCCTCCTCCTGTTACTGTGTAGCAGGCTCGAGGGGCTGAATGGGCCTCCTCCTGTTACTGTGTAACAGGCTCGAGGGGCTGAATGTTCCTCCTCCTGTTCCTGTGTAACAGGCTCGAGGGGGCTGAATGGGCCTCCTCCTGTTCCTGTGTAACAGCCTCGAGGGGCAGAATGGCCTCCTCCAGTTCCTGTGTAACAGGCTCGAGGGTCTGAATGGGCCTCTTCCTTTTCCTATGGTAACAGACTCGAGCGGCTGAATGGGCCTCCTCCTGTTCCTGTGTAACAGGCTCGAGGGGCTGAATGTTCCTCCTCCTGTTCCTGTGTAACAGGCTCGAGGGGGCTGAATGGGCCTCCTCCTGTTCCTGTGTAACAGCCTCGAGGGGCTGAATGGGCCTCCTCCTGTTCCTGTGTAACAGGCTCGAGGGGGCTGAATGGACCCCCTCCCGTTCCTGTGTAACTGGCTCGAGGGGCTGAATGGGCCTCCTCCTGTTCCTGTGTAACAGGCTCGAGGGGCTAAATGGGCCTCCTCCTGTTCCTGTGTAACCAGTTCGAGGGGCTGAATGGGGCTCCTCCTGTTCCTGTGTAACAGGCTCGAAGGGCTGAATGTGCCTCCTGTTTTTCCTGTGTAACAGGCTCGTGGGACTGAATGGCCTCCTCCTGTTACAGTGAAACAGCTCGAGGGGCTGAATGGTCCTCCTACTGTTCCTGTTTAACAGGCTCGAGTGGCTGAATGGGCCACCTCCTGTTCCTGTGTAACAGGCTCGAGGGGGCTGAATGGACATCCTCCTGTTCCTGTTTAACAGGCTCGAGGGGCTGAATGGGCCTCCTCCTGTTCCTGTGTAACAGGCTCGATGGGCTGAATGGACCACCTCCTGTTCCTGTGCAACAGGCTCGAGGGGGCTGAATGGACATCCTCCTGTTCTGTGTAACAGGCTCGAGGGAATGAATGGCCTCCCCCTGTTCCTGTGTAACAGGCTCGAGGGGCTGAATGGGTTCCTCCTGTTCTTGTGTAACAGGCTCAAGGGGCTGAATGGGCCTCCTTCTGCTCCTTTGTAACAGGCTCGAGGGGCTGAATTGGCCTCCTCCTTTATTTATGTAACAGGCTCGAGGGGCTGAATGGGCCTCCTCCTGTTCCTGTGTAACAGGCTCGAGGGGCTGAATGGGTTCCTCCTGTTCTTGTGTAACAGGCTCGAGGGGCTGAAAGGGCCTCCTCCTGTTCCTGTGTAACAGGCTCGAGGGAATAATGTGCCCCCTCCTGTTCCTGTGTAACAGGTTCGAGGGGCTGAATGGGCCGTATCCTGTTCCTGTGTAACAGGCTCGAGGGGCTGAATGGTCTTCCTCTCGTTCCTGTGAAACAGGATAGAGGGGCTAAATGGGCCTCCTCCTGTACTTGGGTAAAAGGCTCGAGGGGCTGAATGGGCCTCCGCCTGTTCTTGTGTAACAGGCTCGAGGGCCTGAATGGGCCTACTCCTGTTCCTGTGTAACAGGCTGGAGGGGTTGAATGGGACTCCTCCTGTTCCTGTGTAACAGGCTGGAGGGGTTGAATGGGACTCCTCCTGTTCCTGTGTAACAGGTTCGAGAGGCTGAATGGGCCTCCTCCTGTTCCTGTGTAACAGGAAAAATGGGCTAAATGGGCCTCCTCCTGTACTTGTGTAAAAGGGTCGAGGGGCTAAATGGGCCTCCGCTTGTTCTTGTGTAACAGGCTCGAGGGCCTGAATGGGCCTCCTGCTGTTCTTATGTAACAGGCTCGAGGGGCTGAATGGCCCTCCTCCTGTTCCTGTGTAACAGGCTCAAGGGGCTGAATTGGCCTCCTCCTTTTCTTATGCAACAGGCTCGAGGGGCTGAATGTTCCTCCTCCTGTTCCTGTGTAGCAGGCTCGAGGGGGCTGAATGGGCCTCCTCCTGTTCCTGTGTAACAGCCTCAAGGGGCAGAATGGCCTCCTCCTGTTCCTGTGTAACAGGCTCGAGGGGTTGAATGGGCCTCCTCCTTTTCCTATGGTAACAGACTCGAGGGGCTGAATCGGCCTCCTCCTGTTACTGTGTAGCAGGCTCGAGGGGCTGAATGGGCCTCCTCCTGTTACTGTGTAACAGGCTCGAGGGGCTGAATGTTCCTCCTCCTGTTCCTGTGTAACAGGCTCGAGGGGGCTGAATGGCCCTCCTCCTGTTCCTGTGTAACAGGCTCAAGGGGCTGAATGTTCCTCCTCCTGTTCCTGTGTAACAGGCTCGAGGGGCTGAATGGCCCTCCTCCTGTTCCTGTGTAACAGGCTCAAGGGGCTGAATGGCCCTCCTCCTGTTCCTGTGTAACAGGCTCAAGGGGCTGAATGTTCCTCCTCCTGTTCCTGTGTAACAGGCTCGAGGGGCTGAATGGTCCTCCTCGTGTCCTGTGTAACAGGCTCGAGGGGGCTGAATGGGCCTCCTCCTGTTCCTGTGTAACAGCCTCGAGGGGCAGAATGGCCTCCTCCAGTTCCTGTGTAACAGGCTCGAGGGTCTGAATGGGCCTCTTCCTTTTCCTATGGTAACAGACTCGAGGGGCTGAATGGGCCTCCTCCTGTTCCTGTGTAACAGGCTCGAGGGGCTGAATGTTCCTCCTCCTGTTCCTGTGTAACAGGCTCGAGGGGGCTGAATGGGCCTCCTCCTGTTCCTGTGCAACAGGCTTGAGGGGGCTGAATGGGCCTCCTCCTGTTCCTGTGTAACAGGCTCGAGGGGGCTGAATGGACCACCTCCCGTTCCTGTGTAACTGGCTCGAGGGGCTGAATGGGCCTCCTCCTGTTCCTGTGTAACAGGCTCGAGGGGCTAAATGGGCCTCCTCCTGTTCCTGTGTAACCAGTTCGAGGGGCTGAATGGGGCTCCTCCTGTTCCTGTGTAACAGGCTCCAAGGGCTGAATGTGCCTCCTGTTTTTCCTGTGTAACAGGCTCGTGCGACTGAATGGCCTCCTCCTGTTACAGTGAAACAGCTCGAGGGGCTGAATGGTCCTCCTACTGTTCCTGTTTAACAGGCTCGAGTGGCTGAATGGGCCACCTCCTGTTCCTGTGTAACAGGGTCGAGGGGGCTGAATGGACATCCTCCTGTTCCTGTTTAACAGGCTCGAGGGGCTGAATGGGCCTCCTCCTGTTCCTGTGTAACAGGCTCGATGGGCTGAATGGACCACCTCCTGTTCCTGTGCAACAGGCTCGAGGGGGCTGAATGGACATCCTCCTGTTCTGTGTAACAGGCTCGAGGGAATGAATGGCCTCCCCCTGTTCCTGTGTAACAGGCTCGAGGGGCTGAATGGGTTCCTCCTGTTCTTGTGTAACAGGCTCAAGGGGCTGAATGGGCCTCCTTCTGCTCCTTTGTAACAGGCTCGAGGGGCTGAATTGGCCTCCTCCTTTATTTATGTAACAGGCTCGAGGGGCTGAATGGGCCTCCTCCTGTTCCTGTGTAACAGGCACGAGGGACTGAATGGGACTTCTCCTGTTCCTGTGTAACAGGCTCATGGGGCTGAATGGGCTCCTCCTGTTCCTGTGTAACAGGCTCGAGGGGCTGAATGCATCTCTTCCTGTTCCTGTGTCAAAGGCCGAGGGGCTGAATCGGCCTCCAACCGTTACTGTATAACAGACTCGAGGGGCTGAATGGGCCTCCTCCTGTTCCTGTGTAACAGGCTCGAGGGGCTGAATGGGCCTCCTCCTGTTCCTGTGTAACAGGCTCGAGGGGCTGAATCGGCCACCTCCTGGTCCTGTGTAACATGCTCGAGGGGCTGAATGGGCCTCCTCCTGTTCCTGTGTAACAGGCTCGAGGGGCTGAATGGGCCTCCTCCTGTTCATTGGTAGCAGGTTCGAGGGGCTGAATTGGCCTCCTCCTGTTCCAGTGTAACAGGCTCGAGGGGGCTGAATGGGCCTCCTCCTGTTCCTGTGTAACAGGCTCGATGGTCAGAATGTGCCTCCTCCTGTTCCTGTGTAGCAGGCTCGAGGGGCTGAAGGGGCGTCCTCCTGTTCCTGTTTAGCAGTCTCGAGGGACTGAAGGGGCCTCCTTCTGTTCCCATGAAACAGGCTCGAGGTGCTGTATGGGTCCACTCCTGTTCCTGTGTAAAAGGCTCAATTGTCTGAATGTGCTTCCTCAAGTTCCTGTGCAAAGGCTCAAGGGGCTGAATGGGCCTCCTCCTGTTCTTGTGTATTAGACTTGAGGGGCTAAATGGGCCTCCTCCTGCCCCTGTGTAACGTGGTCGAGGGGCTGAATGGGCCTCCTCCTGTTCCAGTGTAACAGAACGAGGGGCAGAATGGGCCTCCTCCTGTTCCAGAGTAACAGGCTCGAGGGGGCTGAATGGGCTCCTCCTGTTCCTGTGTAACAGGCTCGATGGTCAGAATGTGCCTCCTCCTGTTCCTGTGTAACAGACTCGAGGGGCTGAATGGGCCTCCTCCTGTTCATGTGTAGCAGGTTCGAGGGGCTGAAGGGGCCTCCTCCTGTTCCTGTATAACAGGGTCGAGGGGCTGAATTGGTCTCCTCCTGTTACAGTGTAACAGGCTCGAGGTGCTGAATGAGCCATCTCCTGTTCCTGTGTAACAAATTAACTCCCAGGTCCCTCTGTCCCTGCACCCTCTTTAAAACTGCCATAAATTGTATGTTGCCTCTCCCTGTTCCTTCTGCCAAAATGCATCACCTCACACTTCTCTGTATTAAATTCCATCTGCCACTTGTCTGCCCATTCTGGTAGCCTTACTCTGTCCTGTTGCAGTCGATTGGTATGATCTTCACTGTTTGCCACACCCCCATGTTTAGTGTCATCGGCAAATTTAGAAATTCTTCTCTGTATTCCAATATCCAAGTCATTTACATATATCAACAAAAGCAGTTGCACCAGCACTGACCCTTGGGGAACACCACTGTCTACCATCCTCCAGTCTGAAAAATAGCCATTTACCACAACTCGCTGTTTTCTGTCCTTAAGCCAATTCCTTATCCAAGCTGCCACTGACCCACCTATTCCATGAGCATCAATTTTGTTAACCAACCTTCTATGTGGTACTTTGTCAAACGCCTTCTGAAAATCTATGTAGACAACATCCATTGCATTCCCTTCATCAATCCTCTCTGTTACTTCATCAAAAATTTCAATTGGATTAGTCAAACAGGATCTGCATTTTACAAATCCATGTTGGCTCTCCTTAATTAGCTTAAACCTCTCCAAGTGTCCGATAATTTTTTCCTTGATTATTGTTTCTAAAACTTTACCCACCACCGATGTTAAACTGAACGGCCTGTAGTTACCAGGATTGTCCTTACACCCTTTCTTGAACAATGGTGTCACATTTGCCACTTTCCAATCCTCAGGCACCTCCCCCACATCTGGGGAAGATCGGAAAATTATGGCAAGCCCTTCCGCTATCTCCTCCGCCAATTCCTTTAGCAAGCCTAACCTTCTTGTTTGCTCTTCAGCCCTCCTGATTTTCTAAGCTGATTCAGTCTACTTGGCGAATTTTGGATTCTCATTGTCTAAGGAATCACTTTGGATTCATGTCTAAGGAATCTCTTTGGATCCTCATTGTCGAAGGAATCTCTCTGGACCTTCATTGTCGAAGGAATCACTTTGGATTCTCATTGTCTAAGGAATCTCTTTGGATTCTCATTGTCTAAGGAATCACTTTGGATCCTCATTGTCTAAGGAATCACTTTGGATCCTCATTGTCTAAGGAATCACTTTGGATTCTCATTGTCTACGGAATCTCTTAGGATTCTAATTGTCTAAGGAATCTCTTTGGATTCTCATTGTCTAAGGAATCACTTTGGATCCTCATTGTCTAAGGAATCACTTTTCATTCTCATTGGCTAAGGAATCTCTTTGGATCCTCATTGTCTAAGGAATCACTTTGGATTCTCATTGTCTAAGGAATCTCTTTGGATCCTCAT
>JASTWF010000069.1:885800-1055800 GCA_030390025.1 Squalus acanthias
TTGTTTTTGACTCTCTTATAAGAGATTACAATGGAGAAACAGGAAGGGTGAAATCACTGCTCTATTCCTTTTTAGATTAGTTCTGCCTTAAAAATAAACTAAAATTGAAAGTCTTCCGTTTATCAACTCAAAGCCAGATTCGGTTCTCTGTTCCGAACACAATCCTCAATCTATCCTGCGGCAGTTGTAGCTCAGTGTGTTCAGCACTCTCGCTTTCTCATTCTCGCCTCTGAGTCAGAAGGTTGTGGGTTCAATGCCTCACTCCAGAGACTTCAACACATAAGCCAGGCCGAGACTCATGGTGCCAGTACTGAGGGAGCGTCGCACTGTCGGAGGGGCAGTACTGAGGGAGCGCCGCACTGTCGGAGGGCCAGTACTGAGGGAGCACCGCACTGTCGGAGGGCCAGTACCGAGGGCGAGCCGCACTGTCGTAGGGCCAGTACTAACGGAGCGCCGCACTGTCGGAGGGGCAGTACTGAGGGAGCGCCGCACTGTCGGAGGGGCAGTACTGAGGGAGTGCCGCACTGTCGGAAGGGCAGTACGGAGGGAGCGCCGCACTGTCGGAGGGTTAGTACTGAGGGAGCGCTGCACTGTCGGAGGGACAGTACTGAGGGAGCGCTGCACTGTCGGAGGGGCAGTACTGAGGGAGCGCCGCACTGTCGGAGGGGCAGTACTGAGGGAGCGCCGCACTGTCGGAGGGGCAGTACTGAGGGAGCGCTGCACTGTCGGAGGGACAGTACTGAGGGAGCACCGCACTGTCGGAGGGGCAGTACTTAGGGAGCGCCGCACTGTCGGAGGGGCAGTACTGAGGGAGCGCCGCACTGTCGGAGGGGCAGTACTGAGGAACAGGAGGAGGCCCATTCAGCCCCTCGAGGCTGTTACACAGGAACAGGAGGAGGCCCATTCAGGCCCTTGAGCCTGTTACACAGGAACAAGGGGAGGCCCATTCAGCCCCTCGAGCCTGTTACCATAGGAACAGGAGAAGGCCCATTCAGCCCCTTGAGCCTGTTACACAGGAACATGAGGAGCCCCATTCAGCCCCTTGAGCCTGTTACACAGGAACAAGGAGGAGCCCATTCAGCCCCTCGAGCGGGGGCAGTACTGAGGGAGCGCCCCAATGTCGGAGGGGCAGTACTGAGGGAGCGCCGCACTGTCAGAGGGGCAGTACTGAGGGAGCACCGCACTGTCGGAGGGGCAGTACTGAGGGAGCGCTGGACTGTCGGAGGGGCAGTGCTGAGGGAGTGCTGTACTGTCGGAGGTGCCGTCTTTCAGATGAGATGTTAAACCGATGCCGTGTCTGCTCTCTCAGGTGGACGTAAAAGATCCCAGGGCCAATATTTTGAAGAAGAGCAGGAGGAGTTCTTCCCGGTGTCCTGGGGCCAATATTTATCTCTCAACCAGCATCACTCAACAGTCTCTGAGCCCACAACCTTCTGACTCAGAGGAGAGGGTGAGGGAGAGAGAGAGGGAGAGGGAGAGAAAGAGAGAGAGCTAAACCCACTGAGCCCCGGTGGAAACTCCATGGCAACGGTGTCAGGACTCAAAGGGTTAACAGTTTTCTTATAAGGCCGGACAAAGTGATGTTATCTCACTGGTACACAGCTTCCTCATTTAACTCACTGCTGCGCATCAACATTTAAAGTTGAATACACAGAGGGTGCAGCACAGGAAGAGGCCATTCGGCCCAAGCAGTGAGTGTCGGCAACATCAAGTACAGACTGTCTGACCGTTTATCCCATCGCCGTCTGTGGGATCTTGCTGTCTGCAATTTGGCTGCTGCGTTTCCTACATTACAACAGTGACTACACTGTAAGAAGTACTTCATTGGCTGTGAAGCGCTTTGGGACGTCCTGAGGTGGTGAAAGGTGTTGGAGAAATGCAAGTATTCCTTTGTTTTTCTTTCTTAAAGCCTTGTAACTCACTGCAGAGCACCTATCATCCCACAGTGAGTCAAATTAGTCCGTGAAGACATTGTCTCAAAGTAGTTTTGATCTCTCTCGCGAGAGAGAGAGTGAGAGAGAGAGCTGTCGGGCAAGAGGTAAGGTCTCATTAACTCCTTTCTGTTTCAGACCTTGAGAGTGAGAATTTGATGAAATATCTGGGAGCGGACAATGATCAGGAAATCTTACTTCCTCCTGTCACTTATCCAAGGTAATATAATCGTCAGCTCGGACATATTTATGGTTAATAGACTTTGTGAAAGATCATTCTTATTGAGCTATGATTGGGGGCCAAATTCAGCAGTGACCCAGTGTCCTAACTCGCACCAAGTCCCGTTCACAGATCAACCCTGCGCTCGCTGATCTACATTGGCTCCCGGTCCAGCAACGCCCCAAATTTAAAATGCTCATCCTCGTCTTCAAATCGCTCCATGGCCTCGCCCCCTGCCTCACTATCTCTGTAACCTCCTCCACCCTGCAAGCCTCTGGATCTCTGCGTTCCACCCTTTCTGGCCTCTTGTGCCTCTCCGATTTCCATCGCTCCACCAATGGCGGCGGTGCCTTCAGCCGTCTAGACCCTAAGCTCTGGAATTCCCTTCTAAAACTCAGGGATGGACAAGAGGTCAGAATTGGAGGAGCACAGAGATCCTAATTTTAATTACAATTCCCCATGACGACAACACAGCAGCGCCTAGAATAGACAGGCAGTTCAGCCCTGACACTTACCGCCCATTCTCAGGATGATAGCTACCATGGTAAGGGTGCAAGATATGTTAAAGATAACAAGCAAACAAGACAGGAAGTGTATAAAGGTGTCATATATACAGTTTCTCTGTTTGCCTCTGATCTGCTGTGCAGTTATATTTCATAGAATCATAGAATGATACAGCACAGAAGGAGGCCATTCTGCCCATCGTGTCTGTGCCGGCTCTTTGGTAGAGCTATCCAATTAATCCCACTCCCCCGCTCTTTCTCCACAGCCCGGCTGAAACAATGAATATTTCAGACGAACACGGAACAAGAGGTGTTTGCCACCGACGTTTAGTGTGAGGCCCAGTTCAGTTTTAACAAACACACAGCGAGACCGCCTGTAAAAGTCATGAACCCAAGGCCCCTGCACCTCCGACACATTCAGAGCTCAGGCGAGAGGCGATTCGCTCCTGTGCTTCAAAGAGTCTGCTGGAGTAGGTCCAGTGCTGAGCTTGGGGACAAGTCAGTCTACAATGCTGTATCGGAATCACCCTACAGCAATATTGTTGGACCTAAAATAATCCCTTAGACAATGAGAATCCAAAGAGATTCCTTAGACAATGAGGATCCAAAGAGATTCCTTCGACAATGAGGATCTAAAGTGCTTCCTTCAACCATGAGAATTCCAAGTGATTCCTTCAACAATAAGGATCCAAAGAGATTCCTTAGACAATAAGAATCCAAACTGATTCCTTAGACAATGCGATTCCAAAGAGTTTCCTTAGACAATGAGAATCCAAAGAGATTCCTTAGACAATGAGGATCCAAAGAGCTTCCATAGACAATGAGAATCCAAAGAGATTCCTTGGACAATGAGAATCCAAAGAGATTCCTTAGACATGAATCCAAAGTGATTTCTTGGACAATCAGGATCCAAAATTCACCAAGTAGACTGAATCAGCTTAGACAATCAGGGGGGCTGAAGAGCAAACAAGAAGGTCAGGCTTGCTAAGGAAATTGTAGGAGGAGATAGCGGAATGGCTTGCCATAATTTTCCAATCTTCCCTAGATGCGAGGCTGGTGCCTGAGGATTGGAAAGTGGCAAATGTGAAACCATTGTTCAAGAAAGGGTGTAAGGACAATCCTAGTAACTACAGGCCGCTCAGTTTAACATCGATGGTGGGAATAAGTTTTAGAAACAATAATCAGGGAAAAAATTATCAGATTCTTGGAGAGGTTTAAGCTAATTAAGGAGAGTCAACACGGATTTGTAAAAGGCAGACCGTGTTTGACTAATCTAAATGAATTTTTTGATGAAGTACCAGGGAGGATTGATGAAGGGAATGCAATGGATGTTGTTTACATGGATTTTCGGAAGGCGTTTGACTAAGAACCACATAGAAGGTTGGTTAACAAAATTGAGGCTCATGGAATAGGTGGGTCAGTGGCAGCTTGGATAAGGAATTGGCTTAAGGACAGAAAACAGCGAGTTGTGGTAAATGGCTGTTTTTCAGACTGGAGGATGGTAGACAGTGGTGTTCCCCAAGGGTCAGTGCTGGGGCCACTGCTTTTTTTGATATATATAAATGACCTGGATATTGGAATATAGAGTAGAATTTCTAAATTTGCCGATGACAACAAACTTGGGGTTGTGGCAAACAGTGAGGATGAGACCAATCGACTGCAACAGGACATAGAAAGGCTCGCAGAATGGGCAGACAAGTGGCAAGTGGAATTTAATACAGAGAAGTGTGAGGTGATGCATTTTGGCAGAAGGAACAGGGAGAGGTAATACACACTTAATGGCACAGTTTTAAAGAGTGTGCAGGGACAGCGGGAGCTGGGAGTTACTGTGCATAGGTCCCTGAAGGTGGCAGGACATATTGAGAGAGTGGTTAGCAAAGCAAATGGGATCTTGGGCTTCATAAATAGAGGTATTGAGTACAAAAGTAGAGAAGTTATGCTGAACCTTTATAAAGCACTGGTAAGGCCACAACTGGAGTATTGTGTCCAGTTCTGGTCACCAATATAGAATGAGCTTGTCCACTCCCGTGCCGAGGATTCCCTTCCATCCGTTGGGTTGATGGAGCCATCTGTTGGGTCAAGAATTGTCTTCACATACAGAAACATTGTGTGCTGAGGATAAGGCATGAGGACAGGTATTCCCTCAGTACTGCCCCTCCGACAGTGTGGCTCTTCCTCAGTACTGCCCCTCCGACAGTGCGGCACTCCCTCAGTAAAGCCCCTCCGACAGTGCGGCGCTCCCTCAGTACTGCCCCTCCGACAGTGCGGCACTCCCTCAGTACTGCCCCTCCGACAGTGCGGCGCTCCCTCAGTACTGCCGCTCCGACAGTGCGGTGCTCCCTCAGCACTGCCCCTCCGACAGTGCGGCACTCCCTCAGTACTGCCCCTCCAAAAGTGCGGCGCTCCCTCAATACTACCCCTCCAACAGTGCGGCGCTCCCTCAGTGCTGCACTAAAGTGTCTGCCTGGATTACGTGCTTCGTAATGAAGGAACTTGCTTTGATATCACACCTTTTACGATCTCAGGGTCTCTCAAAGTGCTTCACAGCCGATGTAAGTTAACTTTTGCTGATCATCTTAAAGGAGGAGAGAGAGGCGGAGAGGTTTAGGGAGGGAATTCCAGAGCTCGGGACCCAGGCGGCTGAAGGCACGACCGCCAATGGTGGAGCGATGGAAATCGGGGGAATGCTCAAGAGGCCAGAATTGAAGGAAGGCAGAGATCTGGGAGTGTTGTAGGGCTGTTGGATTTACAGAGAAGGTGAGGGGCGAGGGCCATGGAGGGATTGGAACATGAGGATCAGAGTCTTAAATTGGAGGCGTTGCCGGACCGGGAGCCAATGTAGGTCAGCGAGCAACAGGGAGGTGATGGGTGAGTGGGACACGCGGCAGCAGTTTTCGGAGGGACTGAAGTTTACAGAGGGTGGAAGATGGGAGCGCCGGCCAGGAGAGTGTGGGAATTACCTGCTGATTCTCCTCTGGTCTTGTTCCAGATCCACCCAAGGAGACGACAGTGGCCATCAGCAGAGCCACGGGCGGAAAAGGAGAGGGAAGCAACATCACGTTAACCTGCTCCAGCGAAAGCGTCCCCCCGGCATCGAGTTACACCTGGTTCAGGATCGACAGAGACACGATCACCCAGTTAAACACAAGTGCTCGATCCATCTACTTCAGACACGTAACACGGGAGGATGATGCCGGTTTCTACTGCACAGCGAGGAACCCATTGGGTATCGGCAGGTCCACCATTGTACACCTGTGTGTGGAATGTAAGTAGTTTCCTCTGTCTGACTCTTATTAAAACTCAGGCACTTCCTGTCTGTGAAGAGCGTACATCCTGTCGTCACCTGTCCAGTGTCCATTTTTCCAGTTAACTCCCGTGTCCACATCACCAATGGACACTGCCTATGTAAACGTCACGCTGTAATTACACCCTCCCACCAGTGGTGACGTTGCAGTATTCAATCCTTGCGTCTCCCAGCTCCTCAGCCTGTGCTAGGCTCCAACCAACTCTACTCCCCAATTTGGTACAGATTTAATTGGAAATAAAATATGACTTTAAAATGGTTACATTTTACAAGACAATCTATTGCTTATTGAAAGCTACACCTGTGCTCCCTGTAGCTGATGACTGCACAGTGTTCAGCGCCATTCACAACTCCTCAGATAATGAAGCTGTCCATGCCCGCATGCAACAAGACCTGGACGACGTTCAGGCTTGGGCTGATAAGTGGCAGGTAACATTCGCGCCAAACAAGTGCCAGGCAATGACCATCTCCAACAAGCGAGAGTCTAACCACCACCCCTTCACATTCAACGGCATTATCATCACTGAATCCCCCCACCATCAACATCCTGGGGGTCACCATTAACCAGAAACTTAACTGGACCAGCCACATAAATACTGTGGCAACAAGACCAGGTCAGAGGCTGGGTATTCTGCAGCGAGTGTCTCACCTCCTGACTCCCCAAAGCCTTTCCACCATCTACAAGGCACAAGTCAGGAGTGTGATGGAATACTCTCCACTTGCCTGGATGAGTGCAGCTCCAACAACACTCGAGAAGCTCGACACCATCCAGGACAAAGCAGCCCGCTTGATTGGCACCCCATCCACCACCTTAAACATTCACTCCCTCCACCACCGGCGTACCGTGGCTGCAGTGTGTACCATCTACAAGATGCACTGCAGCAACTCACCAAGGCTTCTTCAGCAGCACCTCTCAAACCCGCGACCTCTTCCACCTAGAAGGACAAGGGCAGCAGGCGCATGGGAACACCACCACCTCCAAGTTCCCCTCTAAGTCACACACCATCCTGACTTGGAGATATATCGGCGATCCTTCATCGTCGCTGGGTCAAAATCCTGGAACACCCTCCCTAACAGCACTGTGGGAGCACCTTCACCACACGGACTGTAGTGGTTCAAGAAGGCGGCTCACCACCACCTTCTCAAGGGGCAACTAGGGATGGGCAATAAATGCCGGCCTTGCCAGCGACGCCCACATCCCGAGAATGAAATAAAAATAAAATTTACAGGACAGAAATCATTTTGTGATTCACATGAGATGGTGTGTATGTGAGAAGTGAGCTGGATCAAGTCATTTCCCTCAAGCCTGTGATCGCTCCCTGAGTAAAGATGACTTGATTCGCGCAGTGCACTGTACTGGCTACTTCATCTCACCCCATCAACACATCTTCTATTCCTTTCTCCCTCGTGTGTTTATCCAGCTTCCCCTTAAATGCATCGCTGCGATTCGCTGCAACCACTCCCTGCGGTGGCGAGTTCCCCATTCTCCCCACTCTCTGGGTAACGAGCAGAAGTGATTATTAAGCGGGGCGTGTAACGGGAGTCCGATCCGATAGCGCCCCAACTGCACAACTGCCCGTCATGAATTTTCACCCTGTGCTAAATGTTTCCAGATCATTCTACAGCACAATCCTGCACACGTCAATAGATCAGGCCCTTGGACAGGGTGTAAAACAGTCCACTAACGCCAGCGTTCCACCCTGAGGAGCGAGTTACAATTGCTCCCTCTCACAGTGTTTGCCATGAAATCATTCCTTACAGATGTTTTAGTCGATGTATGAATGTGACACCAAATATTCCAGTAATATTAAGCTTGATTGCTGATCGCACAGCGAGGGATCGAAAGCGGAGAGTAAGTCATCGTTTCTTGCTGTCCGTTTCCAGGCACTCTGCACACGATTCAGATCCTGGGAATACGAGCTGCGATATTCATTCTCGCCGTCATCGCCACTGTCACTGGGGTTCGCGTCTGGGACCGAAGACCAGCTAAAGGAAGCCGAGAGCCTGTTGAGAGCTGTGAGGATACGGGAGTCGGGAATCAGCGGGAATCAGCGGCCTGACCACTTATTTCATCGGACAACTGACTAAAGCCGAGCGCTCGCCCCCACGAGCACACTTCTCATTGCTAGAAAAGCGAGGGAAAGAACACGGGAGAGTCAGAGCCGCCTGCAGCTTATCTTTTATCTCTTTCTCAATCAGTGGGAACGCGCAAAGCTTTGTGAGTCGTTGAAACATAACCAAATACAAATCCCTTTTGCTAATTTTCAGCATTAAGCTTTGCTAGATTGTAGTTTAATATTAAGATTTCTAGTTTACAGTTTTATTAATTTAGTCTCATTTCTCCTCTGTTAGAATCAGGGGAAAGTCTATTAAAGACAAGAATTTATTTACAGTTGGAACCTATTGTCCTCTCGTTCCTGGGTTGCCTTATCTCCATGGAAACAGAAAGCAAGCACCGAAAGAGCTTGTGCTGAGGGTAAAAAGCAGATAAGGGAGGCCCAGAGCCTGAGCCTGGACACAGAGAACCCGCCGTGTCTATGGTTGGATGGGTTTCTCCACAGTTCCGGCTCTTGGGGGACATCCTGGTGGGTTTGGTCTGGGTCTCAGTGTAGAAGGGCCAGCAAGGACACCGATCCGGACAGGTGCAGACACGCAGGGGGAGGAGGAGGATCGGGGGAAACGGGCCAGGTCTTCTACTCAAAGGGGGCAACAGCGGGTAATCCAATTCTCAATCGTCCTTTGTAAACTGATGCTCAGATACCGAGTGTATTCGGTCTCACTGCTGCTTCAATAAAACCAGAACTCTTACCAATACGGAGTCAGCTTCGAACCATTGACCAGACAGTCCACAGGGAATCCAAATCCATTCTTACATAAGAACATAAGAAATAGGAGCAAATTTCTAACTTTGCCGATGACACCAAACTTGGGGGTGTGGCAAACAGTGATGATGACATCAATCGACTGCAACAGGACATAGAAAGGCTAGCAGAATGGGCAGACAAGTGGCAGATAGAATTTAATACAGAGAAGTGTGAGGTGCTGCATTTTGGCAGAAGGAACAGGGATTGGCAATATACACTTAATGGCACAGTTTTAAAGAGTGTGCAGGGACAGAGGGACCTGGGAGTTAATGTGCATAGGTCCCTGAAGGTGGCAGTACATATTAAGAGAGTGCTTAAAAAAGAATATGGGATCTTGGGCTTCAGAAATAGAGGTATTGAGTACAAAAGTAGAGAAGTTATGCTGAACATTTATTAAGTGCTGGTTAGGCCACAACTGAAGTATTGCATCCAGTTCTGGTCACCACACTTTAGGAAGGATGTGAAGGCACTTGAGAGGGTGCAGAAGAGATTTACCAGAATGGTTCCGGGGATGGGGGTTCTTAGCTACAAGGACAGGTTGGAGAAGCTGGATTTGTTATCATTAGTGCAAAGGAGGTTGAGGGGTGATTTGATAGAGGTGTACACGATTATGATGGGTTTGGATAGGCTAGACGGGGAAAGGCTGTTCCCACTCGTTCATGGTACAAGGACTAGGGGACACAGATTTAAGGTTTTGGGCAAGAGATACAGGGGGGATGTGAGGAAAATCTTTTTTACGCAGCGAGTGATGAGGACCAGGAACTCGCTGCCGACGGAAGTGGTGGAAGCGGAGACACTCAATGTTTTCAAGGGGAGACTGGATAGGCACTTGAGGGAAATAAACTTGCAGGGTTACGGGGATAGAGCGGGGGAATGGGACTGACTGGATTGCTCTACAGAGAGCTGGCACAAACTTAATGGGTCGAATGGCCTCCTTCTGTGCCATTATGACTCTATAAATCGGCCATTCGGCCCCTCGAGCTGTAAGGGATTTCTCCTGACCCTGCGTGTCTCGTAGCCTGTGAGATTCACGCGGCTCTGTGCAGCCTGTATGTCAGTGCGGGTCTAGGCCTGGTCTCCAGCCAGTCTGGGAACACTAGACACACCTGTGAGTGGTTCGAATCACTCTCCCTTACGGTTCTAGACACTGGACTTAGATGCGAGAGCAGTAATGGAGATAAAACTCATGTAGACTTGGTTTGAATGGTACGAAATGGAAAATCTTTATTGCATGATACTTAAAATTATGAAATACATGTCATACGCACAGATTAATGACAGTACAATCTTACAAACGGTTATAATCAATCTTAGGGAAACGAGGAACGAACGGCACAACGTAAATAGGGCACACATTACAAATATCCTTAATCTTTAAACCCTCCCCTATCAATATCTATCCTAAACTAGCTTCGTAGGATCTCGAGACTCATGCTCACCACTCGTAATAACTCGGAGAAATTCCGAATAGCTGATCGGATGTTTTTCACCGCAGCACCCACGTGTTGGTCAGGAGATCTCCTGGTCCCACTTGTTTACTGCTTCTGCTGCTCGGCTAGTAGGCTGGACCGTCCGCTGTGGTGAAGACCTCTGTTGGTGGGCTTCAAAGTTTAATCTTGGAGCACCGTTGTCAATATCACTGATACGATGTGTTTGCACAGTCCAGTTATCATTGATGCAATATGTTTTGTTAAAGAAGAAAACTTCCTGTCGAGAAGACTTGGCTGATCGACCTACAGGCGCGGTCGGGATTTACTGACCGTGGCGATGGATATGGTCTTCTTCTCTTCTCCTCTCATCTCATCTCATCTCATCTCATCTCATCTCGGGCCTTTGGTTCCGCTGCCAGTTACCAACATAGGTCTTCGTTACGCGACACGAGGTAGATCCGAACGGATCAGAAAGTTCAACAGTCTTTTACACAGGAGCAGCCACGAGGTTACGAATCGACCGGATAAAACACAGGAGCAGCCACGATGATAACAGCAGCAAGCGAGCAAGAGCGGCAAGAGTCAAGAGAGCGAATGGACGGTTTGGGGCCTGCAATTATAGTGCAAAAATCTTCCGTTTCCCGCCCAACTATAATGTCCATTCTTTTGTTTAGGGTTTGGCGCCCAAATGTCTTGTATGGGTGATCTCCGTCCTTAATGGGTTTCGGGGCTACTCATGAATGTTTGAGTACCTGTTAATATTTCTCCCATTGTTAAATCGGTCGGTGTTCTCCCTGGAGGGGTTTGGGGCTTCCAAGTGTCATGTATAACTACCTGCTAACGGCTCTCTCATCGTAGAGTCGTTGGGAGTTTACATATTAATGTCTTTTGGATGGGCCCTTGATTACTCGGTACAATGGCTTTCCCTTGTACCTGGGAGACCGATTCCAGTATCTATGTTTATACTGTAAACCCATAATGTCTCGTGTATTATCTTCACTGTGCTGAATCGTTATCGATCTTGCAAAAATGTTTAATGGAACGCCATCTTGTCTGCCTGTTGAAAAGTCTAGAATGTTCTGTCACGCGGTGCGGCGGCCATTTTACAGGCTGCTTGTGTCCAATTTAAACCTGACAGCATTCTGCTGAAATAAAAAGCTGTTTGAACGAAACTTTGTGTTTTCTCCTTATTAATCAAATCGCGATAATTGCGAATTCTACAGTCCCTCCTGTTGATGCGAATAACTCCGCTTATCGTATCAAAAATCACAGTGGTGAGCAATCTTATCTCGATTTCACTCCGAATCCAGTAAATTAATCCCATAAATTTTAACTTAACTAGGGTCTCTGTGTCGTCCTTATTTCCCAAGAAAATCACATTTTATATCACCGTAGGCATCATTTGCCCTTAAACTTACACCACTTGTTTTCCTTCCTGGCGTAACCAGGCCGATACCTCACGCATCACCTGTATATTTGTCTTTTATTCAAGGGAAGGAAAAAACAAAACCCAAAACCAAACAATCAACACCATCACCAAAATAAACAAATCCCAACTCTTAAACATATCGAGTTTCCAACGTATTTACAATGAGTACAAACTTCCGCGGCGCACGTGGCGAGCGGGAGTGACGCCATTTTCCTATTACACGGTGCTCTCATCGTGCACGCGCACGTAACGTTCTCGCCACTCTCCCGTGTTTTCATGCTTGGTGAGGCGCTTGTCTCTTTTACAATGTATGAACAATAGGTACACTACAATAAACACCTGACAGACGACTAAAATGTGGGAGGCTATTCTGACCCATGAAGGCACTTCAATATTGGTGAACAGATTCCACCACGGTGGAACCACTATGTCCAAAATGTCTGTTCCTATCTCGACAGTTTTCTGCTCTAACGTATAAAAATGCTTCTGTGATACCGCGACGGCTTTCAGAAGTTTGGTTAAATGCTCAGGGAGAGGGGGAATGAGGTATCCAAAATGCGCGACAAATCGCTGCAAGTCGGTGAAATTCTCTTTTACTGTGAGATGAACAGTGGATGGTTCAGGGATTGGGATAATTCGCTGTTGTGCTACTTGAACTTCAGCCCTGGGTTTAAAACAGAAACTGCTGTCACTCACCGGACACCGGCTACGGTTTCCATGCTGGTAGTGTTGCGCTGCAGTGGTAACACAATATGTTCCACCCCCGATGTATGCTACCTGCGGAGGCACATGATCTTGTGCCATTGCCTCCATGGTGCAATTCATGGACTTGGCGCCAGCCGTTCTGAACCCGCACTGTGGTGTTAAAAAGGCATTCAAGTGCTGGGGGCACAGTATTATGTGTGCTCCCCTGCCACGACAACCAGAGAGATCTGTACCTGTCATCGTTTGCTCCCAGCGGATGACGTAAGGTGGAACCGCTGCATAACGAATGTGGGCTCCCCCCTGAATGACACCAATGTTCTCTACCCGATACACCGGGGCGGGCTTTGCTGTGTTGCCCAAAACCGGCATGCGTAATACTATTCCCATAATAGTATGGTTTGAACGTCCGCAGTCCACGGGGACTGGGTAAGCTTCTGAAGCTAGCCTGAGCTGGCACGGACTTAATGCGTTCTGAAAAGGGTGGAGCGCCCGCAGGTGTTTGTTACTTATCCAGGACGGAACCAAACCTTGTTTTAAATCCTCCAAATTACTGCGGCCCTCGCCCAGTAACCACGCCCCGTAAAGCACGCACACCTCGTTCTGCGCAGCTTGATCGGATGCATTCCGATCTTCCCTGATCAGGGCATTTACCGTACGCGCATGTTTCTCCAGCTCTGCTATAATTTCCTTTAAATGGAGAGTCATGGCTTGGTCCTCGTGCAGACCCGACCCTACCACTTTATTCTCATCTGTTAGAATGTCTTTTAACTGTTTTTAAACCATTAATCTGGGTCTGCAGCTCCACACTGTCTAGAGCGTTGACCACAGATGTCCCTGTATTAAAAGCAGTGAACGCATCGTTCACCAAACCCCTTCTTTGCCTCCCTACTTGATCCAAAACTTCCTGCGGTGCGGTATACAAACTTGCCTTATCTATTTCTGCAAAATCAAACTCGTAAAATTGTCTGAACATCTTGGTCAACAGGACCTGATACAACTGTTCCGTCTTTTTGGGGCACCACTCTGGTAACCGTACCTCAGTGAGATTTAAAATCACCGAGGCCACCGCGTAATGTACCCCCTGAAATAGTATCTGGTCTGTGGGGACCAGTACCAAACCGTTCCCGGGTCCCTTACTAGTTTTAGGGCACCCTTCTTCCTCAGTTACAACCACCGGAATCGTGGGCGGGGCTTTGCGTG
Organism: Squalus acanthias; assembly: GCA_030390025.1. Lineage (NCBI taxonomy): Eukaryota > Metazoa > Chordata > Chondrichthyes > Squaliformes > Squalidae > Squalus > Squalus acanthias. The sequence continues at coordinate 899,387 of JASTWF010000069.1, forward strand.
GGCGCGTAATGAGTTCAGTGGCATTTACTGGGATCGGGGAGAATGGGGCTCCGCACCCCCTGGTGCTCGCATCCCACCTCATCCCCTGTCCGTTATCCTGCCACTGATTAATAAAAAATATGGAGATGCCTTTAGGGCAAACGTACTTTGACCCCCACATACAAACATAAATCCCCTCATCCGGTTCCCACCATTTGTCCCAACAGACTTTCACTTGTCCGTCTGTCCCCGTAATTGTCCGATGGGTATTATTACCCAGTCGTTCCCACTCGACCGAAGAGTTCCTCATAGTTTTGCTCAGCTTTCGCAGCCACCACCATCGGCTCAATGGGACATCCCCACTACAGGTCAAACAAATCCGTTTGCCGACGGTGACGCTGATCCTGGGTGCGATGATCCGTACTTTGGGGCACATTAAAGAAGTCTCTTTGTAGGCGAACCCCGATGTGCTGGAATACTCCGTTGAGTTCGTTCCCAGCCATCCTGGCCACCTTCCCTTGTGGAAATAGGTGCTGGTCCCCTCTGCCTTCCGTCTTCCGGTCCCATCCACCGCGATGGGGGCCGTGTCCCCGGAACATCCAAACACCACGACATCCTTGGTGTGGCCTCGATAGGCCAATCCACATCCGATTGCCGCGAGCAATACTATAAGTCGTTCCATCCTTCCTTGGTTCCTGTGATCAGATAGAATGAGGTAGCCAGCCTCGCAAAAAGTCTCTGGCTTTTGTGAAGGGTGAGCGGGTCCCCTGACCTCGCCTCACGTAAACTTCAACGTTTGCTGAATAGACTTCCTCTAAACCTAGCCTTAAAACTCCCATCATTTTATCGTTTTCTATTAAAAACACTACAAACTTAACCTTGAACTTTACTTAAAACCTTAAACTAAAACTTAAAACCTTAAACTAATAACTTTACAGTGCCGCCCGTTCTCAGGGCGGCCCCTTTAAATTCTGAGAAGGCTGCTGCGAGCTCTTCCCGACGGTGGGAGGGCACTGACCCTTCCCTCTGATCTGCCGCAGCCTGTTGCTGCGCTGACCCTTTCCTCTGATCTGCCGCAGCCTGTTACTGCTGCGATGTGGCCTGTCTCTACCCGGGTTATCTTAACCTGAATTTTACGCCTTGGGGCAGTCTGGGGACATGACCACATCCTCCTGGGCTGGGGTTCTCTGCTTGACCTACGGGGAGTTGCTATGGGCGGGGGTTCCGTGACGGACGGACCGGGTTCCGAGACCTCCAACGGGGTGACCTGGGGTTCCATCACAGTCGCCGGCTCCGCCTCCGCTGACTCCGCCTCCCTAACCTCGGGGCCGGCAGTTCGTGGCCCCGCCCTGCTCGGCCCAGCAGGCGGCCCTTCACCCGTGATCTCTGCCTCCCCTGAGGACTGGACGTTCAAAGCGGGCGGCCACACCTCTGGGAACCACATTGGTACTCTCTGTGCTCCTATAGCGGCTGGCCCTGCCTCCTCTAGCTCCTCCCTCCTGTCCTCGGGACCTGCAGCTTGTGTGTCCACCCCGTGTGGATCTCTACCTATCGGCCCCAATCCTCCCAGACCGTTCCTCAGGAACCACCCGTCATCATCACTATGCTCATCTGCACTATCCTCATCTGACCAGGGTGCCCTGGGTTCTTCGTCATCTAACCCCCAACTCCAGAAAAACGCTGCATGATCGTCCGGGATGTCCCTTCCCCTGATGCAAGCTGCTACGCCTGCCTGTGTGCCTTGTGGTCCTACCTGGGGCTGTACTTTCCCATTGGCGGGATTTACCCCTGTAGTTTTCCCCTGCGCACCCGGCTGGTACAGTTTGCATTGGTTTATGTGGAACCACTTAGTGCGCCGAGGTACTTTTACGGCGTAAACCATGGGACTCGCCTTGTCTACAATGTTGTAGGGTCCCATATACAGTGGTTCCAGACTCCCTACTCTGGCGTAGTTTCTGACCATGACCTGGTCTCCTACTTCCCACTCCCGCGTTTTGCGGGGTTCCAGCAACAAGCGATTGCCCTGATGCTGCCTTCCCATGTTCCCAGCCGCCTGCTCATAAACTTGCTTCAGGCGCTCCAAGAGAGTTTGGGCGAACTTGTCCCTGCTGATCTCTTGAAGCTGACCCTCAGTGAGCACCGGGGCCAGCACATGGGTGGGGGTTCGCATGAGCCTGCCGGTCATTACCTCGTGCGGGGAGTACCCCGTACTTTTTGACTGACTGGCCCGGACCCCCATGAGGACTAAAGGCAGAACTTCCGCCCATTTTTGGGGCGAGTTCCTAGTCTCTTTCCTCAATTTCTCCTTCAGGGTCCGGTTCATACGCTCAACAATCCCGGATGACTGGGGATTGTGTGCTACGTGCCACTTCCCTTCAATGCCCAAAAGCATGAGGGTGTTCTGCATCACCTGGCCGGTGAAATGACTCCCTTGGTCTGACTCCACGAAACGGGGGAGTCCCCACCGCGAGAACACTTCCCGGACCAAGATTTTTGCTGTACCCAGTGCCGTAGCTGTTCGACAAGGGAAGGCTTCCACCCACTTGGAAAACACATCCACCAGGACGAGGCAGTACTTATAACCTCCCTGGGTGGTGGGCAGGGGTCCTATATAGTCGATCTGTATCGACTGCCATGGTCCCTCTACCCTTCTTACGTGTCCCATGGGCACCTTCCTTTTCTGGGGGTCTGGGTTGTTTGCAGCGCACACAAGACAGTTTGCACAGAACTCGCGGACTTGTTCCCTGAGCCCTGGCCACCATCCCGCTTGCTCTACCCGTTGCCAGGTAACCTCGGGCCCGGGGTGCCCTGCCCCTGGTCCCTCGTGAGCCAACTGGAGGAATTCCCTCCTGTGCTGCTGCGGCACAACCCACTGCTCCCCGCGGAACAGCATGCCTTCCTTAACTGAGAGGGTTGCCGTACTGTACGGACCTTCTACCTGCCTCCCCTCAGCAATCGTTTTTAGGACTGCTTTTAGGGCGGGATCCTGGGCTTGGACGGTCTTAAGGTCTAGGGGCAATGCTACCCTGGTGTTCCCGGTATTCCCGTCCCCACCTCGGACCGCTGCTATGGGTCCGGTCCTATAGGGGTTCCAGAAAGTGCCGTCGCGGGCACCCTCCCTGGCTAGCGCATCCGCCTGCCGGTTGCCCTCCCCACGGGGCTCTGTGGAGGAGTGAGCTTTCACCTTATGGATGAAAATCTCCCCTTCCTCCCCTACTGCTGCTGCTAAGATCTTTTCCAGCAAGGGCTTCACCGTTAAAGGTCGCCCGTCCGCGGAGGTGTATCCGCGGCGGGACCAAATGGCCAGGTATTCCGTACACGAATTGCAGGTGAACATACTGTCCGAGCAAATCGTGTATGGGGTTGGGAAAATGTCTGGGTGGGTCACCACGTACACCACGGCAGACAGCTCAGCTTGCTGCGCGCTCATGGTGCTAGGGAGCTTGATCGCCAGGGCAAGGTCTGCCGCAGGGTCATAAACTCCACACCCTGTGAGTCGCTCGCCAGCAGACACTGTGCTAGACCCATCAACATAAATCTCGCGCCCAGTGGGATGTATCCCGGCCCGTAAACCTATGTTGACGTCCCACACCCCTTCCACCGAACACCGGTGGGCTGTACCGGGGTATACCAAATTGGCCGCAAGCCTGGGCTCGCAAAGACCTTTTACTCTAAGATCCAACTGGGAGAGAAGAAGGGTCCAACGCGCAATGCGTGCGCTGCTTACGGTCCCGTCTTTAATCCTCCCATCCAGAAGCATCTTAGTTGGTGTGTGATGTGTGAGGAGAGTGATGGGAGAGAGCCCTGTGAAGATCGCTGATCTTTTCACAGCCCAATGCGTGGCTAAAAGGTGCCTTTCGCAATTGGAGAAACTTCTCTCCACATCCGTTAATACCCTGGATGAATAGACAACCGGCCTCAGCTTGCCGTGACGCTCTTGGAGCAGCACGGCGCTTAAGCTGTCTCCGCTGGCAGCTACCTCCAGGAAAAACTCCTTCCCCCCATCTATGGCCCCTAAGGCTGGCGCGGTCTGCAGATCCCTTTTTAACTTCTCGAAGGCTGCTTGGCAGCCCTCGTCCCAAAGCCACTCCACCCCCTTATGGAGGAGTCGGAGGAGCGGCGCCGCTGTGGCCGCATAATCCTCGATAAAATCCCTGCAGTAACCGGTCAGTCCCAAGAAGGACCTCACACCCCTTACGTTGTTGGGAATCGGTAATTCTTGCACCGACTCCCTCCTTGCTTTGTCTATGGCTCTTTCCCCAGCGCGTAGGGTCAGTCCCAGGAATTTTACTTCCTGCTGACCGATACGTGCTTTCTTAGGGTTTACTTTAAAACCCTTTCTCGCTAACAGCTCCAATAACTCGTCCAGTAGTGGTCCGTGCTCCTCCCTTGAGTCCGTAAATAGGAGCAAATCATCCACATACTGTACTATCTGATTGGGCTGACTAAACTCCTTTAAACTTCCTGCCATACACTGATGAAAAATACTGGGGCTATTGTGGAAACCCTGTGGCAAACAGTTCCACGTGTACTGTTGCCCTTTAAACGTAAAGGCAAACTTGTACTGGTCCTCTCGCCGCAGCGGGATGGACCAAAAACCGTTCGAGATATCCAGCACCGTGAACGTGGTCGCGGACGCTGGGATGCTCCCTATTAGGTCAGCAACTGCTGCTACTGTGGGCGCGCAGGCGGGAATGTTACTGTTAAGGACTCTGTAGTCCACCGTGGCTCTCCACGAATTATCCGGCTTCCTAACCGGCCATAATGGGGAGTTCACGTGTGTGGCTATCGGCCTCAACACGCCCTGCTGCACCAAGGAAGACATTGCTGCCTCCATATCGGGTTCTGCTTCTTTGGGGAAGTTATACTGCTTTTGGGGTCGGGTCATGGGGTCCCCATCTACGCTGACCTCAAACCCGACCACCCTCCCACAATCGTGCTTGTGGGTTGCAAACGCGTGCATGTTATCTGACACGTACGTTTGCATGTCCGTTGGGACATCTGCGACCATAAGCCTGAGGTCGTAGCCTCCGGATGGCTGTACGGTACACAGGACCCCTGTTTCTTCCTCCCCTTGAATTACCATTACCTCGCCTTTTTCACCTTTAGCCCCCCAGAGACAGTGATTTCTGAGGTCCACGAGGATCCCGTGTCCCGCTAGGAGATCAGACCCGAGAATACCTCTTCCACCCCCCTTTTGCCATGCCATCAGTATACACTTCCACTTAAGGCGAAGTGTTCCTAAACGAATGGATAGCGGGAGGGAAAACGTGCCAGCCTGTTCTTTCCCTGTGAACCCTGCTAGCGTGAATGGGACCTTGGTAGATAGCGGCGAGTCAAAAGGGTCATCTGTATGGATTATGGTGCAAGAAGCTCCCGTGTCCAACAAATAACTGCCCTTCTGTTTCTCTACCTCCATCTCCACCACAGGTCGCCTCCACGCATCATAGCTGAGCGGACACAGGTAGACGGGCTGTGCTGGTTCTAGTCATGGGGCACTATTAGACGGTCCTGCGGCACCTACGGGGCCGGTTGCGACCGCCACCTGTCCACGCGCATTCAAAACCATCTTGCGCATGACTCCTAACACTGCTTCGAGGTCGTCGGGAGAGGTGGGTGCCTTTGCTTCCTTAGGCGGGACAGGCGCCTGGGCTCGGACCGCGGGATTTTTATCCTTGGAATCCTTCCAAGGGTTCCTGCAGTGCTTGCGCCAGTGCCCTGTCTTCCCACACCCGTAACAGGCATTACTTGCCTGTGGGGCGCGATTACCCTCCTGATGCCACTCTCTTTGAGCCGGGGCTGCGGGTCGTACCTCATGTACTCTTCCCTTAAAGGGACGTGTCGTCATACCCCTTATGTTACGGTAACCTAACGTGAGTCGATTCAAGACCGACTCTTCCGTAAGGTTGAGGTCATTGGGATCGAACCAGGCTTTTGCCTGCTCTCTAACGGCTGGTAAACTGTTGGCTATTATGCACCTAAGCCAATGAATTAAAGCGGCGCCTTCCACATCTTCGCGCTCGGGCGCACCTAGACAGCTGCGCTCATATACTGGCCACAGCCTGTCGGCAAAAACCTTCGGGGGTTCTCCCTCCATCTGCACTGTCTGTCCCACTCTAGCAAACGGACCTCCGTCGTTCGCCCCCACTACTTCTAGGACCTCATTTTTCAATTCCTCATAACTTTTGTTTCCCCTCTTGCTCTCGCCTGAGAGACACTGAAGGACCGAGCTGTCTAACGAGAACAGCAGCATTTTTGCTGTCTCCCCATCATCGCAGCCGTTGATGGCTGCGGCTTGCTCAACTTCCCTGAAATGTACGGAAGGGTCGTCTATCTCGGTCAGCTTCCTTACGTGGTTTATCATGGCTCTCAGCTGATGTGAACTGTGAGGCAACACCAGCTGTCCGAGGAGATCCCCCGGTTCTTCCCCACCGTTTCTGCTTGGGCCCCTTTTAATCCCCGTTACTGGATACAACGATCCCTTTTCTACTTCCTTTTCAACGGGCTCTTTTGTTTCTTCCGTTGCTTCCTCCCTAACCCAGGTTTCTGAATAGCTGGGTGGCGCGGAGGGCGCAGTGGCTACTACTTCTTCTGCTTTACTTGGTGGGGAATTTCTAAATCTCTCATTTACTAGCGGCTGGCGCGCCGACGGATTAATAAGGCACACCATGCCGTTCGCATTATTCACGGCCTTTTTGAGGCTCTCTATCTCTTTTTGGCAGGCGCTATGGTCGGCTCCCTGAAACTTATCCTCAAGGGCCAACTTATACGCCGACCTAACCCCCATTAAGCTCTCTTCTTGAGTTCTTATCTGGGCAGCTTGGCGGTTACATCTTTCCTTCATCCTACTCTCGTTCAATTTTGCTTCAGTGATCTGGCACTCGAGATACTCTACCCTTGTTTTAAGGTAACTGGAGACTTCCTGGCTTTCCTGGCGTAACTCATTTAAACTCTTAATGAGCACCTCCCCTCCAGAAACCTTCTCCTCCATTTCCTCCTCTAAATGCCTGATTCGGGCTGTTAGCGCTGTATTGGTCTGGTTTGAAATCTGAACCTGCCTTTTGTAGCACATAAGCCAGACTGCTTTCTCAACTGCCTTTTTATGCTCCTTACTATCAGTCCACCTTTCAGCTGCCTCTAGTGGGCTCTTATCCGCTAACAATTCGCTTATCCACTTTTTAGTTAGATTAACCTTTCCAAACACGTAATCCGCTATCTTTTCCTGCATAACATTTCGTACAGTCATTCCAAAATCTAACACACTACCCTCTCGCTGCCAGTGTCCTGCCGCGGTCGCCATTTTCTGTAAGGGATTTCTCCTGACCCTGCGTGTCTCGTAGCCTGTGAGATTCACGCGGCTCTGTGCAGCCTGTATGTCAGTGCGGGTCTAGGCCTGGTCTCCAGCCAGTCTGGGAACACTAGACACACCTGTGAGTGGTTCGAATCACTCTCCCTTACGGTTCTAGACACTGGACTTAGATGCGAGAGCAGTAATGGAGATAAAACTCATGTAGACTTGGTTTGAATGGTACGAAATGGAAAATCTTTATTGCATGATACTTAAAATTATGAAATACATGTCATACGCACAGATTAATGACAGTACAATCTTACAAACGGTTATAATCAATCTTAGGGAAACGAGGAACGAACGGCACAACGTAAATAGGGCACACATTACAAATATCCTTAATCTTTAAACCCTCCCCTATCAATATCTATCCTAAACTAGCTTCGTAGGATCTCGAGACTCATGCTCACCACTCGTAATAACTCGGAGAAATTCCGAATAGCTGATCGGATGTTTTTCACCGCAGCACCCACGTGTTGGTCAGGAGATCTCCTGGTCCCACTTGTTTACTGCTTCTGCTGCTCGGCTAGTAGGCTGGACCGTCCGCTGTGGTGAAGACCTCTGTTGGTGGGCTTCAAAGTTTAATCTTGGAGCACCGTTGTCAATATCACTGATACGATGTGTTTGCACAGTCCAGTTATCATTGATGCAATATGTTTTGTTAAAGAAGAAAACTTCCTGTCGAGAAGACTTGGCTGATCGACCTACAGGCGCGGTCGGGATTTACTGACCGTGGCGATGGATATGGTCTTCTTCTCTTCTCCTCTCATCTCATCTCATCTCATCTCATCTCATCTCGGGCCTTTGGTTCCGCTGCCAGTTACCAACATAGGTCTTCGTTACGCGACACGAGGTAGATCCGAACGGATCAGAAAGTTCAACAGTCTTTTACACAGGAGCAGCCACGAGGTTACGAATCGACCGGATAAAACACAGGAGCAGCCACGATGATAACAGCAGCAAGCGAGCAAGAGCGGCAAGAGTCAAGAGAGCGAATGGACGGTTTGGGGCCTGCAATTATAGTGCAAAAATCTTCCGTTTCCCGCCCAACTATAATGTCCATTCTTTTGTTTAGGGTTTGGCGCCCAAATGTCTTGTATGGGTGATCTCCGTCCTTAATGGGTTTCGGGGCTACTCATGAATGTTTGAGTACCTGTTAATATTTCTCCCATTGTTAAATCGGTCGGTGTTCTCCCTGGAGGGGTTTGGGGCTTCCAAGTGTCATGTATAACTACCTGCTAACGGCTCTCTCATCGTAGAGTCGTTGGGAGTTTACATATTAATGTCTTTTGGATGGGCCCTTGATTACTCGGTACAATGGCTTTCCCTTGTACCTGGGAGACCGATTCCAGTATCTATGTTTATACTGTAAACCCATAATGTCTCGTGTATTATCTTCACTGTGCTGAATCGTTATCGATCTTGCAAAAATGTTTAATGGAACGCCATCTTGTCTGCCTGTTGAAAAGTCTAGAATGTTCTGTCACGCGGTGCGGCGGCCATTTTACAGGCTGCTTGTGTCCAATTTAAACCTGACAGCATTCTGCTGAAATAAAAAGCTGTTTGAACGAAACTTTGTGTTTTCTCCTTATTAATCAAATCGCGATAATTGCGAATTCTACAGAGCCTGCCAAGCCATTCAATGAGATCATGGCTGATCTGATAGCAAAATACTGCGGATGCTGGAAATCCAAAATAACAACAGAAAACGCTGTAAAAACTCAGCAGGCCAGGCAGCATCCGTGGAGACAGAAACAGAGTTAACGTTTCAGGTCGAAGACCTTTCGTCAGAACTGGAAAAAAGCAGGAAATGAAATAGATTTTTAAGCAAGTATAGCCTGGGAAAAGCGGGAGGGGATGAAAGAACAAAAACGGTCAGTGATAGGATAGAAAGCAGGAGAGATTAAGAGACATTGAGAGACATTAAGAGATATTCAAGGCAAGAGGAGGTGGTAATGGGACAGGTTGAGGAACAAAGGATGGCTCGAGATGAAGTGTGAAATGCGCTGGCAGAATGAAGGACAGCTGCGAGGGAAAAAAAACAAGGGCCAAACAAAAGGGTGGATAAAAAAAACCCATCCTTTGTTCCTCATGTCACGTTGTAATTACACCCTCCTACCAGTGGTGGCGCTGTAGTGTCGCAGCTCTGCTTCTCAGAGGAAATCTTCCGGCTGTGTTTACGATGTTGTTAAGACACAGGGACTGGGGGAAATCTTGCGGCTGTGTTTACGATGTTGTCGAGACACAGGGACCAGGGGGGATTCTTCCCACTGTCTTTAGGATGTTGTTAAGACAGAGGGACTGGGGGGAAATCTTGCGGCTGTATTTACGATGTTGTTAAGAGATAGGGACCAGGGGGAATCTTCCGGATGTGTTTACGATGTTGTTAAGACACAGGGACCAGGGGGAATCTTCCAGCTGTTTTTACAATGTTGTTAAGACACATGGACCAGGGCGGAATCTTCCGGTTGTGTTTACGATGTTGTTAAGACACAGGGACCAGGGGGGAATCTTCTGGCTGTGTTTACGATGTTGTTAAGACACAGGGACCAGGGGGGAATCTTCAGGCTGTGTCTACAATGTTGTTAAGACACAGGGACCAGGGGGAATCTTCCGGCTGTGTTTACGATGTTGTTAAGACACAGGAACGCGGGGAGAATCTTCCAGCTGTGTTTACGATGTTGTTAAGACACAGGAACGCGGGGGGAATCTTCTGGCTGTGTTTACGATGTTGTTAAGGCACAGGGACTGGGGGAAATCTTCCGGCTGTGTTTACGATGTTGTTGAGACACAGGGACCAGGGGGGAATCTTCTGGCTGTGTTTACGATGTTGTTAAGACATAGGGACCAGGGGGAATCTTCCGGCTGTGGTTACGATGTTAAGACAGAGCACTGAGGCAATCTTCCTTCACCTTCAACTTGAGGGCAGGTCCAGGCCTGTCTGTGAGGCCCTCACGACCTCCCTCATCATTGCAATTGAGATTACTTCAGCACCCAGGACACATTGAACCCTCCATTGGTTGCTGCTGGGCTTGTTCCAGTATCTGAGACACGTTGAACCTCCTCATGGCTGTGGATGGGCTGGCTTGGATACTTCTTATGGTTTAGCGTGTTCACCAGACACTCCCTTTTTACCTCTTTATTACTATTCAGTCCCTCGAGCCTGTTACACAGGAACAGGAGGAGGCCCATTCAGCCCCTCGAGCCTGTTACATAGGAACAGGAGGAGCACATTCAGCCCCTCGAGCCATTTACACAGGAACAGGAGGGGGTCCCTTCAGACCCCCGAGCCTGTTACACAGGAACAGGAGGAGGCCCATTCAGACCCTCGAGCCTGTCACACAGGAACAGCAGGAGGCCCATTCAGCCCCTCGAGCCTGTTACATAGGAACAGGAGGAGGCCCATTCAGCCCCTCGTGCCTGTTACATAGGAACAGGAGGAGGCACATTCAGCCCCTCAAGCCTATTACACAGGAACTTGAGGAAGCACATTCAGACAATTGAGCCTTTTACACAAGAACAGGAGGAGGCACATTCAGCCCCCTCGAGCCTGTTACACAGGAACAGGAGGAGGCCCATTCAGCCCTCTCGAGCCTGTTACACCAGAACAGGAGGAGGCCCATTCAGCCCCTCGAGCCTGTTACACAGGAACTGTAGGAGGCCCATTCAGCCCCTCGAGCCTGTTACACAGGAACAGGCGGAGTCCCATTCAGCCCCCTAGAGCCTGTTACACTGGAACAGGAGGAGGCCCATTCAGCCCCCTCGAGCCTGTTACACAGGAACAGGAGGAGGCCCATTCAGCCCCTCGAGCCTGTTGCACAGGAACAGGAGGAGGCCCATTCAGCCCGTCGAGCCTGTTACACTGGAACAGGAGGAGGCCCTTACAGCCCCTCGAGCCTGTTACACAGGAACAAGAGGAGTCCCAGTCAGCCCCCTCGAGCCTGTTACACAGGAACAGGAGGAGGCCCATTCAGCCCCTCGAGCCATTTACACAGGAACAGGAGGGGGCCCATTCAGCCCCTCGAACCTGTTACATAGGAACAGGAGGAGGCCCATTCAGCCCCTCGAGCCATTTACACAGGAACAGGAGGGGGCCCCTTCAGACCCCCGAGCCTGTTGCACAGGAACAGGAGGAGGCCCATTCAGACCCTCGAGCCTGTTACACAGGAACAGGAGGAGGCCCATTCAGCCCCTCGAGCCTGTTACATAGGAACAGGAGGAGGCCCATTCAGCACCTCGTGCCTGTTACATAGGAACAGGAGGAGGCACATTCAGCCCCTCAAGCCTATCACACAGGAACTTGAGGAAGCACATTCAGACAATTGAGCCTTTTACACAGGAGCAGGAGGAGGCACATTCAGCTCCTCGAGCCAGTTACACAGGAACAGGAGTAGGCCCATTCAGCACCCTCGAGCCTATTACACAGGAAGAGGAGGCCCATTCAGCCCTTCGAGCCTGTTACACAGGAACAGGAGAATGCCTATTCATCCCCCTCGAGCCTGTTACACAAGAACAGGAGGAGGCACATTCAGCCCCTCGAGCGTGTTACACAGGAACAGGAGGAGGCCCATTCAGCCCTCTCGAGCCTGTTACACCAGAACAGGAGGAGGCCCATTCAGCCCCTCGAGCCTGTTACACAGGAACTGTAGGAGGCCCATTCAGCCCCTCGAGCCTGTTACACAGGAACAGGCGGAGTCCCATTCAGCCCCCTCGAGCCTGTTACACTGGAACAGGAGGAGGCCCATTCAGCCCCCTCGAGCTTGTTACACAGGAACAGGAGGAGGCCCATTCAGCCCCTCGAGCCTGTTGCACAGGAACAGGAGGAGGCCCATTCAGCCCCCTCGAGACTGTTACACTGGAACAGGAGGAGGCCCATTCAGCCCGTCGAGCCTGTTACACTGGAACAGGAGGAGGCCCTTACAGCCCCTCGAGCCTGTTACACAGGAACAAGAGGAGTCCCAGTCAGCCCCCTCGAGCCTGTTACACAGGAACAGGAGGAGGCCCATTCAGCCCCTCGAGCCATTTACACAGGAACAGGAGGGGGCCCATTCAGCCCCTCGAACCTGTTACATAGGAACAGGAGGAGGCCCATTCAGCCCCTCGAGCCATTTACACAGGAACAGGAGGGGGCCCCTTCAGACCCCCGAGCCTGTTGCACAGGAACAGGAGGAGGCCCATTCAGACCCTCGAGCCTGTTACACAGGAACAGGAGGAGGCCCATTCAGCCCCCTCGAGCCTGTTACATAGGAACAGGAGGAGGCACATTCAGCCCCTCAAGCCTTTTACACAAGAACAGGAGGAGGTCCATTCAGCCCCTTAGCCTGTTACACAGGAACAGGAGGAGGCCCATTCAGCCCCTTGAGCCTGTTACACAGGAACTTGAGGAAGCACATTCAGACAATTGAGCCTTTTACACAGGAGCAGGAGAAGGCATATTCAGCCCCTCGAGCCAGTTACACAGGAACAGGAGGAGGCCCATTCAGCCCTTCGAGCCTGTTACACAGGAACAGGAGAATGCCTATTCAGCCCCCTCGAGCCTGGTACACAAGAACAGGAGGAGGCACATTCAGCCCCCTCGAGCCTGTTACACAGGAACAGGAGGAGGCCCATTCAGCCCCCTCGAGCCTGTTACACAGGAACAGGAGGAGTCTCATTCAGCCCCTCGAGCCTGTTACATAGGAACAGGAGGAGGCCCATTCAGATGCTCGAGCCTGTTACACAAGAACAGGAGGAGGCCCATTCAGCCCCTCGAGCCTGTTACACAGGAACTGTAGGAGGCCCATTCAGCCCCTCGAGCCTGTTACACAGGAACAGGAGGAGTCCCATTCAGCCCCCTCGAGCCTGTTACACTGGAACAGGAGGAGGCCCATTCAGCCCCCTCGCGCCTGTTGCACAGGAACAGGAGGAGGCATATTCAGCCCCCTCGAGCCTGTTACACTGGAACAGGAGGAGGCCCATTCAGCCCCTCGAGCCTGTTACACTGGAACAGGAGGAGGCCCTTACAGCCCCTCGAGCCTGTTACACAGGAACAGGAGGAGTCCCAGTCAGCCCCTCGAGCCTTGTACACAAGAGCAGGAGGATGCCCATTGAGCCCCCTTTAACCTGTTATACAGGAACAGGAGGAGGCCCATTCAACCCCTCGAGCCTGTTACACAGGAACAGGAGGAGGTTCATTCAGCCCCTCGAGCATGTTACACGGGAACAGGATGTTAGATTCGAATTTGGAGAAACTCTAGACGGAGACGGAATTGAGGATAAGAACAAAATTTATTCAAACAACTAAGAGAGACTTGTGCACAAGGGGAGCCACCCAGCTTCCTCAAGCTTGAGGTGCACTCACAAAGGGAAAACAACGGTTCATTCAAGATATACAGTTCTATAATCAACGCCCATCTACTACAGAATGGGGGCGTACACATACGAACAACGTCACCACAGTTACTCTTTATTGGTTTCGGTGTTTAGTCACTCAACTGTTGGGCCCATCCCCTGAACTCAGGTGCCCCTCCCCTGCCCATGCTGGACACAGATGTTGGGAGTAACCCTACCTCCACATTCCTGTTGTTATCTCTTCCTCGCTATAAGCATAGTTTATTGTTCGAGAGGACCGGTTTTGCACTTAACTGCCGAACAAGCACAAAGCCACAGCGATTCATGTGTCTAGCGAACTCGTACCATGTTTGATAATTGGTCCCCTTATCTCCTGGGAGGACAGGCCGTGCTTGGACAGTGACTCCACTAAGGCGCTGTGAATACACATCGCAAAGTTTAATTAGTGAAGAGACGCCTTGCAGCCTACAAAAGTGCCTGTTCCTTGCATTTTACGATCCCCTTATCACTTTTACTGGTCTCTGATGTTCGATATTCGACCTGGCTCACATCCCTGCTATCTGTTCCCAGCTGCATGTTGTCAGTCTCCGTTTTAATTAAGCCCCATCTTTGAATCTACAGCTAGTCCTTACAAGCGCCTTTTTTATGAGAGGCTTAAACATAGTCAAGTATCCCAGAATTCTTTGGGAACTAGCTGGATCCTTCAGCTTGTTTAAAACGCCCGAAGTGAGTAGAAAGCTTGGTTGAAGCATATCCAGTTAACCATTTGCCCCGGTTTGCAGGGCCGCAGTCAAATGGGTTTTGTTCCCGAATCCCGTGTCTGATTAGGGTCGGGGATGTCTGGATGGGAAGCCCCCGGTGCCGCCGCACACTATATTGCTGCACTGGCCCCGGGCGAGTTCGGGAAAGTGTCGGAATCCCGTGCCGCCTGCCGGGCCGTCGGTCAGCGGGCACGGTATCGGGTATAACTTCGGGCAGGAATGTCGGATCCGGACCGGGTCAACGGCGCCTGAATGGGCTTGCGGGGCTGAAGAGACCAGTACCGACCCGGTGTAGCTGAGCCTTTGCCCGGCCGGGTGACGGCAGTCAGGCTGCAGACCGCTTTCCGACTGCTAAATCGGCGGGCCGGCCACCGATCTGGTTCTGGTACCGCCCGATGCCGCTTGCCCTCGGCTTCCGCAAATGGCGCCCCCAGCAGATCGCTGGCCGGCCCGCCGATTTAGCAGTCGGAAAGCGGTCTGCAGCCTGACTGCCATCACCCGGCCGGGCAAAGGCGCAGCTACACCGGGTCGGTGCTGGCCTATGCAGCCCCGCAAGCCCATTCAGGCACCGTTCATCCGGTCCGGATCCGACATTCCTGCCCGAAGTTATACCCGATACCCGGCCCGCTGACCGACGGCCCGGCAGGCGGCACGAGATTGCGACACTTTCCCGAACTCGCCCGGGGCCAGCGCAGCAATATAGTGTGCGCCAGCACCGGGGCTTTCCAACGAGGCATGCCCGACCCTAATCGGACACGGCAGTCCGGAACGGGAAGCGTTTGACTGCGGCATTGATCACCTTTCTGCAGGTTCCCCAACAATCGCCAAGTACAGAAATGACAAGTGTCAAATCAGTGGCTCGAACATAAGAACATAAGAACATAAGAAATAGGAGCAGGAGTAGGCCAATCGGCCCTTCGAGCTTGCTCCGCCATTCAATAAGATCATGGCTGATCTGATCCTCACCTCAAATCTAAAGAACACAAGAAGTAGGACCAGGACCCGGCCACTCAGCCCTTGGGCCCGCAATGCCACCTACAGGGCCTCGACCGATCCGAACTCAGCCTCATGTCCAATTTCCTGCCCGCTCCCCGTAACCCCTAATTCCCTTTACTTCGAGGAAACTGTCTATTTCTGTTTTAAATTTATTTAATGATGTAGCTTCCACAGCTTCCTGGGGCAGCAAATTCCACAGACCTACTACCCTCTGAGTGAAGAAGTTTCTCCTCATCTCAGTTTTGAAAGAGCAGCCCTTTATTCTAAGATTATGCCCCCTAGTTCTAGTTTCACCCATCCTTGGGAACATCCTTACCGCATCCACCCGATCAAGCCCTTTCACAATCTTATATGTTTCAATAAGATCGCCTCTCACTCTTCTGAACTCCAATGAGTAGAGTCCCAATCTACTCAACCTCTCCTCATATGTCAACCCCCTCATCCCGGGGACCAACCGAGTGAACCTTCTTTGCACTGCCTCGAGAGCAAGTATGTCTTTTCTTAAGTATGGACACCAAAACTGTATGCAGTATTCCAGATGTGGTCTCACCAATACCTTATATAAATGCAGCAATACCTCCCTGTTTTTATAATCTACCCCCCTAGCAATAAAAGCCAACATTCCGTTGGCCTTCTTGATCACCTGCTGCACCTGCATACTAACTTTTTGATTTTCTTGCACTAGGACCCCCAGATCCCTTTGTACTGCAGTACTTTCCAGTTTTTCGC
Organism: Squalus acanthias; assembly: GCA_030390025.1. Classification (NCBI taxonomy): domain Eukaryota; kingdom Metazoa; phylum Chordata; class Chondrichthyes; order Squaliformes; family Squalidae; genus Squalus; species Squalus acanthias. Next base: position 915,533 of record JASTWF010000069.1, read on the forward strand.
CATTAAGATAATAACTTGCTCTCTGATTTTTCCTGCCAAAGTGCATAACCTCACATTTTCCAATATTGTATTGCATCTGCCAAATCTCCGCCCACTCACCCAGCTTGTCTATATCCCCTTGTAGGTTTTTTATGTCCTCCTCACTTTCTACTTTCCCTCCCATCTTTGTATCATCTGCAAACTTTGATATGTTACACTCTGTCCCCTCCTCCAAATCGTTAATATAGATTGTAAAGAGTTGGGGACCCAGCACCGACCCCTGCGGAACACCACTGGCTACTAGTTGCCAGTCCGAGAATGAACCATTTATCCCAACTCTCTGCTTCCTGCTAGATAACCAATCCTCCACCCATGCCAGAATATTCCCCCCAATCCAGTGATTTTTTATCTTGAGCAATAATCTTTTATGTGGCACCTTGTCGAATGCCTTCTGGAAGTCTAAATACACTACGTCCATTGGTTCCCCTTTATCCACCCTATACGTTATGTCCTCAAAGAACTCAAGCAAATTTGTCAGGCATGACTTCCCCTTCATAAAGCCATGCTGACTATGTCCTATTAAATTATGTTTATCTAAATGTTCCGTTACTGCCTCCTTAATAATAGACTCCAAAATTTTACCCACCACAGATGTTAGACTAACTGGTCTATAATTTCCAGCCTTCTGCCTACTACCCTTTTTAAATAAGGGTGTTACAATAGCAGTTTTCCAATCTGCCGGGACCTTTGCTGAGTCCAGGGAATTTTGGAAAATTATTACCAAAGCATCCACAATCCCTACTGCCACTTCCATCAAGACCCTAGGATGTAAGAACGACCAACTCCGTCCGACCAGGAGCACCCAAATCCCCGCAAATGGCCAATTTTCTTCTCCATCCAGACTTCCGATTGAATTCAAGATTTCCCGCCCGCCAACTCATTAACCAGTGTTCTGAAAAATTGCCAGAAAATGCACATGAACATTTGCCGGGAGCAATTCGCTTCCTCAAGCGGGAAATCATCACCCGAAGCCCCGGTAAGGCGGCCAAAACCGATCCCTTCGGACCTCCGGTAGAACTTTGAGCGACCATATCGCCGCACTCCGGCGTCGGAGCCACGCGGTTTTGACACCGTTAGACGCGGATTCCCGGTGCCCAGTCGAAAGCCCCCCCCACCCCCCCGGCCGGCGGCCAGGGAAAAAAATAATTTTCGGCCGATTTCGAGAAAAACAATTTCCGGCCTGAACTCGGGTCTCTCGGCCTCAATCGGTTCGGATACGGTCCCTTACGCAAGGGAGGAGAATCCCCGGCCTCTGCCGGGCGTCAGGCGGCCGTTTTTTAAGCCCGACCAAAAACCCGAAAAACGGGCAAAAATGGAAAAAAATTCCTCCCGAAAAGGCTTAAATGTCGGCCGGACGGCAGCCCGGGTCGGTCGCTGCAGACCATTTGTTCCTTTGGATAGTTGGTTAACTATTTGTTCCTTTGACTTTTCAGTTAATGAGTTCCCACTTTTGACTCTTTGGTTAACCATTTGTCACTTTTCAAAGATCAGTTACTGAGTTCCCTCTTTTGAGACTTTGGTTCACTATTTGTCCCTTTGACTTTTGGTTAACTATTTGTCACTTTCCCACTCAGTCTCTGCCACTTTTGCAAGAATTTTCGTTCGTATGGACGACTTTGTTGAAAAATGTCCCGGCTTTCCAGATGAGCGTTTCTCACTCGGCTCGAGCTCCCCGTGTGGTTTTTGCGGCATTTTGCACCTTTTCCAGCGGGGCGGGCGGGGTCACCCTGCCAAGTTTCGGCGCCTGCCGACACGCTCCCCGGTGGGCCACCGCTCTTGTTCTGGTACCGGCCGATGCCGCTTGCCCTCGGCTTCTGCAAACGGCGCCCCCCAGCAGATCGGTGGCCGGACCGCTGATTTAGCTGTCGGAAAGCGGTCTGCAGCCTGACTGCCGTCACCCGGCCGGGCAAAGGCGCAGCTACACCAGGCCGGTACGGGTCTCTTCAGCGCCACAAGCCCATTCAGGCGCCGTTGAACCGGTGCGGATCCGTCCTTCCGGCCAGAAGTTATACCCGACGACGTGCCCGCTGACCGACGGCCCGGCAGGCGGCAGGCGCTTCCGACACATTCCCGAAAGGGCCCGGAGCCAGCGCAGCAATATAGTGTGCGCCAGCTCCGGGGCTTTCCAACGAGCCATGTTCGACCGAAATCGGACACGCCAGTCTGGAACGTCGGGCGTTTGACTGCCGCCCCGCCGACCGGGGCAAATGGTAATTGTATACGAAAAGCTGCAACGGCAGGATTCCACCACCAGAGGGCAGCACTCATTCCCGTCGTTTTAAACGGGAAAACCCAGGCTGGACTCGGAGCGAGCGGCACCCGGCTTCCCAGTGTCGCACCGACACCGTTCCGGTACCGCTGGATGCCCCTTGCCCCTGGCTTACCCAGGCCGCTCGGATACCAAGGTCGGTCGCCGGCCCGCCGACTGAGCTGTCGGAAAGCGGTCTGCAGTGTGACTGCCGTCGCTTGGCCGGGCAAAGGCGCAGCTACACCGGGTCTGTGCTGGCCTGTGCAGCCCCGGAAGCCCATTCAGGCGCCGTTGACCCGGACCGGATCCGACATTCCTGCCCAAAGTTATACCCGATACCCGGCCCGCTGACCGACGGCCCGGCAGGCGGCACGGGATTCCGACACTTTCCCGAGGTCGCCCGCAGCCAGTGCAGCAATATAGTGAGCGCCAGCGCCGGGGCTTTCCAACCAGCCATCCCTGACCGAAATCGGACACGCCAGTCCGGAACGGGAGGCGTTTGACTGCGGCATTGATCACCTTTCTGCAGGTAACCCGCCAACCCCCAAGTACAGAAATGACAAGTGTCAAATCAGCGGCTCGAACGACCAACTCCGTCCGACCAGGAGCACCAAATCCCCGCAAATGGCCAGTTTTCATTCTCCATCCAGACTTCCGATTGAATTCATGATTTCCCGCCCGCCAACTCAGTAACCAGTGTTCTGAAAAGTTGCCAGAAAATGCACATGTCCATTTTCCGGGAGCAACTCGCTTCCCAAGCGGGAAATCATCATCCGATGCCCCGGTCAGGCGGCCAAATCCGATCCCTTCGGACCTCCGGAACAACTTTGAACGGCCATATCTCCGCACTCCGGCGTCGGAGCCACGCGGTTTTGACACCGTTAGACGCGGATTCCCGGTGCCCAGTCGAACGCCGCCCCTGCCGACGGCAAGGGAAATGTTTTTTAATTTTCGGCCGATTAAAAAAATTTCCGGCCTGAACTCGGGGCTCCCGGTCTCCATCGGTTCGGATACGGTCCCTTACGCAAGGGAGGCGAATTCCCGGCCTCTGCCAGGCGGCAGGCGGCCATTTTTAAATCCCGACCAAAAACCCGAAAAATGGGCAAAATTGGAAAAGAAATTCCACCCAACAAGGGTATAAAATGTCGTCCCTTTGACATTTGGTTCATCATTTGTCCCTTTGACATTTGGTTAACCATTTGTCACTTTTAAATCTTGATGTTGTTGAGGCTGCCGCGAAACACGAATGGAGGCTGAATCCATATGTGGAAAACAAGAAACTTTAATTCACTGCATGGCACACAAAATGGCTGAGAAAGCTGCTCCCAGAATTCTCTGGAAAAACCCTGAAGCCCCGCCCACTCCTGTCTTAAAGGTAAGGTGTCTTAAAGGGAAGGTTCACCGATATATTGTCCACAGGACGGAAAAGTGGATAATGCCCGTTTAGGTGGCGATCCGCCACACAGCTCCCCCCAGAATCCGCTTAGGAGGTGTGGACGAGACGGTGCGGCGGTCTGATGGGCCGGCCGGAGCGGCTCTTGTAGGACGCCAGTGGACGTGGGACGGCCGGGCGTGGAGCAGCCGGGTGAACCGGCTTGAGGGCAGGTCGACCGCGTGGAGGTGGACGAGCTACAGGGACCTGCTCACCGGGCTCCGAGTGTGCTGGCTTGAGTCGGTCAACCGACACTTTTTCGGTCCTGTCGCCCACTTGCAGGGTGAAAAATTTGTCCCCAGCCTGTAGCACCTTGTAGGGCCCGTCGTACGGGGGTTGAAGGGGTCCGTGGTGGGCGTCATGCCGGACGAAAACAAACCGTGCCTGGTGCAGGCTTAGTGGGACGTGTGAGGTGGATTCGCCGTGTCGAGCAATGGGCACCGGGGTGAACTGCAGCGTTGATGAGGCGAAGTCGTGGCATTGCTGGTCGGCTGACCAGGGTGTCGTGGCGGTGGGCAGGAACTCGCCGGGTACGCGCAGCGGCTGACCGTACACGAGCTCTGCTGCCGATGCGTGGAGGTCTTCTTTAACCGCGGTGCGCAGGCCGAGGAGGACCCACGGAAGTCGGTCGGTCCAGGCGCCATCTTGGAGGCTGGCTCGAAGAGATGCCTTCAAGGATCTGTGGAACCGCTCACACAGTCCGTTGGCTTGGGGGTGGTATGCTGTGGTGCGGTGAATGGTCACCCCGAGATTGCGTGCAACGGCGGTCCAGAGTTCAGAGGTAAATTGCGGACCTCTGTCCGACGTCATGTCGGAGGGGACGCCGAACCGTGCGACCCAGGTGCTGACGAAGGCTCTGGCGATGTCGGCGGTGGTGGTAGAGGTCAGTGGAATTGCCTCAGGCCAGCGTGTGGTGCGGTCAACGATGGTCAGCAAGTGCGTGTGGCCTTGCGACGGCGGCAGGGGCCCGACAATGTCCACGTGGATGTGGTCGAATCTCCGCGAGGGGACGGTAAACTCCTCGAGGGGTGCTTTCGTGTGTTGCTGTACCTTGGCAGTGATGAACTCCCATCGGTAGCGGCGACCAGCGAGGTCGAGGGTGACTGTCCGGGTGCCATACGTCCGGATTTCCGAGCCGTTAGCAGCCAGCGCCGGTCCTCATTCGCCCTTTTGGATGTCGAGGGAGGAGGCCGGGATGATGCTGTGCTGAGCCCCAGTGTCGCACAGGAACCGGCGGCCGGTTTTGTCATCCGTAACGAACAGCAGGGAGCCCGCGTGGCCCACAGCCATCGCGGGGGCTGGTACGGGGGCGGACTTGAAAGAGCAGGGAGGTGTGCACCGTTGTGCCCTGGCGCCGAACCGTGCGTGGTAGTAACAGTGGCCCGGGTTAGTGGGGCGTGAAGGCCCCATGGGCCTGGTGACAGGCCCTTGTGGCCGCGTGCTGGATGGTGAGGGGCGCGCCCAGGCATTGGCTGCCAGGTCCGGAGTGACGTCGCGGCTGGAGTGAGCGGACAGCAGCTTGTCGGCCTCATCGGCCAGGGCTTCCAGGTTCGTGAGGCCGGACGCCACGATCGCTGGGCAGATGCTGAGAGGGAGCTGGCGGATGAACAGCGTGCGGAAGAGGGATCCGGGTGGGCTCTCGTCGGTGAGAGAGAGCATGTGGGAGAGGAGGTCTGACGGTGAGGCATCACCGAGGCCTGGAAGGTCGAGGAGGTGGCAGTTTCGCTGATATGCCGAGGCCGTAAATTTTTTAAGGAGCGCTGTCCTGAGATGTGCGTACTTGCCTTCCTCCGGTGGGTTCTGCAGCATTGTCCAAACCTTCAAAACTGCGGCGCTACTGAGTGATGTGACGAGATAGTCGTACTTCGTCCCATCTGTGGTGATATTTCGCAGCCGGAAGCGAGATTCAGCTTGGAGAAACCAGGCTTCGGGCTGGTTTTCCCAAAACTCCGGCAGTTTCACGGAAACTGCGTTCGTGTCCGCCATTGCAGTGCTCGGAATACGTTCTGAGCGTCGGGGTCACCAATGTTGAGGCTGCCGCGAAACATGAATGGAGGCTGAATCCATATGTGGAAAACAAGAAACTTTAATTCACTGCATGGCACACAAAATGGCTGAGAAAGCTGCTCCCAGAATTCTCTGGAAAAACCCTGAAGCCCCGCCCACTCCTGTCTTAAAGGTAGGTGCCTTAAAGGGAAGGTTCACCGATATATTGTCCACAGACGGAAAAGTGGGTTATGCCCGTTTAGGTGGCGAACCGCCATAATGTATCATTTATCACTTTGAGACTTTGGATTGACACATTTCAGTTAATGAGGTCCCACTTTTGACTCTTTGGTTTACCATTTGTCACTTTTCAAAGATCAGTTAATGAGTTCCCACTTTTGAGACTTTGGTTAACTATTTGTCCCATTGACTTTTGGTTAACCATTTGTCACTTTCCCACTCAGTCTCTGTGCCACTTTTGCAAGAATTTTCGTTCGTATGGACGACTTTGTTGAAAAATGTCCCGGCTTTCCAGATGAGCGTTTCCCACTCGGCTCGAGCTCCCCGGGTGGTTTTTGCGGCATTTTCGCACCTTTTCCAGCGGGGCGGGCGGGGTCACCCTGCCAAGTTTCGGCGACTGCCGACACGCTCCCGGTGGGCCACCGCTCTGGTTCTGGTACCGCCCGATGCCGCTTGGGCTCGGCTTCCGCAAACGGCGCCCCCGAGCAGATCGGTGGCCGGCCCGCCGATTTAGCAGTCGGAAAGCGGTCTGCAGCCTGACTGCCGTCACCCGGCCGGGCAAAGACGCAGCTACACCGGGTCGGTGCTGGCCTGTGCAGCCCCGCAAGCCCATTCAGGCACCGTTTACCCGGTCCGGATTCGACATTCCTGCCAGAAGCTATACCCGACGACGTGCCCGCAGGCCGACGGCCCGCAAGGCGGCACGGGATTCCGACGCTTTCCCGGGGCCAGCGCAGCAATATAGTGTGCGCCGGCGCTGGGGCTTTCCAACGAGCCATCCCCGACCGAAATCGGACACGCCAGTCCGGAACGGGAGGCGTTTGACTGCGGCATTGATCACCTTTCTGCAGGTAACCCAACAACGCCAAGTACAGAAATGACAAGTGTCAAATCAGCGGCTCGAACGACCAACTCCGTCCGACCAGGAGCATCAAATCCCCGCAAATGGCCAGTTTTAATTCTCCATCCAGACTTCCGATTGAATTCATGATTTCCCGCCCGCCAACTCATTAACCAGTGTTCTGAAAACTTGCCAGAAAATGCACATGTCCATTTGCCGGGAGCAACTCGCTTCCCCAAGCGGGAAATCATCACCCGAAGCCCCGGTAAGGCGGCCGAATCCGATCCCTTCGGACCTCCGGAACAACTTTGAACGGCCATATCTCCGCACTCCGGCGTCGGAGCCAAGCGGTTTTGACACCGTTAGACGCGGATTCCCGGTGCCCAGTCGAACGCCGCCCCGGCCGGCGGCCAGGAATTTTTTTTTAATTTTCGGCCGATTTCGGAAAAAAAATTCCGGCCTGAACTCGGGTCTCTCGGCCTCAATCGGTTCGGACACGGTCCCTTACGCAGGGAGGCGAATCCCCGGCCTCTGCCGGGCGTCAGGCGGCCGTTTTTTAAGCCCGACCAAAAACCCGAAAAATGGGCAAAAATTGAAAAATTATTCCAACCAAAAAGGTATAAAATGTCGTCCCTTTGACATTTGGTGAAACATTTGTCACTTTTCAAAGGTCAGTGAATGAGTTCCCACTTTTGAGACTTTGGTTAACTATTTGTCCCATTGACTTTTGGTTAACCATTTGTCACTTTCCCACTCAGTCTCTGAGCCACTTTTGCAAGAATTTTCGTTCGTATGGACGACTTTGTTGAAAAATGTCCCGGCTTTCCAGATGAGCGTTTCCCACTCGGCTCGAGCTCCCCGGGTGGTTTTTGCGGCATTTTGCACCTTTTCCAGCGGGGCGGGCGGGGTCACCCTGACAAGTTTCGGCGCCTGCCGACACGCTCCCCAGGTGGGCCACCGCTCTGGTTCTGGTACCGGCCGATGCCGCTTGTCCTCGGCTTCCGCAAACGGCGCCCCCCAGCAGATCGGTGGCCGGCCCGCCGATTTAGCAGTCGGAAAGCGGTCTGCAGCCTGACTGCCGTCACCCGGCCGGGCAAAGGCGCAGCTACACCGGGTCGGTACTGGTCTCTTCAGCCCCGCAAGCCCATTCAGGCGCCGTTGACCCGGTGCGGATCCGACCTTCCGGCCAGAAGTTATACCCGACGACGTGCCCGCTGACCGACGGCCCGGCAGGCGGCAGGCGATTCCGACACTTTCCCGAACGGGCCCGGAGCCAGCGCAGCAATATAGTGTGCGCCAGCGCCGGGGCTTTCCAACGAGCCATGGCCGACCGAAATCGGACACGCCAGTCCGGAACGTCAGGCGTTTGACTGCCGCCCCGCCGACCGGGGCAAACGGTAATTGTATACGAAAAGCTGCAATGGCAGGATTCCACCACCAGAGGGCAGCACTCATTCCCGTCGTTTTAAACGGGAAAACCCAGGCTGGACTGGGAGCGAGCGAAACCCGGCTTGCCGGTGTTGCACCGACACCGTTCCGGTACCGCTGGATGCCCCTTGCCCCCGGCCTGCCCAGGCCGCTCGGCCAGCAAAATCGGTGGCCGGCCCGCCGACTGAACTGTCGGAAAGCGGTCTGCAGCCTGACTGCCGTCGTTCGGCCGGACAAAGGCGCAGCTACACCGGGTCGTTGCTGGCCTGTGCAGCACCGCAAGCCCATTCAGGCACCGGTTACCGGGTCCGGATCCGACGTTCCTGCCAGAAGTTATGACCGACGACGTGCTCGCTGACCGACGGTCCGGCAGGCGGCACGGGATTCCGACACTTTCCCGAACATGCCCGGGGCCAGTGCAGCAATATAGTGTGCGCCGGCGGCGGGGCTTTCCAATGAGCCATGCCCGACCCTAATCCTGAGAAGTCGCACAACACCAGGTTATAGTCCAACAGCTTTATTTGAAATCACAAGCTTTCGGAGCGCTGCTCCTTCATCAGGTGAAGTGAAGAAATACATATGGGCACAGCATATATAGTCAGAGAACAATGCCAGACGAATACAGTTAATCTTTCTAACTGCCCTTTATCACACCTTGGCAGAGAGACAATCACAGCAATCAAAGGTGTGGATGGTGTCCAACCAGGTCAGTCAGGAAAACATTACATCAAAGACAATGAGGTGGGGTCACAAGGGGTCAAATGTGGCCGATGCTGGGGTCTGGATGGAAAACAAAAAACGTTAAACTTTTTACTTTTTTTGCTGGAATTCACAGCAGGTCCGGCTGCCTCTGTGTCGAGAGAACAAGCCAACGACGACTCGAGGCTGGATGACTCACTTCAGCAGTCAAGGACATTCAGCCTCCGATCTTCGGGTTAGCGTTCTCCAAGGCGGCCTTCGAGACACACGACAACGCAAAATCATCGAGCATTGACTTTGTTGTATTTTGCTATTGTCTTTGTTGTAATGTTTTCCTGACTGACCTGGTTGGACACCATCCACACCTTTGATTGCCGTGATTGTCTCTCTGCCGAGGTGTGATAAAGGGCAGTTAGAAAGATTAACTGTAATCGTCTGGCATTGTTCTCTGACTATATATGCTGTGCCCATATGTATTTCTTCACTTCACCTGACGAAGGAGCAGCGCTCGAAAGCTTGTGATTTCAAATAAAGCTGTTGGACTATAACCTGGTGTTGTGCCACTTCTCACGATTAGGGTCGGGGATGGCTGGTTGGAAAGCCCCGGCGCCGCCGCACACTATATTGCTGCACTGGCCCCGGGCGAGTTGGGGAAAGTGTCGGAATCCCGTGCCGCCTGCCGGGCCGTCGGTCAGCGGGCACGTCGTCGGTCATAACTCCTGACAGGAACGTCGCATCCGGACCGGGTCAACGGCGTCTGAATGGGCTTGCTGGGCTGAAGAGACCGGGACCAACTCGGTGTAGCTGCGCCTTTGCCCGGCCGAGCGACGGCAGTCAGGCTGCAGACCGCTTTCCGACAGCTGAGTCGGCGGGCCGGCCACCGATGTTGGTGTCCGAGCGGCCTGGGCTAGCCGGGGGCAAGGGGCATCCAGCGGTGCCGGGACGGTGTCGGTGCGATTCCGGGAAGCCGGGTGCCGCTCGCTCCGAGTCCAGCCTGGGTTTTCCCGTTTAAAACGACGGGAATGAGTGCTGCCGTCTGGTGCTGGAATCCTGCCATTGCAGCTTTTCGTATACAATTACCGTTTGCCCCGGTCGGCGGGGCGGCAGTCAAACGCCTTCCGTTTTGGATTGGCGTTTCCGATTTCGGTCGGGCATGGCTCCTTGGAAAGCCCCGGCGCTGCCGCACACTATATTGCTGCGCTGGCCCCGGGCGAGTTGGGGAAAGTGTCGGAATCGCCAGCCGCCTGCCGGGCCATCATTCACGGGGTCCGAGTATCGGGTATAACTTCTGGACGGTAGGATGGATCCGCACCGGGTTAACGGCGCCTGAATGGGCTTGCGGCGCTGAAGAGATCGGTACCGACCCGGTGTAGCTGCGCCTTTGCCCGGCCTGGTGACGGCAGTCAGACTGCAGACCGCTTTCCGACAGCTCAGTCGGCGGGCCGGCCACCGATCTGCTGGGGGGCACCATTTCTGGAAGCCGAGGGCAAGCGGCATCGGCCGGCACCAGAACCAGAGCGGTGGCCCACCGGGGAGCGTGTCGGCAGTCGCCGAAACTTGGCAGGGTGACCCCGCCCGCCCCGCTGGAAAAGGTGCAAAATGCCGCAAAAACCACCCGGGGAGCTCGAGCCGAGTGGGAAACGCTCATCTGGAAAGCCGCGACATTTTTCAACAAAGTCGTTCATACGAACGAAAATTCTTGCAAAAGTGGCAGAGACTGAGTGGGAAAGTGACAAATGGGTAACCAAAAGTCAAAGGGACAAATAGTTAACCAAAGTCTCAAAAGTGGAAACTCAGTAACTGATCTTTGTAAAGTGACAAATGTTTAGCCAAATGTCAAAGGGACGACATTTTATACCTTTTTGGTTGGAATTTTTTTTCATTTTTGCTTATTTTTCGAGTTTTTGGTCGGGCTTAAAAAACGGCCGCCTGACGCCCGGCAGAGGCCGGGGATTCGCCTCCGCTGCGTAAGGGACCGTATCCGAACCGATTGAGGCCGAGAGACCCGAGTTCAGGCCGGAAAATGTTTTTCCCGAAATCGGCCGAAAATTAAAAAAACATTTCCTGGCCGCCGGCCGGGGCGGCGTTCGACTGGGCACCGGGAATCCGCGTCTAACGGTGTCAAAACCGCGTGGCTCCGACGCCGGAGTGCGGAGATATGGCCGTTCAAAGATGTTCCGGAGGTCCGAAGGGATTGGATTCGGCCGCCTTACCGGGGTTTCGGGTGATGATTTCCCGCTTGGGGAAGCGAATTGCTCCCGGCAAATGGTTATGTGTATTTTCTGGCAAGTTTTCAGAACACTGGTTACTGAGTTGGCGGGCGGGAAATCATGAATTCAGTCGGAAGGCTGGATGGAGAAATGAAAACTGGCCATTTGCGGGGATATGGGTGCTCCTGGTCGGACGGAGTTGGTCGTTCGAGCCGCTGATTTGACACTTGTCATTTCTGTACTTGGGGGTTGTTGGGGTACCTGCAGAAAGGTGATCAATGCCGCAGTCAAACGCCTCTTGTTCCGGACTGCCGTGTCCGATTTCGGTCGGCCATGGCTGGTTGGAAAGTCCCGGCGCCGGCGCACACTATATTCTTCCTCTTTTTGATAAACCAATCAATTATCTGTAACTAAATAAAACTTTAAAGGAAACTTAACAAATCAAATTAAAATTTGGTAGTCCGGGATGACGATGCACTCCAGCCCCCGCGGCGCCCACCGGTCGCGGAAAAACTCAAGCGTGCCGGCGGACACCGCGTGCTCCATCTCCAGGGCCACCCGGGCGCGAACATGGCCGCGGAAGAGAGGCAGGCAATCGGGCCGAACGACCCCCTCGACCGCCCGCTGCCTGGACCAATTAATGGCTTTCTTAGCCAGGCCCAGGAGCAGTCCCACGAGGAGGTCCTCCGACCTACCCGCTCCCCTCCGCACCGGGTGACCGTAGATCAGGAGCGTGGGGCTGAACTGCAACCAGAAATTGAGGAGCAGCCCCTTCAGGTAATGAAAGAGGGGCTGCAACCTCTCACACTCTATATATATATGTGAAATACGGACTCCTCCAGGCCGCAGAAATGGCAAGCGGCCTGGGAGTCCGTAAACCTACTTAATAACCTATTGCACGGCACTGCTCCGTGCAACACCCTCCAGGCCAAGTCCCCAATAGAACAAGGGAAGACTCCCGCGTAGAGAGCCCTCCATTGGGGACCTTCGCCTCCGCCGGACGGCAAGATGGTACTCCAAGGCGTGTCCGGACGGCAGACGAAGATGGCAAAGTGGAGAGTGTGCAGGAGCAGCCCGTACACACACTATATTCTTGCGCTAGCCCCGGGCAAGTTCGGGAAAGTGTCGGAATCCCGTGCCGCCTGCCGGGCCGTCGGTCAGCAGGCCTGGTATCGGGAATAACTTCGGCCAGGAATGTCGGGTCCAGTCCGGGTCAAGGGCGCCTGAATGGGCTTGCGGGGCTGAAGAGACCAGCACCGACCCGGTGTAGCTGCGCCTTTGCCCGGCTGAGTGACGGCAGTCAGGCTGCAGACCGCTTTCCGACCGTTCAGTCGGCGGGCCGGCCACAGATCTTGGAGGCCGAGCGGTCTGGGCCAGCCGGGGGCAAGGGGCATCCAGCGGTACCGGTACGGTGTCGGTGCCGCTCGCTCCGAGTCCAGCCTGGGTTTTCCCGTTTAAAACGTGGGAATGAGTGCTGCCCTCCGGTGGTGGAATCCTGCCGTTGCAGCTTTTCGTATACAGTTACCATTTGCCCCGGTCGGCGGGGTAGCAGTCAAACGCCTGACGTTCCGGACTAGCGTGTCCGATTGCGGTCGGCCATGGCTGCTTGGAAAGCCCCGGCGCTGGCGCACACTATATTGCTGCACTGGCCCCGGGCAAGTTCGGGAAAGTGTCGGAATCCCGTGCCGCCTGCCGGGCCGTCGGTCAGCGGGCCTGGTATCGGGTATAACTTCGGGCAGGAATGTCGGATGCGGACCGGGTAAACGGTGCCTGAATGGGCTTGCGGGGCTGCACAGGCCAGCACCGACCCGGTGTAGCTGCGCCTTTGCCCGGCCGAGTGACGGCAGTCAGGCTGCAGACCGCTTTCCGACAGCTGAGTCGGCGGGCCGGCCACCGATCTTGGTGGCCGAGCGGCCTGGGCAGGCCGGGGGCAAGGGGCATCCAGCGGTACCGGAACGGTGTCGGTGCGACACCGGGAAGCCGGGTGCCGCTCGCTCCCAGTCCAGCCTGGGTTTTCCCGTTTAAAACGACGGGAATGAGTGCTGCCCTCCGGTGGTGAAATCCTGCCATTGCAGCTTTTCGTATACAATTACCATTTGCCCCGGTCGGCGGGGCGGCAGTCAAACGCCTGACGTTCCGGACTGGCGTGTCCGATTTCGGTCGGCCATGGCTCGTTGGAAAGTCCCGGCGCTGGCGCACACTATATTGCTGCGCTGGCTCCGGGCCCGTTTGGGAAAGTGTCGGAATCGCCTGCCGCCTGCCGGGCCGTTTTTCACGGGGGCCGGGTATCGGGTATAACTTCTGGCCGGAAGGTTGGATCCGCACCGGTGAACGGCGCCTGAATGGGCTTGCGGGGCTGAAGAGACCAGTACCGACCCGGTGTAGCTGCGCCTTTGCCCGGCCGGGTGACGGTAGTCCGGCTGCAGACCGCTTTCCGACTGCTAAATCGGCGGGCCGGCCACCGATCTGCTGGGGGGCGCCATTTGCGGAAGCCGAGGGCAAGCGGCATCGGCCGGTACCAGAACCAGAGCGGTGGCCCACCGGGGAGCGTGTCGGCAGGCGCCGAAACTTGGCAGGGTGACCCCGCCCGCCCCGCTGGAAAAGGTGCAAAATGCCGCAAAAACCACCCGGGGAGCTCGAGCCGAGTGGGAAACGCTCATCTGGAAAGCCGGGACATTTTTCAACAAAGTCGTCCATACGAACGAAAATTCTTGCAAAAGTGGCCCAGAGACTGAGTGGGAAAGTGACAAATGGGTAACCAAAAGTCAAAGGGACAAATAGTTAACCAAAGTCTCAATAGTTGGGAACTCATTAACTGATCTTTGAAAAGTGACAAATGTTTAACCAAATGTCAAAGGGACGACATTTTATACCCTTTTTGCTTGGATTTTTTTTTCCATTTTTGCCCATTTTTCGAGTTTTTGGTCGGGCTTAAAAAACAGCCGCCTGACGCCCGGCAGAGGCCGGGGATTCGCCTCCTTTGCGTAAGGGACCGTATCCGAACCGATTGAGGCCGAGAGACCCGAGTTCAGGCCGGACATTGTTTTCCCGAAATCAGCCGAAAATTAAAAAAAAAATTCCTGGCCGCCGGCCGGGCCGGCGTTCGACTGGACACCGGGAATCCGCGTCTAACGGTGTCAAAACCGCGTAGCTCCGACCCCGGTGTGCGGAGATATGGCCGTTCAAAGTTGTACCGGAGGTCCGAAGGGATCGGATTCGGCCGCCTTACCGGGGCTTCGGGTGATGATTTCCCGCTTGGCGAAGCGAATTGCACCCGGCAAATGGACATGTGCATTTTCTGGCAAGTTTTCCAAACACTGGTTAATGAGTTGGCGGGCGGGAAATCATGAATTCAATCGGAAGTCTGGATGGAGAATTAGAAACCTGTCCATTTGCGGGGATTTGGGTGCTCCTGGTCGGACGCAGTTGGTCGTTCCAGCCGCTGATTTGACACTTGTAATTTCTGTACTTGGCGGTTGTTGGGTTACCTGCAGAAAGGTGATCAATGCCGCAGTCAAACGCCTCCCGTTCCGGACTGCCGTGTCCGATTAGGGTCGGCCATGGCTGGTTGGGAAGCCCCGGCGCCTGCGCTCACTATATTGCTGCGCTGGCCCCGGGCGCGTTCGGGAAAGTGTCGGAATCCCGTGCCGCCTGCGGGCCGTCAGTCAGCGGGCCGGGTATCGGGAATAACTTCGGGCAGGAATGTCGGATCCGGACCGGGTAAACGGTGCCTGAATGGGCTTGCGGGGCTGCACAGGCCAGCACCGACCCAGTGTAGCTGCGCCTTTGCCCGGCCGAGTGACCGCAGTCAGGCTGCAGACCGCTTTGCGACAGCTGAGTCGGCGGGCCGGCAACCGATCTTGGTGTCCGAGCGGCCTGGGCAAGCCGGGGGCAAGGGGCATCCAGCGGTACCGGTACCGTGTCGGTGCGACACCGGGAAGCCGGGTGCCGCTCGCTCCGAGTTTTCCCGTTTAAAACGACGGGAATGAGTGCTGCCCTCTGGTGGTGGAATCCTGCTGTTGCAGCTTTTCGTATACAATTACCGTTTGCCCCGGTCGGCGGGGCGGCAGTCAAACGCCTCCCGTTCCGGACTGGCGTATCCGATTTCGGTCGGCCATGGCTCGTTGGAAAGCCACGGCGCTGGCGCACACTATATTGCTGCGCTGGCCCCGTCTTGTTCGGGAAAGTGTCGCAATCGCCTGCCCCCTGCCGGGCCGTCGGTCACGGGGGCCGGGTATCGAGTATAACGTCTTGCCGGAAGGTCGGATTCGCACCGGGTCAACGGCGCCTGAATGGGCTTGCGGGGCTGAAGAGACCAGTACCGACTCGGTGTAGCTGCGCCTTTGTCCGGCCGGGTGACGGTAGTCCGGTTGCAGACCGCTTTCTGACTGGTAAATCGGCGGGCCGGCCAGCGATCTGCTGGGGGGCGCCATTTGCGGAAGCCGAGGGCAAGCGGCATCGGCCGGTACCAGAACCAGAGCGGTGGCCCACCGGGGAGCGTGTCGGCAGGCGCCGAAACTTGGCAGGGTGACCCCGCCCGCCCCGCTGGAAAAGGTGCAAAATGCCGCAAAAACCACCCGGGGAGCTCGAGCCGAGTGGGAAACGCTCATCTGGAAAGCCGGGACATTTTTGCACAAAGTCGTCCAAACGAACGAAAATTCTTGCAAAAGTGGCACAGAGACTGAGTGGGAAAGTGACAAATGGTTAACCAAAAGTCAGAGGGACAAATAGTTAACCAAAGTCCCAAAAGGGGGAACTCAGTAACTGATTTTTGAAAAGGGACAAATAGTTAACCAAAGAGTCAAAAGTGGGACCTCATTAACTGAAATGTGTCAATCCAAAGTCTCAAAGTGATAAATGATACATCAAGATTTAAAAGTGACAAATGGTTAACCAAATGTCAAAGGGACAAATGAAGAACCAAAGTCCCCAAAGTGGGAACTCATAAACTGAAATTTCAAAGGGACAAATGAACCAAAGTATCAAAAGTGGGACCTGATGAACTGAAATGTCAAAGGGACAAATGATGAACCAATTGTCAAAGGGACGACATTTTATACCCTTGTTGGGTGGAATTTTTTTTCCAATTTTGGCCATTTTTCGGGTTTTTGGTCGGGATTTAAAAACGGCCGCCTGCCGCCTGGCAGAGGCCGGGAATTCGCCTCCCTTGCGTAAGGGACCGTATCCGAACCGATGGAGACCGGGAGCCCCGAGTTCAGGCCGGAAATTTTTTTAATCGGCCGAAAATTAAGAAACATTTCCCTTGCCGTCGGCAGGGGCGGCGTTCGACTGGGCACCGGGAATCCGCGTCTAACGGTGTCAAAACCGCGTGGCTCCGACGCCGGAGTGCGGAGATATGGTCGTTCAAAGTTGTTCCGGAGGTCCGAAGGGATCGGATTTGGTCGCCTTACAGGGGCCTCGGGTGATGATTTCCCGCTTGAGGAAGCGAGTTGCTCCCGGAAAATGGACATGTGCATTTTCTGGCAACTTTTCAGAACACTGGTTACTGAGTTGGCGGGCGGGAAATCATGAATTCAATCGGAAGTCTGGATGGAGAATTAAAAACTGGCCATTTGCGGGGATCTGGGTGCTCTTGGTCGGACGGAGTTGGTCATTCGACCCGCTGATTTGACACTTGTCATTTCTGTACTTGACGGTTGGCGGGGTACCTGCAGAAAGGTGATCAATGCCGCAGTCAAACGCCTCCCGTTCCGGACTACCATGTCCGATTTCGGTCGGGCATGGCTGGTTGGAAAGCCCCGGCGCCGCCGCACACTATATTGCTGCACTGGCCCCGGGCGAGCTCGGGAAAGTGTCGGAATCCCGTGCCGTCTGCCGGGCCGTCGGTCAGCGGGCACGGTATCGGGTATAACTTCGGACAGGAATGTCGGATCTGGACCAGGTCAACGGCGCCTGAATGGGCTTGCGGGGCTGCACAGGCCAGCACCGACCCGGTGTAGCTGCGCCTTTGCCCGGCCGAGTGACGGCAGTCAGGCTGCAGACCGCTTTCCGACAGCTCAGTCGGCGGGCAGGCCACCCATCTTGGTGTCCGAGCGGCCTGGGCAGGCCGGGGACAAGGGGCATCCAGCGGTACCGGAATGGTGTCGGTGCGACACCGGGAAGCCGGGTTTCGCTCGCACTGAGTCCAGCCTGGGTTTTCCCGTTTAAAACGACGGGAATGAGTGCTGCCCTCCTGTGGTGGAATCCTGACATTGCAGCTTTTCGTATACAATTACCATTTGCCCCGGTCGGCGGGGCGGCAGTCAAACGCCTGACGTTCCGGACTGGCGTGTCCAATTTCGGTCGGAGATGGCTCGTTGGAAAGCCCCGGCGCTGGCGCTCACTATATTGCTGCGCTGGCTCCGGGCCCGTTCGGGAAAGTGTCGGAATCGCCTGCCGCCTGCCGGGCCGTCGGTCAGCGGGCACGTCGTCGGGTATAACTTCTGGCCGGAAGGTCGGATCCGCACCGGGTCAACGGCGCCTGAATGGGCTTGCGGGGCTGAAGAGACCAGAACCGACCCGGTGTAGCTGCGTCTTTGTCCAGCGGGTGACGGCAGTCAGGCTGCAGAACACTTTCCGACTGCTAAATCGGCGGACGGCCACCGATCTGCTGGGGGGCGCCGTTTGAGGAAGCCGAGGGCAAGCGGCATCGGCCGGTACCAGAACCAGAGCGGTGGCCCACCGGGGAGCGTGTCGGCAGGCGCCGAAACTTGGCAGGGTGACCCCGCCCGCCCCGCTGGAAAAGGTGCAAAATGCCGCAAAAACCACCCGGGGAGCTCGAGCCGAGTGGGAAACGCTCATCTGGAAAGCCGGGACATTTTTCAACAAAGTCGTCCATACGAACGAAAATTCTTGCAAAAGTGGCGCAGAGACTGAGTGGGAAAGTGACAAATGGGTAACCAAAAGTCAATGGGACAAATAGTTAACCAAAGTCTCAAAAGTGGGAACTCAGTAACTGATCTTTGAAAAGTGACAAATGTTAAACCAAATGTCAAAGGGACGACATTTTATATCCTTTTTGGTTGGAATTTATTTTCCATTTTTACCCGTTTTTCGGGTTTGTGGTCCGGCTTAAAAAACGTCCGCCTGACGCCCGGCAGAGGCCGGGGATTCGCCTCCCCTGCGTAAGGGACCGTATCCGAACCGATTGAGGCCGAGAGACCCGAGTTCAGGAATGAATTTTTTTTTCCCGAAATCGGCCAAAAATTTAAAAAAAAATTCCTGGCCGCCGGCCGGGGCGGCGTTCGACTGGACACCGGGAATCTGCGTCGAACGGTGGCAAAACCGTGTGGCTCCGACGCCGGAGTGCGGAGATATGGCCGTTCAAAGTTGTTCCGGAGGTCCGAAGGGAAAAGGATTCGGTCGCCTTACCGGGGCTTCGAGTGATGGTTTCCCGCTTGAGGAAGCGAATTGCTCCCGGCAAATGGACATGTGCATTTTCTGGCAAGTTTTCCAAACACTGGTTAAGGAGTTGGGGAGCGGGAAATCTTGAATTCAATCGGAAGTCTGGATGGAGAATTGAAAACTGGCCATTTGCGGGGATTTGGGTGCTCCTGGTCGAACGGAGTTGGTCGTTCGAGCCGCTGATTTGACACTTGTCATTTCTGTACTTGGCGGTTGTTGGGTTACCTGCAGAAAGGTGATCAATGCCGCAGTCAAACGCCTGACGTTCCGGACTGGTGTGTCCGATTTCGGTCGGGGATGGCTCGTTGGAAAGCCCCGGCGCTGGCGCTCACTATATTGCTGCGCTGGCCCCGGGCGAGTTCGGGAAAGTGTCGGAATCGCCTGCCGCCTGCCGGGCCGTCGGTCAGCGGGACGGGTGTCGTGAATAACTTCGTGCAGGAAGGTCGGATCCGCACCGGGTCAACGGCGCCTGAATGGGCTGGCGGGGCTGAAGAGACCAGCACCGACCCGGTGTAGCTGCGCCTTTGCATACTCGCTGCGTAAAAAAGCTTTTCCTCACGCCCCCCTGTATCTCTTGCCCAAAATCTTAAATCTGTGTCCCCTAGTCCTTGTACCATCAACTAGTGGGAACAGCCTTTCCCCGTCTAGCCTATCCAAACCCGTCATAATCTTGTACACCTCGATCAAATCACCCCTCAACCTCCTTTGCTCTAATGAAAACAAATCCAGCTTCTCCAACCTGTCCTTGTAGCTAAGATCCCCCATCCCCAGAACCATTCTGGTAAATCTCCTCTGCACCCTCTCAAGGGCCTTCACATCCTTCCTAAAGTGTGCTGACCAGAACTGGACGCAATACTTCTGTTGTGGCCTAACCAGCGCTTTATAAAGGTTCAGCATAACTTCTCTACTTTTGTACTCAATACCTCTGTTTATGAAGCCCAAGATCCCATATGCTTTGTTAACCATACTCTCAATATGTCCTGCCACCTTCAGGAACCTATACACATTAACTCCCAGGTCCCTCTGTCCCTACACACTCTTTTAAACTGTGCCATTAAGTGTATATTGCCTCTCCCTGTTCCTTCGGGCAAAATGTATCACCTCACACTTCAGTGTTAAATTCCATCTGCCACATATCTGCGCATTCTGCTAGCCTTTCTATGTCATGTTGCAGTCGATTGGTATCATCCTCACTGTTTGCCACTGTTGGGGAGAAAATAAAATTCTCAGAGCCTAGATGAAGTTCAAAAACACACAGTTTATTAGACAAAGTACTTTGGGAGAAGAGCCAAAGGTCCCGTGACCTTGTGTACCCACTTCTCGTTCAACCTTTGTTCAGTACAGCTTATATTCAATATTTCTGGCTACATGCCATCATACATCGATTTTCGTCCAATTACATGGTATTACATTAATCACCTGATTATATTTTGCCTTTATCTATATTTATTTGGCAATAATCATAAAAGCAGTTACATCTTGTTATGCCTTTTTGAGCATAGTCTAATCCCACAGTTTACTACTGTATGTTATCTGTGATTGGCACCGTGCCTACGGTCTCTAGCTAACTTTGTAAAAGGCCCCTTTCAATACCTTTATTAAACACTGAACCCTCCCTCAGAAATCTGTCTGGCAGCTGTAATTATATCTATTCCTTGTCCCAATTTGCAAGACCTTCATTTCCTGGCAGCTGTAAGCTTATCAATTGTTGTCTCAATTTGCAAAACCTTCACTGTTCATGGTTTTATGTTTTATTGCAAATTATATAGAAACTGAATTTGACCATTCCAAATTAACTCTTTCAGCCACACTCCCAAGTTTGGTGTCATCAGCAAATTTAGAAATTCTACTCTGTATTCCAATATCCAGGTCATTTATATACATCAAAAAAGTCAGCAAAGTCAAAAAACCACCAAAACCATTTTTAATGACTTTCGATTACTCTTTGAAAGGTCTGGAGTTTGATAAAATGAGCCTTTTAAGCAAAGTTACATTTTTCGGGCATTTTCAAAATGTACTCGCTGTGTAAAATTTGTTCTGAAAATCGTGTTCCCGAAAATCTCCCGCCACCCCGCCAACCCCCAAGTACAGAAATGACAAGTGTCAAATCAGCGGGTCAAAGGGCCACCTCGGTCCGACCAGGAGCACCCAAATCGCCGCAAATGGCCAGATTTTATTCTCCATCCAGACTTCCGATTGAGTTCATGATTTCCCACCCGTCAACTCATAAACCAGTGTTCTCACCACTTGCCAGAAAAAGCACATGACCATTTGCCGGGAGCAACTCGCTTCCTCAAGCGGGAAATCTACACCCGAAGCCCGGGTAAGGCGGCCAAATCCCAACCCTTCGGACCTCCGGTATAAATTTGAACGGCCATATCTCCGCACTCCGGCGTCGGAGACAAGCGGTTTTGACACCGTTAGCCGCGGATTCCCGGTGCCCAGTCGAACGCCGCCCCGGCCGACGGCCAGGAAAATGTTTTTAAATTTTCGGCCGATTTCGGGGAAAAAAATTTCCGGCCTGAACTCGGGTCTCTCGGCCTCAATCGGTTCGGACACGATCGCTTACGGAGGGGAGGCGAATCCCCGGCCTCTGCCGGGCGTCAGGCGGATGTTTTTAAATCCCGACCAAAAATCCGAAAAATGGGAAAAATGCAAAAAAAATTCACCCAAAAAGGGTATAAAATGTCGTCCCTTTGACTTTTGGTTAACCATTTGTCACTTTCCCACTCAGTCTCTGGGCCACTTTTGCAAGAATTTTCGTTCGTATGGACGACTTTGTTGAAAAATGTCCCGGCTTTCCAGATGAGCGTTTCCCACTCGGCTCGAGCTCCCCGGGTGGTTTTTGCAGGCATTTTGCACCTTTTCCAGCGGGGCGGGCGGGGTCACCCTGCCAAGTTTCGGCGCCTGCCGACACGCTCCCCGGTGGGCCACCGCTCTGGTTCTGGTACCGGCCGATGCCGCTTGCCCTCGTCTTCCGAAAACGGCGCCCCCCAGCAGATCGGTGGCCGGCCCGCCGATTTAGCAGTCGGAAAGCGGTCTGCAGCCTGACTGCTGTCACCCAGCCGGGCAAAGGCGCAGCTACACCGGTTCGGTACTGGTCTCTTCAGCCCCGCAAGCCCATTCAGGCGCCGTTGACCCGGTCCGGATTCGACATTTCTGCCCGAAGTTATACCCGATACCGTGCCTGCTGACCGACGTCCCGGCAGGCGGCACGGGATTCCGACACTTTCCCCAACTCGCCCGGGGCCAGTGCAGCAATATAGTGTGCGCCGGCGCCGGGGCTTTCCAACCAGCCATCCCCGACCCTAATCGGACACGGGACTCGGGAACAAAACCCATTTGACTGCGGCCCTGCAAACCGGGGCAAATGGTTAACTGGACATGCTTCAACCAAGCTTTCTACTCACTTCGGGCGTTTTAAACAAGCTGAAGGATCCAGCTAGTTCCCAAAGAATTCTGGGATACTTGACTATGTTTAAGCCTCTCATAAAAAAGGCGCTTGTAAGGACTAGCTGTAGATTCAAAGATGGGGCTTAATTAAAACGGAGACTGACAACATGCAGCTGGGAACAGATAGCAGGGATGTAAGCCAGGTCGAATATCGAACATCAGAGACCAGTAAAAGTGATAAGGGGATCGTAAAATGCAAGGAACAGGCACTTTTGCAGGCTGCAAGGCGTCTCTTCACTAATTAAACTTCGGGATGTGTATTCACAGCGCCTTAGTGGAGTCACTGTCCAAGCACGGCCTGTCCTCCCAGGAGATAAGGGGACCAATTATCAAACATGGTACGAGTTCGCTAGACACATGAATCGCTGTGGCTTTGTGCTTGTTCGGCAGTTAAGTGTAAAACCGGTCCTCTCGAACAATAAACTATGCTTATAGCGAGGAAGAGATAACAACAGGAATGTGGAGGTAGGGTTACTCCCAACATCTGTGTCCAGCATGGGCAGGGGAGGGGCACCTGAGTTCAGGGGATGGGCCCAACAGTTGAGTGACTAAACACCGAAACCAATAAAGAGTAACTGTGGTGACGTTGTTTGTACGTGTACGCCCCCATTCTGTAGTAAGTGGGCGTTGCTTATAGAACTGTATATCTTGAATGAACCGCTGTTTTTCCTTTGTGAGTGCACCTCAAGCTTGAGGAAGCTGGGTGGCTCCACTTGTGCACAAGTCTCTCTTAGTTGTTTTAATAAATTTTGTTCTTGTCCTCAATTCCATCTCCGTCTAGAGTTTCTCCAAATTCGAATCGAACATCCTGTTCCTGTGTAACATGCTCGATGATCTGAATCTGCCTGCTCCTGTTCCTGTATAACAGGCTCGAGGGGTTGAATGGGCCTCCTCCTATTATTGTGTAACAGGATCTAGCGGGCTCAAAGCGTCTCCTCCTGTTCCTGTGTAACAGGCTCGAGCATCTGAATGGGCCTCCTCCTGTTCCTGTGTAACAGGCTCGAGGGGCTGAATGGGACTCATCCTGTTCCTGTGTAACAGGCTCGAGGGGCTGAATGTGCCTACTCCTGTTCTTGTGTATCAGGTTTGAGTTGCTGAATGTGCCTCCTTCTGTTCCTGTGAAACAGGCTCGAGGGGCTGAATGGGCCTCCTCCTGTTCCTGTGTAACAGTCCCAAGGGGCTGAATGGGCCTCCTGCTGTTCATGTGTAACAGGCTCGAGGGGGATGAATAGGCCTCCTCCTGTTCCTGTGTAACAGGCCCAAGGGGCTGAAGGCGCCTCCTCCTCTACCTGTATATTAGGATCGAGGGGCTGAATGGGCCTCCTCCTGTTCCTGTGAAACAGGCTCGAGGTGCTGACTGGGCCTCTTCCTGTTCTTGTGTAACAGGCTCGATGATCAAAATCTGCCTCCTCCTGTTCCTGTGTAGCAGGCTCGAGGGGCTGAATAGGCCTCCTCCTGTTCCTGTGTAACATGTCCGAGGGGCTTAATGGGCCTCCTCTTCCTGTGTAATAGGCTTGAGGGGGCTGAATGGGCCTACTCCTGTTCCTGTGTAACTGGCTCGAGGGGCTGAATGGGCGTCCTCCTGTTCCTGCGTAACAGGCTCGAGGTGCTGAATGGGTACCCTCCTGTTCCTGTGTAACAGGCTCAAGGGGCTGAATGGGCCTCCACCTGTTCTTGTGTTTTAGACTCGAGTGGCTAAATGGGCCTCCTCCTGTTCCTGTGTAACAGGCTAAGGGGCTGAATGGGCCTCCTCCTGTTCCTGTGTAACAGGCTCGAGGGGGCTGAATGGGCCTCCTCCTGTTCCTGTGTAACAGGCTCGAGGGGCTGAATTGGACTCCTCCTGTTCCTGTGTAACAGGCTAAGGGGCTGAATGGGCCTCCTCCTGTTCCTGTGTAACAGGCTCGAGGGGCTGAATGGGCCTCCTCCTGTTCCTGTGTAACAGGCTCGAGGGGCTGAATAGGCCTCCACCTGTTCTTGTGTATTAGACTCGAGGGGCTTAATGGGCCTCCTCCTGTTCCTGTGTAACAGGCTACGGGGCTGAATTGTCCTCCTCCTGTTCCTGTGTAACAGGCTCGAGGCAGCTGAATGGGCCTCCTCCTGTTCCTGTGTAACAGGCTCTTTGGGCTGAATTGCCTCCTCCTTTTCCTGTGTATCAGGCTCGAGGGGCTGAATGGGCCTCCTCCTGTTCCTGTGTAACAGGCTCGAGGGGCTGAATGGGCCTCCTCCTGTTCCTGTGTAACAGCTCGACGGGCTGAATGGGCCTCCTCCTGTTCCTGTGTAACAGGCTCGACGGTCTGAATAGTAATAAAGAGGTAAAAAGCGAGTGTCTGGTGAAAACGCTAAACCACAAGAAGTGCCCAAGCTGCCCATCCACAGCCATGAGGAGGTTCAATGTATCTCAGATACTGGAACAAGCCCAGCAGCAACCAATGGAGGGTTCAATGTGTCCTGGGTGCTGAAGTAAACTCAATCACAATGATGAGGGAGGTCGTGAGGGCCTCACAGACAGGCCTGGACCTGCCCTCAAGTTGAAGGTGAAGGAAGATTTCCTCAGTGCTCTGTCTTAACATCGTAACCACAGCCGGAAGATTCCCCCTGGTCCCTGTGTCTTAACAACATCGTAAACACAGCCAGAAGATTCCCCCCTGGTCCCTGTGTCTCAACAACATCGTAAACACAGCCGGAAGATTTCCCCCAGTCCCTGTGCGTTAACAACATCGTAAACACAGCCAGAAGATTCCCTCCGCGTTCCTGTGTCTTAACAACATCGTAAACACAGCTGGAAGATTCTCCCCGCATTCCTGTGTCTTAACAACATCGTAAACACAGCCGGAAGATTCCCCCTGGTCCCTGTGTCTTAACAACATTGTAGACACAGCCGGAAGATTCCCCCCTGGTCCCTGTGTCTTAACAACATCGTAAACACAGCCAGAAGATTCCCCCCTGGTCCCTGTGTCTTAACAACATTGTAAACAGAACCGGAAGATTCCCCCTGGTCCATGTGTCTTAACAACATCGTAAAAACAGCCGGAAGATTTCCCCCTGGACCCTGTGTCTTAACAACATCGTAAACACATCCGGAAGATTCACCCTGGTCCCTATGTCTTAACAACATCGTAAACACAGCCAAAAGATTTCCCGCCAGTCCCTGTGTCTTAACAACATCCTAAAGACAGTGGGAAGATTCTCCCCCGCCCCCGGTCCCTCTGTCTTAACAACATCGTAAACACAGCCGGAAGATTTCCCCCCAGTCCCTGTGTCTTAACAACATCGTAAACACAGCCGGAAGATTTCCCCCCACTCCCTGTGTCTCGACAACATCGTAACCACAGCCGGAAGATTTCCTCTGAGAAGCAGAGCTGCGACACTACAGCGCCACCACTGGTAGGAGGGTGTAATTACAACGTGACATGAGGAACACAGGATGGTTTTTTTTTATCCACCCTTTTGTTTGGCCCTTGTTTTTTTTCCCTCGCAGCTGTCCTTCATTCTGCCAGCGCATTTCACACTTCATCTCGAGCCATCCTTTGTTCCTCAACCTGTCCCATTACCACCTCCTCTTGCCTTGAATATCTCTTAATGTCTCTCAATGTCTCTTAATCTCTCCTGCTTTCTATCCTATCACTGACCGTTTTTGTTCTTTCATCCCCTCCCGCTTTTCCCAGGCTATACTTGCTTAAAAATCTATTTCATTTCCTGCTTTTTTCCAGTTCTGACGAAAGGTCTTCGACCTGAAACGTTAACTCTGTTTCTGTCTCCACGGATGCTGCCTGGCCTGCTGAGTTTTTACAGCGTTTTCTGTTGTTATTTTGGATTTCCAGCATCCGCAGTATTTTGCTATCAGATCAGCCATGATCTCATTGAATGGCTTGGCAGGCTCGAGGGGCCGAATGGCCGACTTATAGAGTCATAACGGCACAGAAGGAGGCCATTCGGCCCATTGAGTCTGTGCCAGCTCTCTGTAGAGCAATCCAGTCAGTCCCATTCCCCCGCTCTATCCCCGTAACCCTGCAAGTTTATTTCCCTCAAGTGCCTATCCAGTCTCCCCTTGAAAACATTGAGTGTCTCCGCTTCCACCACTTCCGTCGGCAGCGAGTTCCTGGTCCTCAACACTCGCTGTGTAAAAAAGTTTTTCCTCACGCCCCCCTGTATCTCTTGCCCAAAATCTTAAATCTGTGTCCCCTAGTCCTTGTACCATCAACTAGTGGGAACAGCCTTTCCCCATCTAGCCTATCCAAACCCATCATAATCGTGTACACCTCCATCAAATCACCCCTCAACCTCCTTTGCACTAATGATAACAAATCCAGCTTCTCCAACCTGTCCTTGTAGCTAAGAACCCCCATCCCCGGAACCATTCTGGTAAATCTCTTCTGCACCCTCTCAAGTGCCTTCACATCCTTCCTAAAGTGTGGTGACCAGAACTGGATGCAATACTTCAGTTGTGGCCTAACCAACACTTAATAAATGTTCAGCATAACTTCTCTACTTTTGTACTCAATACCTCTATTTCTGAAGCCCAAGATCCCATATTCTTTTTTAAGCACTCTCTTAATATGTACTGCCACCTTCAGGGACCTATGCACATTAACTCCCAGGTCCCTCTGTCCCTGCACACTCTTTAAAACTGTGCCATTAAGTGTATGTTGCCAATCCCTGTTCCTTCTGCCAAAATGCATCACCTCACACTTCTCTGTATTAAATTCCATCTGCCACTTGTCTGCCCATTCTGCTAGCCTTTCTATGTCCTGTTGCAGTCGATTGATGTCATCATCACTGTTTGCCACACCCCCAAGTTTGGTGTCATCGGCAAATTTAGAAATTTGCTCCTATTTCTTATGTTCTTATGTAAGAATGGATTTGGATTCCCTGTGGACTGTCTGGTCAATGGTTCGAAGCTGACTCCGTATTGGTAAGAGTTCTGATTTTATTGAAGCAGCAGTGAGACCGAATACACTCGGTATCTGAGCATCAGTTTACAAAGTACGATTGAGAATTGGATTACCCGCTGTTGCCCCCTTTGAGTAGAAGGCCTGGCTCGTTTCCCCCGATCCTCCTCCTCCCCCTGCGTGTCTGCACCTGTCCGGATCGGTGTCCTTGCTGGCCCTTCTACACTGAGACCCAGACCAAACCCACCAGGATGTCCCCCAAGAGCCGGAACTGTGGAGAAACCCATCCAACCATAGGCACGGCGGGTTCTCTGTGTCCAGGCACAGGCTCTGGGCCTCCCTTATCTGCTTTTTACCCTCAGCACAAGCTCTTTCGGTGCTTGCTTTCTGTTTCCATGGAGATAAGGCAACCCAGGAACTAGAGGACAATGGGTTCCCACTGTAAATAAAATCTAGACTTTAATAGACTTTCCCCTGATTCTAACAGAGGAGAAATGAGACTAAATTAATAAAACTGTAAACTAGAAATCTTAATATTAAACTACAATCTAGCAAAGCTTAATGCTGAAAATTAGCAAAAGGGATTTGTATTTGGGTATGTTTCAACGACTCACAAAGCTTTGCGCGTTCCCACTGATTGAGAAAGAGATAAAAGATAAGCTGCAGGCGGCTCTGACTCTCCCTTGTTCTTTCCCTCGCTTTTCTAGCAATGAGAAGTGTGCTCGTGGGGGCGAGCGCTCGGCTTTAGTCAGTTGTCCGATGAAATAAGTGGTCAGGCCGCTGATTCCCGACTCCCGTATCCTCACAGCTCTCAACAGGCTCTCGGCTTCCTTTAGCTGGTCTTCGGTCCCAGACGCCAACCCCAGTGACCGTGGCGATGACGGCGAGAATGAATATCGCAGCTCGTATTCCCAGGATCTGAATCGTGTGCAGAGTGCCTGGAAACATACAGCAAGAAACGATGACTTACTCTCCGCTTTCGATCCCTCGCTGTGCTCTCCCTGTTCCTTCTGCCAAAATGCATCGCCTCACACTTCTCTGTATTAAATTCCATCTGCCACTTGTCTGCCCATTCTGCTAGCCTTTCTATGTCCTGTTGCAGTCGATTGGTTTCATCCTCACTGTCTGCCACACCCCCAAGTTTGGTGTGGTCGGCAAATTTAGAAATTCTACTCTATATTCCAATATCTAGATCATTTATATATATATTAAAAAAAAGCAGTGGCCCCAGAACTGACCTTTGGGGAACACCACTGTCTACCATCCTCCAGTCTGAAAAACAGCCATTTACCACAACTCGCTGTTTTCTGTCCTTAAGCCAATTCCTTATCCAAGCTGCCACTGACCCACCTATTCCATGAGTCTCAATTGTTAACCAGCCTTCTATGTGGTACTTTGACAAACACCTTCCGAATACCAATGTAGACAACATCCATTGCATTCCCTTCATCAATCATCCCTGCTATTTCATCAAAAAATTCAGTTAGATTCGTCAAACACGGTCTGCCTTTTACAAATCCGTGCTGGCTCTCCTTAATTAGCTTAAACCTCTCCAAGTGCCTGTTAATTTTTTCCTTGATTATTGTTTCTAAAACTTTACCCACCACTGATGTTAAACTGACCGGCCTATAGTTACTAGGATTGTCCTTACACCCTTTCTTGAACAATGGTGTCACATTTGCTATTTTCAAATCCTCAGGCACCTCCCCCGCATCTATGGAAGATTTGAAAATTATGGCAAGCCCTTCCGCAATCTCCTCCCCCAATTCCCTTAGCAACCTGGGATGGAAGCCATCTGGACCAGGCGACTTATCCACTCTAAGCATACCCAGCCTTTCTCGTACATCCTGTCTATCAATTTTCACTCTTCCATTGCTGCTACCTTTTCCACTTCTACCGATATTTTGTCAGCATCCACCTCCTTAGTAAACACCGATACAAAGTACTTATTGAGTATTCTAGCCTTGCCCTGCGCCTCTAAGCATATATCACCTTTTTCTCTGATAGGCCCCATCCTGCCTCTTATTACCCGCTTAATTTTTACAGGGCCACTGTTTACATGCCGGTAGAAGATTTTTGCGTTCCCTATTATGTTAACCGCCATTCTACTCTCATATTCTCTCTTTGCCAATCTTATTTTCATCTTCACTTCCCCTCTCAACTTATTGTATTTGGTCTGGTACTCCCTTGAAGAATTCACCTGACATGCACCATACACCCTCTTTTTTTGTTTCATCATCTTCTCTATCTCCCTCGTCATCCAAGGAGCCCATGCTTTGGTTCCCTTACCCTTCCCTCTTGTTGGAATGTACCTAGCCTGTACTTGGAACATCTCCTCCTTAAAGATCACCCATTGTTCCATTACTTCCTGTCAGTCTTTGGTTCTATTTTACCCTGGCTAGATCCTTTTGCATCCCATTGAAGTTAGCCCTAATCCAGTTTAGAAGTTCCACTCTAGATTGTTCCTTGCTCCTCTCCATTGCTGATCTAAACCTTATGATACGATGATCACTCGTACCCAAGTGTTCTCCCACAGACACTTGGTTGACCTGGCCCACCTCATTTCCCAGCACCAGATCCAGCAATGCCTCCTTCCTAGTTGGGCCAAGAACATACTGGTCAAGGAAATTCTCCTGAACACATTTCAGAAATTCCTCCCCTCCTTTCCCTTTACCCTAGCATTATCCCAATCGATATTTGGGTAATTAAAGTCTCCAATATCACCACTCTATAGCTCTTGCATATCTCTGCGATTTCCCTGCAGATTTGCTCCTCTACCCCCCTCTCACTATTTGGAGGCCTATAGAATACCCACAATAGCGTGATCATACCCTTTTTGCTCCTCAACTCTAACCAAATGGATTCTGTCCTTGTCCCCTCAAGAACATCCTCCCTTTCCAACACTACAATGTCTTCCTTAATCAGCACTGCCACCCCACCTCCCTTTTTTCCTTCCCTATCTTTTCTGAACACCTTGTACCCTTGAATATTAAGTGCCCAGTCCTCACCGTTTTTAAGCCACGTTTCCGTTATTGTCACAACATCATATTGCCACACGGCTAATTGTGCTTGTCGCTCAACAACATTATTCACCACACTTTGTGTGTTTACGTACATGCATTCTAAACGCATTTTTGAATTTTTCGTAGTCTTTCTTAGTTTGCTCCTATCTAATATGGTACTACTTCCGCCTCTAGAAGTACTTCCTTCTCTAGTACTCTCCAACACACTCACTCTTTTATGCACCTTATTCCTCTTTTCTACTCCTATATGCTGGTCAGAAGTGGTAATAAGTTCAGAAGTGGGGATGTTCGCTGATGACTGCACAGTGTTCAGCGCCATTCGCAACTCCTCAGATAATGAAGCAGTCCGTGCCCGAATGCAGCAAGACCTGGACGACACTCAGGCTTGGGCTGACAAGCGGCAAGTAACATTCGTGCCACACAATCGCTGTGTACCATCTACAAGATGCACTGCAGCAACTCGCCAAGACTTCTTCGACAGCACCTCCCAAACCCGTGACCTCTACCACCTAGAAGGACAAGGGCAGCAGGTGCATGCGAACACCACCACCTTCTCAAGGGCAATTAGGGATGGACAATAAATGCTGGCCTTGCCAGCAACGCCCACATGACAGGAATGAATAATTAAAAAACTGCACTTCAAAAGTGCTTCATTGGCTGTAAAGCACTGAGGGACTACATAAGCGTTACATAAATGCAAGTCTTCACGTTCTATGAAATATCTATATATGTAATATTTATAAGTGTAATATCTAAAGATGTAATATTAGTCGACCTCCAGTTTCTCCCTATCTACTCTGTCAAAACAACTCATTTTGAACGCCTCTATTAAATCTACTGTTAACCTTCTCTGCTCTAAGGAGAACAACCCCAGCTTCTCCAGTCTCTCCATGTGACTGAAGTCCCTCATCCCTGGGACCATTCTGGTCAATCTCCCCTTAACCTTCTCTGCTCTAAGGAGAACAACCCCAGCTTCTCCAGTCTCTCCACATCACTGAAGTCCCTCATCCCTGGAACCATTCTGGTAAATCTCCCCTTAATCTTCTCTGCTCTAAGGAGAACAACACCAGCTTCTCCAGTCTCTCAATGTGACTGAAGTCCCTCATCCCTGGAACCATTCTGGTCAATCTGCTCTTAACCTTCTCTGCTCCAAGGAGAACAACCCCAGCTTCTCCAGTCTCTCCACATCACTGAAGTCCCTCATCCCTGGGACCATTCTGGTCAATCTCCCCTTAACCTTCTCTACACTAAGGAGAGCATGGGAGACTGGTCAAGAAGGTAAGAGCCCATGGGTTCCAGGGCAACTTGGCATATTGGATCCAAAATTGGCTTACTGGCAGGAGGCAGAGGGTGATGGTCGAAGGTTGTTTTTGTGACTGGAAGCCTGTGTCCAGTGGTGTACCACAGGGATCGGTGCTGGGTCCTTTGCTGTTTGTAGTGTACATTAATGATTTAGATATGAATGTAGGAGGTATGATCAGTAAGTTTGCAGATGACACGAAAATTGGTGGGGTGGTAAATAGCGAGGAGGGAAGTCTCAGGCTGCAGGACGATATAGACGGGTTGGTCAAATGGGCAGAGCAGTGGCAAATGGAATTTAACCCTGAAAAGTGTGAGGTGATGCATTTTTGGGAGGACTAACAAGGCAAGGGAATACACAATGAATGGTAGGACCCTAGGAAGCACAGAGGATCAGAGGGACCTTGGCGTGCATGTACATAGATCCCTGAAGGCAGCAGGACAGGTAGAAAAGGTGGTTAAAAAGGCATTTGGGATACATGCCTTCATTAGCCGAGGCATAGAATATAAGAGCAGGGAGGTTATGATGGAGCTGTACAAAACGCTAGTTAGGCCACAGCTGGAATACTGTGTGCAGTTCTGGTCGCCACACTATAGGAAGGATGTGATTGCATTGGAGAGGGTGCAGAGGAGATTCACCAGGATGTTACCTGGGCTGGAGCGCTTCAGCTATGAAGAGAGACTGGACAGGCTGGGGTTGTTTTCCTTAGAGCAGAGAAGGCTGAGGGGGGACCTGATTGAGGTGTACAAAATTATGAGGGGCTTAGATAGGTAGATAGAAAGGAACTTTTCCCCTTAGTAGAGGGGTCAGTAACCAGGGGGCATAGTTTCAAGGTAAGGGGCAGGAGGTTTAGAGGGGATTTGAGGAACAACTTTTTCACCCAGAGGGTGGTTGAATCTGGAACTCACTGCCTGAAAGGGTGGTAGAGGCAGGAACCCTCACAACATTCAAGAAGCATTTAGATGAGCACTTGAAACACCATAGCATACAAGGCTACGGACCAAGTGCTGGAAAATGGGATTACAATAGACAGGGCTTGATTGCCGGCGCGGACACGGTGGGCCGAAGGGCCTCTTTCTGTGCTGTATAACTCTATGACTCTATGAGAACAACAGTTCTGCCTGATGCAACAACCAGCTGTCTTGTATCAGACAACAACAACCAGCTTGTATTTAGAGAGATGTGGAAGTACCTGTAGACTCACGTTCCACAGTGATGGTTATGGTCCTCTCCACTGCTCCATGTCCATTCTCCGCCACACACTGATAGTCTCCAGCGACCCTGGGTGTAACGTGAGGAATCTCCAACCACAGCTCGTTGTTGGAACTTGTTCTGTTCATTGTGACACCATGATGTCGCCAGGTCAGGTTAGAAGCCGGGAAGCTCACGACAGAGCAGAGTATCGCTGTAGAATTCCCTTCTTTGATATTGATCAATGAATTTTTAATCGTATCACGAGAAATAATGGAGAGATTCCGTGGGGCGTCTAAAGACAAATTAAGATCAGTTAACGTACATCGGCTGTGAAGCACTTTGAGAGACGCTGAGAATGTCAAAGGTGTGATATCAAAGCAAGTTCCTTCATCACAAAGCAGGTAATCCAAGCAGACACTTTAGTGCAGTACTGAGGGAGCGCCGCACTGTCGGAGGGTCAGTACTGAGGGAGCGCTGTCGGAGGGGCAGTACAGAGGGAGCGCCGCAGTGTCGGAGGGGCAGTACTGAGGGAGCGCCGCACTGTCGGAGGGGCGGTACTGAGGGAGCGCTGCACTGTCGGAAGGTCAGTACTGGGGGAGAGCCGCACTGTTGAAGGGACAGTACTGAGGGAGTGCCGCACTGTCGGAGGGGCAGTACTGAGGGAGTGCTGCACTATCGGCGGGGTAGTACTGAGGGAGCGCCGCACTGTTGGAGGGACAGTACTGAAGGGAGTGCTGCACTATCGGAGGGACAGTACTGAGGGAGTGCCGCACTGTCGGAGGGACAGTACTGAGGGAGCGCCGCACTGTTGGAAGTGCTGTCTTTCACATGAGACATTAAACCGAGGGAACGTCTGCCCTCTCAGGTGGATGTAAAAGATCCCATGACACTATTCAATGAAGAGTCCTATCTGTAAAATACAGATGATCTTGACATCAGAACCATTGCTGCTTGTGGGATCTTGCTGTGCGCAAAGTAGACTATCACGGGTAATGTAGAATTAAGGATGTCCGTACTTACATTGCACAGTGAGTGCGAGGGTCTGCTCCGATGAAACAGATGGATATCTGACTCTGCAGGTGAGAGTTTGTCCGTGGTGTTTGAGTGATGGAATCAGGGACAGAACAGAAGTATATGTCAGAGTGACGCCATGCTGAGTTACACTGTTTGAGACTGACCCGGGTACGTCAGTGGGATTGACCCAGGTTAAGACAGGTGCTGTTCCAGTGCACGTGGTGTTGAAGGTGCAGCTTACGTTCACACGCTTTCCTGCAATCATTTCAGCAGGGAATATCCTGGGTTTATCTGTGAAATCTAACACACAGAGAATGGATCCTTTTAGATAAATATAACGTGAGGCATCAGTTCAAATAGAAATCACAGTCCCGCAAGAGAAAGTACTTTGACCCGGATAATACCAGAACTGAGAGGTTACAACGATCAGGAAAGATTGAACAGGCTGGGGCTCTTTTCTCTAGAAAAGAGAAGGCTGAGGGGTGACCTGATAGAGGTCTTTAAAATTATGAAGGGGTTCGATAGGGTAGACGGAGAGAAGGTATTTCCACTTGTGGGGGAGACCAGAACTAGGGGCCATCAATATAAGATAGTCAGTGATAAATCCAATAGGGAATTCAGGAGAAACTTCTTTTCCCAGAGAGTGGTGAGAATGTGGAACTCGCTACCACAGGGAGTGGTTGAGGCGAAGAGCAGAGATGCATTTAAGGGGAAGCTGAATAAACACATGAGGGAGAAAGGAATAGAAGGATATGTTGATGGGGTGAGATGAAGAGGAGTGGGAGGAGACTGGTGTGGAGCATAAACACCGGGATGGACCAGTTGTGGTGAATGGCCTCTTTCTGTGCGGCAGACTTGATGTAACTTTGTGTGAATCTGCTAAGAAGAAATTGTTTCCTATTTCCAGGATTGGCGGAGTGTCTGTCACTGAGCTTAATACACTTTCTCTCCGAGACCCTTGAATTGACTATACTGGGTGGGGGTGAAGGACCTGGTCACAGCCCCAGGAACACTGGCTCTCCACTCACTCAGAGATCTCTGCCAATGTTAAATTAAATCCTCTCCACGGCAGGACAGAACCAATTTGCAATTATCCCTCAACCAAAACATAAAAGAAAGACTTGCATTCCCACAGCTCATTTCATGACCTCAGGACGACCCAAAGTGCTTGACAGCCAATTAAATACTTCTAAAGTGTTAAACCAGATGATCTGGTCATTATCACATTGCTGTTTGTGGGAGCTTGCTGTGCGCAAACTGGCTGCCACGTTTCCTACATTACAACAGTGACTACACTTCAAAAAAAGAACTTAATTGGCTGTGAAGCGCTTTGGAACCTCCTGAGGTGGTGAAAGGTGCTGGAGAAATGTGAATCTGTCTTTTGTCTGTATGTAAGACTTTTAAACACGATTAGAGAGATATATGGGAGTCGATAACCTGATAACAATGATGGACACAGTCAAGACATTCAATCATTGATAATAAAGTGAGTATTAGAGGTTGCTTTAGGACTGAACTGGAAGGTATCGCCAGGTTATTGATAATCAGACACTGTGTTATAATAAGCTGTGTTTTGTGTTAATGTGTAACCGCCACAGTTTCTGTTATTTCCCACTGACTGTTGAGCGTGAATTGTGGAGTAATTATAACCCAGCACTTACCAGAAACATGAAGCTGTGTTACAGGGTGGTAGTTAAACCGAACACTGTTGTCAAAATCTATTCTGAAATAATAAGTTCCTGCGTCTCGCTGTGTGATGTTGTTTATAATCAGGGAACAGTCACCATCTCTCAGGTCTCCAGACAGCCGGGTCCGATGGTGAAACTGTGGCGACTCACGATTGTGATCCTTGGAGTGAAAGGCTATAGGCGATGATCTCCATTTCTCATAATTATACCAGATTCCAACTCGCGATTGGTTTGCCAGATGCGATGGATAAGTGTAATGACATGGAATCTGTGCACACAAACCTTCCTGTGCTGTCACCACTCGTGGAGTCTTGCCTTTCCACACCTCTGACAATACAGCTGGGGAGAGAAATATCAATATTTAGCACTGGATGGCTTGTCGCTCCACTGGACTCGATATCCACCCCCTCCGTCACTGGCGCACAGTGTCTGCAGTGTGGACCATCTACAGGACACACAAGGAACTCACCAAGGTTACATTGACAGCACCGCCCTCCCCTGCGACCTCTACCACCCAGAAGGACAAGAGCTACTGAGACAACACAATCCAAGAATGAATATCAAACACTGCGCACCGTGTTCTGTGATTGGGGAGCATTATAGTGAACCCACATGTCGGACAGACTCATAGTCACCTTGCCCGTGGACATCGCACCCGCCTGTCCTCATGCCTTTTCCTCAGCATACAATGTTTCTGTATGTGAAGACAATTCTTGACCCAACAGATGGCTCCATCAACCCAACGGATGGAAGGGAATCCTCGGCACGGGAGTGGACAAGTTCATTCTATATTGGCTCACAGACCTCAGGACCCTGTTCAGTGAAGTAGGTCTTCCACCCAACACAATGCCTAAATGACGCACCCATTGAGGAATATTCTGTGCTGACTTACAAGGCAGGAACAGTGGATTAGGATCCATCAGAACTCATGCCACTATCTCCATCCTGAATCACTAGAGTCATAGAGTCACACGGCACAGAAGGAGGCCATTCGGCCCATCGAGTCCGTGCCGGCTCTCTGTAGAGCAATCCAGTCAGTCCCATTCCCCCGCTCTATCCCCGTAGCCCTGCAAGTTTATTTCCCTCAAGTGCCTATCCAGTCTCCCCTTGAAAACATTGAAGGCTGGATTTTGTCAGTGTGGGGCGGTGTCAGGTGGAAATCGTGTCGGGACCCCGACTCCTAAGTGAAGTGCTGAAATAGTGGGATTTTCCCCTAATTGTGCAATTGATTTCCTGGGTGTGGGAACCCCTGGCCCAATGAGTCTTTTCAGACAGAAAGTCGCCTTCGATGACATCATCAATGCTGCTGGATTTAAGACCTGCAAGCAGCCTTGCTTCTTCTGGAGACTGGAAACGCTTTGGAAATTGTAGGAAGGAATAATTTACCGACCATGTGCACCAGCAAGCAAAAGTGTGCACCTCGGTTTGATGAGCCCTCCCTCCAAGCTCTGGTGCATGGAGCCAGATGTAATAAGGAGGTGCTGTTCCCTTCCTCGGGGAGAAAAAAGCCACCCCAGCAGACAAAAGCTGTGTGGCTGCAAGTGGCCCAGGAGGTCAACTCCATTTCGCTGAGCCGCAGAACCTGGCTGCAGTGCAGGAAGAGGTTTCATGACCTTCTCCACACAGGAAAAGTGAATATGACATTCCCATCACACTCAATCTGATCCCCATCGCCTCTCCTCACCAGCACTCTGCTTTGCCAACCTCTTCCTCCACATCCCACTTGACACTTACATTCCTGCACCCTTACCCATTCTCTCTCTCTCTCGAAGGTCACATTCACTTAACTATTCAACTATGCAGCCCTCACACTCCCTATCACTGTGATGCCATGACAACAACAACTTTTATCACACAGGGAGGGTCCTTTGTATCCTTCTAAGCATCTATGCTCTGGATTCTCTACACTCACTCCTTCATTCTCACTCAAACTCCACTTGTGTCCCTCATTGCAGGAAAAGAGAGCCCACAATAAGAGGGAAAGAGCCATGACAGGAGGAGGGCCACCCTCAGTAGCCCAGCTCACTGCCTGGGAGGAGGCGGCCCTGGAAATCGCCAGGATCGAGGAGGATTCCCAAGTGGGGGACGGACAGATGGGCGCATCACAGCAAGCTGGTGACAGAATAGTTTAGCATCTCTCTCATTGACATTGCATGGGTCACTGATAATGAATCTGATGCTCTAACAGA
This sequence comes from Squalus acanthias, assembly GCA_030390025.1. Lineage (NCBI taxonomy): Eukaryota > Metazoa > Chordata > Chondrichthyes > Squaliformes > Squalidae > Squalus > Squalus acanthias. Next base: position 952,810 of record JASTWF010000069.1, read on the forward strand.
TTGACTTATGATCATCTGCACTATTCAATGTTCATGTAACCTTGACCTCACATCTCTAACTCTTTCCTTTACTCCCCCATAGGACCATTGAAAGCCCCTGTCCCCACTGTCCAGGAGGAAGAGCCTGAGCTTCCAGACTCCTCAGAGGAAGCTGCAACCTCTGAGGGCGCAGCCTCAGCAGAATTCAGCGCACCCAGCACCAGCGCAGACACTCACACCTCGGTGGGACCTTCGCGAGATAGAGTAGTGTTGGCACCTGGTTTATCACAGCTCACAAGTGAGCTTCAGCAGATGGTGGAGACAGGGACAGCAGTGGAGAGGCCTCGTCGGAGGGCGCAGGACTCTGCCAGCTTGGCTCAGCTGCATGTCGACCCTGTGCCTCCGGGTCCATCCAGAAGGAGAGCGGTGCTGGAACTCCAGGAACAGGTGCAGGAGTCTCTGGCAGGTTTTGTCTCCAGGGTTGCTGCGAGTGTCGAGCAAATGGAGAAGTCCATCGCGAACATGAGCAGAGCCTTTGTGGAGGCATTGGCGCATGAACGCATCACCACGGAAAGGATGGCAACCTCTGTGGAAAGGATGGCTACGGTAGAGGAGAGGATGGCTAAGGCCATGGAGGAGCTAAGTCGCCAGAGTGTAGAAAACATGTTCATTGTTCAGAATAGACTGGCATCTCTTGAGGCGCGATGGTCAGCTACTGAGCATAGAAACCAGACCTTCATGGAAGTCCTCTGGAGTAGGACTTGCAGTGCAGAAACGGGTCCTCATGGCCCCCCTGAAGTGCAGCAAGGTGCTGTCAAGCCACTTGCTAGCTCTGAAGTGGGGCTGACCCATGAGAGGGATATTGGTGGCAGACAACAAGGAAGTGGGGGCTCCTCTCCAAGCGCTCAAACGACCATGCCACTGCAAAGCCCTCGGTCAGAGCCCCACCAGAGTCCTCATCCCAACTGAGATGGGCATCTCAGCCCCTGCACAGCCGCAGGAGCAGCAGACTGTTGCCGAGCCCTCACAGGTTCGCAACCCCAGAGGACGGCCGCCAAAGGTGTCGAGACAGGAGCAGCAAGAAAGTGAGCAAGGGGCGTCCACATCTGCTGTAGCCACAGGGGAAGCACCACGTAGGAGCACGCGTAAGAGGAAGATAATGCACAAGTAGTCACATGGGTAGTCACTTGGGTGTTATGTTGTGTTTATTTTTGAAATGCCACCAGTTGCTTGATGTGATAAAAAATTCTGATGGCAAACTGTTGAAGTTGTGGCCTGTGTCATTTTGCAAATGGAACTTCTACATTGAGGGCTTAGAGCGACTTGCAATCGTCAGTATGGTGGTCAGAGTTATAGGAATCCGTAGGTTCTTGTCCATTGTCGATGCTCTGGTAAGAACGTGCGAGGCAAAGGTGTTTGATTGTACAGGCTAAGCAAATGTGACCAACATGAGTGTGTCCCTTGCATCCCGGGCAGCAATATGGTCGTGCTCTGGTGACTTCTGGCCTGTGCATCTTCAGGTGGGTGAGCAGCAGCTTGGCGCTCCTGTTGATGCTCCTGCTGTTGGTGCTGCTGTTGTTCATGGTTCTGCTGCTGCCGCGGCTGGTCTTCATCCGAATCTGATGTCCAGGAGGAAAGGAAATATATGGTTCCCATGCTTCTGGTATATGCCTCAGTTGAGGAAGCGCTTAGTCAAGGTGGGGAGAGGGGTTTCCCAGGAGGTCACACTGGAGATGGGTGTCAGGCTCCAAACTTCCACAACACTGAGTAGGCCTGCTAAAAGTTCCCCCAGACCTGAAACAACAAAGTTCTACCACCTGCAAATGATCATCGGTGAAAACTCCTTCGTAATGGTGGAGCTGCAGCTGTTGGTAAGCAGTCCACTTGTGAGGCCGCCAGCATTACCTGGCGTGTTCCAGAGGAGGCGTGAGGGATGGGGGGAATGACTAAAAATCGGAAAGGCCTCTCAAAATGGGATTATAGAGGCTATTAAGTGGTTGTTAAGGGCCTTAAGGGCCTATCCCGCCTCTTGGAGGCGGATGGAAAGGGGGTCAGAAAACACGCATTTGGGAAAAATGCTCGGAGGTGGGATGGAGGCGGGATTGGGCCTGCCCGCCAGTTTTTCCTCACATCCCCCCTGTATCTCTTGCCCAAAATCTGTGTCCCCTAGTCCTTGTACCATCAACTAGTGGGAACAGCCTTTCCCCGTCTAGCCTATCCAAACCCGTCATAATCTTGTACAACTCTATCAAATCACCCCTCAACCTCCTTTGCTCTAATGGAAACAAATCCAGCTTCTCCAACCTGTCCTTGCAGCTAAGATCCCCCATCCCCGGAACCATTCTGGTAAATCTCCTCTGCACCCTCTCAAGGGCCTTCACATCCTTCCTAAAGTGTGGTGACCAGAACTGGACGCAATACTCCAGTTGTGGCCTAACCAGCGCTTTCTAAAGGTTCAGCATAACTTCTCAACTTTTGTACTCAATACCTCTATTTATGAAGCCCAAGATCCCATATGCTTTGCTAACCACTTTCTCAATATGTCCCGCCACCTTCAGGGACCTATGCACATTAACTCCCAGGTCCCTCTTTCACTGCACACTCTTTAAAACTGTGCCATTAAGTGTATATTGCCTCTCCCTGTTCCTTCTGCCAAAATGCATCACCTCACACTTCTCTGTATTAAATTCCATCTGCCACTTGTCTGCCCATTCTGCTAGCCTTTCTATGTCCTGTTGCAGTCGATTGGTATCATCCTCACTGTTTGCCACACCCCCAAGTTTGGTGTTGTCGGCAAATTTAGAAATTCTACTCTGTATTCCAATATCCAGGACATTTATATATATCAAAAAAAGCAGTGGCCCCAGCACTGACCCTTGGGGAACACCACTGTCTACCATCCTCCAGTCTGAAAAACAGCCATTTACCACAACTCGCTGTTTTCTGTCCTTAAGCCAATTCCTTATCCAAGCTGCCACTGACCCACCTATTCCATGAGCCTCAATTTTGTTAACCAGCCTTCTATGTGGTACTTTGTCAAACGCCTTCCCAAAATCCATGTAGACAACATCCATTTCATTCCCTTCATCAATCCTCCCTGTTACTTCAACAAAAAAATCAATTAGATTAGTCAAACACGATCTGCCTTTTACAAATCTGTGTTGGCTCTCCTTAATTAGCTTAAACCTCACCAAGTGTCCGATAATTTTTTCCTTGATTATTGTTTCTAAAATTTTACCCAACACTGATGTTAAACTGAATGGACTGTAGTTACTAGGATTGTCCTTACACCCTTTCTTGAACAATGGTTTCACATTTGCCACTTTCCAATCTTCAGGCACCTCCCCCGCATCTAGGGAAGATTGGAAAATTATGGCAAGCCCTTCCGCTCTCTCCTCCCCCAATTCCCTTAGGAAGCCTAAACCTCTTGTTTGCTCTTCAGCCTCCCGATTGTCTAAGCTGGTGAATTTTGGATCCTCATTGTCTAAGGAATCACTTTGGATCCTCATTGTCTAAGGAATCACTTTGGATTCATGTCTAAGGAATCACTTTGGATCCTCATTGTCTAAGGACTATCTTTGGATCCTCATTGTCTAAGGAATCACTTTGGATTCTCATTGTCTATGAAATATAACTGCACAGCAGATCAGAGGCAAACAGAGAAACTATATATATGACACCTTTATACACTTCCTGTCTTGTTTGCTTGTTATCTTAACCACATCTTGCACCCTTACCATGGTATGAGGACTGAACTGCCTGTCTATTCTAAGCGCTGCTGTGTTGTTGTCATGGTGACCTGTAACTAAAATTTGGATCTCTGCGCTCCTTCAATTCTGGCCTCTTGTCCATCCCCGAGTTTTAGGGAGGGAATTCCAGAGCTTAGGGTCGAGACGGCTGAAGGCACGGCCGCCATTGGTGGAGCGATGGAAATCGGGGAGGCACAAGAGGCCAGAATGGGTGGAACGCAGAGATCCCGGAGGCTTGCAGGGCTGGAGGAGGTTACAGAGATAGTGAGGCAGGGGGCGAGGCCATGGAGCGATTTGAAGACGAGGATGAGGATTTTAAATTTGGGGCGTTGCCGGACCGGGAGCCAATGTAGATCAGCGAGCGCAGGGTTGATCTGTGAACGGGACTTGGTGCGAGTTAGGACACTGGGTCACTGCTGAATTTGGTCCCCAATCATAGCTCAATAAGAATGATCTTTCACAAAGACTATTAACCATAAATATGTCCGAGCTGACGATGATATTACCTTGGAGAAGTGACAGGAGGAAGTAAGATTTCCTGATCATTGTCCACTCCCAGATATTTCATCAACTTCTCACTCTCAAGGTCTGAAAGAGAAAGGAGTTAATGAGACCTCACCTCTTGCCCGACAGCTCTCGAGAGATCAAAACTGCTTTGAGACTATGTCTTCACTAATTTTACTCACTGTGGGATGATAGGTGCTCTGCAGTGAGTTACAAGGCTTTAAGAAAGAAAAACAAAGGAATACTTGCATTTCTCCAGACACTTTCACCACCTTAGGACATCCCAAATAGCCTCACAGCCAATGAAGTACTTCTTACAGTGTAGTCACTGTTGTAATGTAGAAAACGCGGCAGCCAAATTGCACACAGCAAGATTCCACAGACGGCGATGGGATAAACGGTCAGACTGTCTGTACTTGATGTTACCGAAACTCACTGCTTGGGTCGAATGGCCTCTTCCTGTGCTGCACCCTCTGTGTATTCAATTAGAAAGGGTTGATGTGTCGCTGTGAGTTAAATCAGGAAGCGGGCAACAAGTGAGAAAACATCACTTTGTCCGGCCCTATAAGCAAACTGTTAACCCTTTGTGTCCTGACACTCTGAAGATATTTCTGCTGGAAGCTGGGCAGCCGTTGCCATGGAGTTTCCACCGGGGCTCAGTGGGTTTAACTCTCTTTCTCTCCCTCTCTCTCTCCCTCTCTCTTTCTCTCGCCTCTGAGTCAGAAGGTTGTGGGCTCAGAGACTTTTGAGTGATGCTGGTTGAGGGATAAATATTGGCCCCAGGACACCGGAGAGAACTCCTCCTGAGCTAAGGAAATACGTCATTTCTAGATTGCTAGATTATTGATGGTTAATGATGTCAATGGTGTGGGGCTGAATGGGCCTCCACCTGTTCCTGTGTAACAGGCTCGAGGGGCTGAATGGGCCTCCTCCTGTTCCTGTGTAACAGGCTCGAGGGACTGAATGGGCTTCCTCCTGTTCCTATGTAACTGGCTTGAGGGACTGACTGGTCCTCCTCCTGTTCCTGTGCAACAGGCTCGAGGGGCCTGAATGAGCCTCCTCCTGTTCCTGTGCAACAGGCTCGAGGGGGCTGAATGGGCCTCCTGCTGTTCCTGTGCAACAGGATCGAGGGGCTGAATGGGCCTCCTCCTGTTCCTGTGTAACAGGCTCGAGGGGCTGAATGGGCCTCCTCCTGTTCCTATGGAACAGGCTCGAGGGGCTGAATGAGACTCCTCCTGTTCCTGTGTAGCAGGCTCGAGGGTCAAATGGACCTCCTCCTGTTCCTGTGTAACAGGCTCGAGGGACTGAATGGGCCTCCTCCTGTTCCTGTGTAACAGGCTCGAGGGGCTGAATGGGCCTCCTCCTGTTCCTGTGTAACAATCTCGAGGGGCTGAATGGGCCTCCTCCTGTTCCTGTGTAACAATCTCGAGGGGCTGAATGTGCCTCCTCCTGTATCTGTGTAACAGTCTCGAGGGGCTGAATGTGCCTCCTCCTGTATCTGTGTATCAGGCTCGAGAGGCTGGGTGGGCCTCCTCCTGTTGCTGTGTAACAGGCTCGTGGGGCTGAATGGGCCTCCACCTGTTCCTGTGTAACAGGCTCGAGGAGGCTGATTGGGACTCCTCCTGTTCCTGTGTAACAGTCTCGAGGGGCTGAATGGGCCTCCTCCTGTTCCTGTGTAACAGGCTCGAGGGGCTGAATGGGCCTCCACCTGTTCCTGTGTAACAGGCTCGAGGAGGCTGATTGGGACTCCTCCTGTTCCTGTGTAACAGTCTCGAGGGGCTGAATGGGCCTCCTCCTGTTCCTGTGTAACCGGCTCGAGGGGATGAATGTGCCTCCACCTGTTCCTGTGTAACAGGCTCAAGGGGCTGAATGGAGCTCCTCCTGTTCCTGTGTAACAGTCTCGAGGAACTGAATTGGCCTCCTCTTGTTCCTGTGTAACAGGCTCGAAGGTCTGAATCTGCCTTCTCCTGTTTCTGTGTAACTGGCTCCTTGTTCTGAATCGGCCTCCTCCTGTTCTTGTGTAACAGGCTCGAGGTGCTGAATGGCCTCCTGTTGGTGTGTAACAGGCTCGAGGGGCTGAATGGGCCACCTCCAGTTCCTTTGTAACAGTCTCGATGGGCTGAATGGGCCTTCTCCTGTTCCTATGCAACAGCCTTGAGGGTCTGAATGTGCCTCCTCCTGTTCCTATGTAACTGGCTCGAGGGGCTAAATGGATCTCCTCCTGTTCCTGTGTAACAGGCTCGAGGGGCTGAATGGGCCTCCTCCTGTTCCTATGTAACTGGCTCGAGGGGCTGAATGGGCCTCCTCCTGTTCCTATGTAACAGCCTTGAGGGTCTGAATGTGCCTACTCCTGTTCTGTGTAACAGGCTTGAGGGGCTGAATGGGCCTCCTCCTGTTCCTGTGTAACAGGCTGAAGGTGCTGAAAGGGCCTCCTCCTGTACCTGTGTATCAGACTCGAGGGGCTGAATGGGCCTCCACATGTTCCTGCGTAGGAGGCTCAAGGGGCTGAATGTGCCTCCTCCTGTTCCTATGTAATAGTCTCGAGGGGGCTGAATGGGCCTCCTCCTGCCCCTTTGAAACAGGCTCAAGTGCCTGAATGTTCCTCCTCCTGCTCAACAGGCTCGAGGGGCTAAATGGGCCTCCTCCTGTTCCTGCGTAACAGGCTCGAGGGGCTGAATGGGCCTCCTCCTGCTCCTGTGTAAGAGGCTCAAGGGGCTGAATGGGCCTCCTCCTGTTCCTAAATAACATGCTCGAAGGTCTGAATGGGCCTCCTCCTATTCCTGTGTAACAGGCTCGAGGGGCTGAATGGGCCTCCTCCTGTTCCTATGGTAACAGGCTCGAGGGGCTGAATGGCCTCCTCCTGTTCCTGTGTATCAGGCTCAGGGGGCTGATTGGGCCTCCTCCTGTAACTGTGTAACAGTCTCGAGGGGCTGAATGGGCCTCCTCCTGTTCCTATGGTAACAGGCTCGATGGGCTGAATGGCCTCCTCCTGTTCCTGTGTATCAGGCTCAGGGGGCTGATTGGGCCTCCTCCTGTAACTGTGTAACAGTCTCGAGGGGCTGACTGGGCCTCCTCCTGTTCTGTGTTGCAGGCTTGAGAGGCTGAGGGGCCTCTACCTGTTCCTCTGTAACAGGCTCAGTGGTCTGAATGGGCCTACTCCAGTTCCTATGGAACAGGCTCGAGGGGCTGAATGGGTCTCCTCCTGTTCCTGTGTAGCAGGCTCGAGCGGGCTGTATGGGACTCCTCCTGTACCTGTGTGAAAGTCTCGAGGGGCTGAATGGGACTCCTCCTGTTCCTGTGTAACAGGCTCGATGGGGCTGAATGGGCTCCTCCTGTTCCTGTGTAACAGGCTCGAGGGGCTGAATGGGCCTCCTCCTGTTCATGTGTCACAGGCTCGAGGGGGCTGAATGGGCCTCCTACTGCTCCTGTGTAACAGGCTCGAGGGGCTGAATGGGACTCCTCCTTTTCTTGTGTAACAGTCTCGAGGGACTGAATTGGCCTCCTCCTGTTCCTGTGTAACAGGCTCGAGGGGCTGAATGGACCTCCTCCTGTTCCTGTGTGCAGTGGAGCAGCGGTGCTCTTCAGGAATTAAGGGGTTAACAATGAAGCTTGCAAACTAGACAGACCAGCGGGGACAGGTCAGACACGCTGACCACAAGGTCCCAGTGCTTTTGCAAGATCAGATGAAACTAGCTCAGCAGCACCAACCACAAACTATGGAACCTGGAGATCAGTAACACCACTCGGGGCCACAGCGAGACAGAAATGCAGACATGTGGTTTTACTAAAGCTCACAAAATTATAACAACAGGTGAGATCATAAAGATCATGTGACAATAAATATAGGCGAACGGTCATGTGACACGAGATAGGGAATTTTCCAATCAGCAACACTGCCCGCGGGCTTTAAGCCAATTAAAACAGTGTAACGGGATTGTGTACGAGGTTACCACGACCTTTGAACGCATAAATATGTAACGCTTACTGTATCATTTCGGAGAAGTCTCCTGGTGCGTCAGTAAGAGATTCTCTCCCCACCGGTGGAATAAAGACTTTTCATTTGTACCGGACAGACTTGTGTCGAGTGTTGAATAAATACTCCACGTCAATTGGCGTAGTCGGCAGGAACCACCCGGAGGACAAACTACTGACCGAGGCGGACCAACACGGAGTGCGTACGTTAAAATACCACTCTAAAATCTGATGGCATCTGTGCCGTGAAGTGTAAGTCCGCCAGGGGATTCGAATGAAGTCAAAAGTCTGAGGACAAATTAAAAGATCTTAAAAGTTAAGACCCCAGTGGCACTGTGGGCATTTGAAAGGTAAGACCCCAATAGGACTGTGGCTGCTTCTAAGGAAGAGGACTGGGGACCAGAAGGGCCTCTAACTAAGTTTTTCACCGATGTGTGATATGTGCCCAGCATAATCCGGGGAAAGCACTGAAGGTACGACTGTCGCATCGGCCACGCCCGAGGGGGCCGTGGGAGAATTTACAGATGGCCTCCTCCTGCTCAACAGGCTGAATGGGCTTCCTCCTGATCCTATTGTAACAGGCTCGAGAGACTGAATGAGCCTCCTCCTGTTCTTATGTAACATGCTCGAGGGGCTGAATGGGCCTCCTCCTGTTCCTATGTAACAGCCTTGAGGGTCTGAATGTGCTTCTTCCTGTTCCTTTGTAACAGGCTCGAGGGGCTGAATGGGCCTCCTCCTCTTCCTGTGCAACAGTCTCGAGGGACTGAATGGGCCTCCTCCTGCTCAACAGGCTTGAGGGTCTGAATGTGCCTCCTCCTGTTCCTGTGTAACAGACTCGAGGTGCTGAATGGGCCACCTCCTGTTCCTAAGTAACCGGCTCGAAGGTCTGAATGGGCCTCCTCCTGTTTCTGTGTAAAAGGCTCCTTGGTCTGAATGGGCCTCCTCCTGTTCCTGTGTAACAGGCTCGAGGTGGTGAATGGGCCTCCTCCTGTTCCTGTGTAACAGGCCCGAGGGGCTGAATGGGCCTCCTCCTGTTCCTGTGTAACAGGCTCGAGGGGCTGAATGGGCCTCCTCCTGTTCCTGTGTAACAGGCTCGAGGGGCTGAATGGGCCTCCTCCTGTTCCTAAGGCAACAGGCTCGAGGGGATAAAAGGGCCTCCTCCTGTTCCTGTGTAACAGGCTCGATGGACCGAATGGGCCTCCTCCTGTTCTTGTGTAACAGGCTCGAGGGGCTGAATGGGCCTCCTCCTGTTCCTGTGTAACAGGCTCAAGGTGCTGAAAGGGCCTCCTCCTGTTCTGTGTAGCAGGCTCAAGGGGCTGAATGTGCCTCCTCCTGTTCCTATGTAATAGTCTCGAGGGGTTGAATGGGCCTCCTCCAGTTCCTTTGAAACAGGCTCAAGGGGCTAAATGGGCTTCATCCTGATCCAATGGAACAGGCACGAGGGGCTGAATGGGCCACCTCCTGTTCCTGTATAACAGGCTCGAAGGGCTGAACGGGCCTCCTCCTGTTCCTGTGTAGCAGGCTCAAGGGGCTGAATGGGCCTCCTCCTGTTCCTGTGTAACAAACTAGAGGGGCTGACTGGTCCTCCTCCTGTTCTGTGTAGCAGGCTCGAGAGTCTCAAGGGCCACCACCTGTTCCTCTGTAACAGGCTCATTGTATGAATGGGCCTCCTCCTGTTCCTGTGTAACAGGCTCGAGGGGCTGAATGGGCCTCCTCCTGTTCCTGTGTAACAGGCTCCTTACTCTGAATGGGCTTCCTCCTGTTCCTGTGTAACAGTCTCGAGGGGCTGAATGGGCCTCCGCCTGCTCCTGTGTAACAGGCTCGAGGGGCTGAATGGGCCTCCTCCTTTACCTGTGGTAACAGGCTCGAGGGGCTGAATGGCCTCCTCCTGTTCCTGTGTAGCAGGCTCAAGGGGCTGATTGGGCCTCCTCCTGTTCCTGTGTAACAGACTCGAGGGGCTGACTGGGCCTCCTCCTGTTCTGTGTAGCAGGCTCGAGAGGCTGAGGGGCCTCCACCTGTTCCTCTGTAACAGGCTCAGTGGTCTGAATGGGCCTACTCCAGTTCCTATGGAACAGGCGTGAGGGGCTGAATGTGTCTCCTCTGGTTCCTATGTAGAAGGCTCGAGGGGGCTGTATGGGACTCCTGCTGCTCCTGTTTAACAGGCTCGATGGGCTGAATGGGCCTCCGCCTGTTCCTTTGTAACAGGCTCGAGGGGCTGAATGGGCCTCCTCCTGTTCTTGTGTAACAGGCTCGAGGGGCTGAATGGGCCTCCCCCTGTTCCTGTTTAACAGGGTCGAGGGGCTGAATGGGCCTCCTCCTGTTCCTGTGTAACAGGCTCGACGGGCTGAATGGGCCTCCTCCTGTTCCTGTGTAACAGGCTCGAGGGGCTGAATGGGCCTCCTCCTGTTCCTGTGTAACAGGCTCGAGGTGCTGAATAGCCTCCTCCTGCTCATATGTAACAGGCTCGAGGGTCTGAATGGGCCTCCTCCTGTTCCTCTGTAACAATCTCGTGGGGCAGAATGGGCCTCCTCCTGTTCCTGCGTAACAGGCTCGAGGGGCTGAATGGATCTCCTCTTGTTTCTGTGTAACTGGCTCGAGGGGCGGAATGGGCCTCCTCCTGTTCCTGTGTAACAGGCTCGAGGCGCTGAATAGGCCTCCTCCTGTTCCTGTGTAACAGGCTCGAGGGGCTGAATGGGGCTCCTCCTGTTCCTGTGTAACAGGCTCGAGGGGGCTGAATGGGCCTCCGCCTGTTCCTATGCAACAGGTTCGAGAGGCTGAATGGGCCTCCACCTGTTCCTGTGTAACAGGCTCTAGTGGCTGAATGGGCCTCCTTTTGTTCCTGTGTTAGAGGCTCGAGGGGCTGAATGGGCCTCCTCCTGTTCCTGTGTAACAGGTTCGAGGGGCTGAATGGGCCTCCTCCTTTTCCTGTGTCACAGTCTCGATGGTCTGAATGGGCCTCCACCTTTTCCTATGTCACAGGCTCAAGGGTCTGAATGGGCCTCCTCCTGTTTATGTGCAACAGGCTCCTTGGTCTGAACAGGCCTCCTCCTGTTCCTGTGTAACAGGCGCGAGAGGCTGAATGGGCCTCCTCATGTTCCTGTGCAACAGGCTCGAGGGGCTGAATGGGCCTCCTCCTGTTCCTGTGTAACAGGCTCGAGGTGCTGAATGGGCCTCCTCCTGTTCCTGTGTAACAGACTCCTTGGTCTGAATGGGCCTCCTCCTGTTCCTGTGTGAAGTGGAGCAGCGGTGCTCTTCAGGAATTAAGGGGTTAACAATGCAGCTTGCAAACTAGACAGATCAGCGGGGACAGGTCAGACACGCTGACCACAAGGTCCCGATGCTTTTGCAAGATCAGATGAAACTAGCTCAGAAGCACCAACCACAAACTATGGAACCTGGAGATCAGTAACACCACTCGGGGCCACAGCGAGACAGAAATGCAGACATGTGGTTTTACTAAAGCTCACAAAATTAGAACAACAGGTGAGATCATAAAGATCATGTGACAATAAATATAGGCGAACGGTCATGTGACGCGAGATAGGGAATTTTCCAATCAGCAACACTGCCCGCGGGCTTTAAGCCAATTAAAACAGTGTAACGGGATTGTTCACGAGGTTACCATGACCTTTGAACGCATAAATATGTAACGCTTACCGTATCATTTCGGAGAAGCCTCCTGGTGCGCCAGTAAGAGATTCTCTCCCCACCGGTGGAATAAAGACTTTTCATTTGTACCGGACAGACTTGTGTCGAGTGTTGAATAAATACTCCACGTCAATTGGCGTAGTCGGCAGGAACCACCCGGAGGACAAACTACTGACCGAGGCGGACCATCACGGAGTGCGTACGTTAAAATACCACTCTAAAATCTGATGGCATCTGTGCCGTGAAGTGTCAGTCCGCCGGGGGATTCGAATGAAGTCAAAAGTCTGAGGACAAATTAAAAGATCTTAAAAGTTAAGACCCCAGTGGCACTGTGGGCATTTGAAAGGTAAGTCCCCAGTGGGACTGTGGCTGCTTCTAAGGAAGAGGACTGGGGACCAGAAGGGCCTCTAACTAAGTTTTTCACCGATGTGTGATATGTGCCCAGCATAATCCGGGGAAAGCAGTGAAGGTACGACTGTCGCATCGACCACGTCCTAGGGGCCCGTGGGAGAATTTACAGATGGATTTTACTGGGCCACTACCCAGTTCTCGGGGTGGGGGGAAGAAATCCCGTCTAGTGATGATTGATCAGTTCACACGGTGGGTGGAAACATTTGCTCCCCGCAATTGCACTGCCACCACTGTGGGAAAAATATTGGCAGACGAGGTGATTCCCCACTGGGGAATCCTGACACAAATTGGCTCGGATCAAGGGACACACTTTACCGGAAAGGTCATCAAAGAATTGTGTCCAATGATGGGTATTAAAGAGAAGTTCCACATCCCCTACCACCCCCAGAGTTCGGGAATGGTAGAGAGGATGAACCGCACGTTGAAAACATCATTGGCCAAAGCCATCCAGGAGACAGCTCAATCCTGGTCGGAATTGTTGCCCACCATCCACATGAGGTTGCGTGCAACCCCCTAATCGGACCGCGGGGCTAACCCCCTCGGAGCTGATGACAGGGCGAGCTGTGAAATTACCGGGAGGGAATGGTAACGGGAGGATCAGATCTTGGCCCACTAAGGGACCAGATCCGACGGTACGTAATGGGATTGAGTAAACAACTAAAAGGATTACGACAGGAGGTAAGGGAGCAACAAGAGTGTGCAGACCAAAACCAGGATACGGGGTGTCCGGCATACGGGCCACAAGTAGGAGAGAAGGTTATGGTTAAGGGTCTGCCCGGGCGAACGGGGTTCGCCCCTCGGTGGACCGGGCCGTACGAGGTCTTAATAAGCGGGGACACGTGCGCATGCTTAGATATGAGGGGAAAGGGTAGGTGGAAACATTGGAGCCAACTAAAGCAAGACAACAATAACCCACCTGACCTTAAATCCCACAGGAACAATGGAATAAACACCGGAGATAAACTAACATCTGGTGACGAGCAGATTTCTGCTTAAGTTCCAGGTAAGATGGGCCTTGGACGCCAGAGGCACCCACCCTAAGTTCTACCCACAGAATGTTGCCTCTATACACCAGGATCCTGATCGTACTCGGGACACTACTAGACGCCATAGGAACAGGAAACCTTCTGAGAAATCGCCAACATCCAGAGGACCAGGGAGACCCGAATTACCCACAGGTCCTCGTCGGAGAGAGAGTATATCTGACGGGTATATTCCGGCGGAAGGGCACCAAGTACTTCAATTTTCCCGGAAGGGGCCGAACATTTGGCGGGTGTAAGGGAAGCCAACCCAGGATATTGGGCGTTGAGTTAAAGTACAATAGGACCTTGTGTATTGAATGTGGTAGTGAGAGGGTAAGGGCCAACCGACCGACATATCACAGATGGATGTGGATTAAGTTCAGGTATCTACCAGGGATGCCACAGATACTACATGCCTGTAGAAACATGTGGCCGCGCGTTAACTATATGCGGTGCCTCGACACACAGGGTTCCGCCGTCATAAGCCAGGTTTAGTCAATGACGCACTGACTGGCGTAAATACCGGCACGTCCCTGATAAATGCCCTGGATATCCAATCCGTGAAAGCAAGCTCGGAGAGTCTTAGAGACTGTGCGGATTTTGCTCCAGAGGCACACGGGGGACGTCCGGACGGGAGTAGACTTGGGGCAGCAGACCACCAAGATATTATGACAGGGACTTGTGATAATGGAGGGGCCTGCGACCACCATTCATCGCTTCATTGACCGAGAATACGAGGAGGCCACCAGTGGGGTGAAGCGAAACACTTGTCTCGCATATGGGGGATGGATCATAGGACAAGTCTGACACAACCTGGACAGGCAGGGTCCCCGACTGGATCAATAGTACCCACCTACTGCAGTTGGCACAGCACCCAGGATCACTGGATAGCTGTATACTAAAGGACATGACAAGGGTCTGCCCTGTGACGGGTGGGTACACCTCGCTGATAGGGATGGTGCTAATGATCCCGGTAATGACTGGAGACGCGAAACCATACCCGCAGTACGAGGTGGAGAACATAGGACTGATCAGGGGCAGGGATTACCTGCGGTACTACCCAATGGATCAATAAGCGATCAAAAGTAACAGAACCATGAGAGGGGTCTCATTGATTGGGTGCCGCAGGGAAAGGAAGCCTCACGATCTGCCCACACCCGGTGGGACAAGGTAGGAAGGATGGGTGCGGGTTCAATCAGACTGTGGGATGTGTGCTGGAAATAAGCCCAGCGGAATCTGAACCGACCCACTCTGCCTACCGGGGAAAGGGCGAGTACTGCGTGACAAACCAACGGAGGTACGATGATGGTGGACTGACATGTAATATCACTAACCCCAACTTCTGCTTCACCCCCAGCCTGCCCGTGACAATCGGGCGCGCACGGATGACGTACATTCACGCACGAAAAACGGTCACCCGGAATCTAACAGACGAGATCAGAGCGGACCTGGGGCTATACGAGGAACACCTCGCAGCGCCCATTCCGCATCTCCCAGGGGATCTAAAGAAACTTAGGGACCCTCGACACGAGAACATGAAACGGTCCCATCTCCTGAAACAAGAGTTACAGGAACTAGACAAGGAGATGGAAACCCAACTCCGTAAGATACCGTGGTATGAAACAGTCTGAAACTGGGACTTGAACGTAAATATCCACCCTTGGGTCCGCATCATCTCTCATGTACTGGTAGCGCGACAATTAATATTAGCGTTAGGTTGGCTTACAATGACTTGTGCTGCTTGCTGGAAACGTAGAAACAAAACCAGGGCAAAGGCGATAGTTAAGGAGCAGAGTAAGCTGCTCAAACGTGTGCAAGATGAAGGAATTATTGAGCTCCAAACGCACTAGGTGTCCCCAACCCAGCAGCTGGCCACTGAAAGCGGGGCGGGATGCCTAAGGCAGTAGGAGTAGTAATTGGTCATCTTGGGTGGGTTAGCCAAGGACCAAAAGGGGGGACAGGAGTGGAGCAGCGGTGCCCTTCAGGAATTAAGGGGTTAACAACGCAGCTTGCACACTAGACAGACCAGCGGGGATAGGTCAGACACGCTGACCACAAGGTCCCGGTGCTTTTGCAAGATTAGATGAAACTAGCTCAGCAGCACCAACCACAAACTATGGAACCTGGAGATCAGTAACACCACTCGGGGCCACAGCGAGACAGAAATGCAGACATGTGGTTTTACTAAAGCTCACAAAATTAGAACAACAGGTGAGTCATAAAGATCATGTGACAATAAATATAGGCGAACGGTCATGTGACGCGAGATAGGGAATTAGCCAATCAGCAACTGTGCCAGCGGGCGTTAAGCCAATTAAAACAGTGTAACGGGATTGTGCACGAGGTTACCACGACCTTTGAACGCATAAATATGTAACGCTTACCGTATCATTTCGGAGAAGTCTCCTGGTGCGCCAGTAAGAGATTCTCTCCCCACCGGTGGAATAAAGACTTTTCATTTGTACCGGACAGACTTGTGTCTAGTGTTGAATAAATACAGCACTTCAATCAAATACTGCACTTCAATCTAATACAACACTTCAATCAAATACTGCACTTCAATCTAATACAACACTTCAATCAAATACAACACTTCAATCTAATACAACACTTCAATCAAATACAACACTTCAATCTAATACAACACTTCAATCTAATACAGCACTTCAATCTAATACAACACTTCAATCTAATACAACACTTCAATCTAATACAACACTTCAATCTGATACAACACTTCAATCTAATACAACACTTCAATCTGATACAACACTTCAATCTAATACAACACTTCAATCTAATACAGCACTTCAATCTAATACAACACTTCAATCTAATACAACACTTCAATCTGATACAACACTTCAATCTAATACAGCACTTCAATCTGATACAACACTTCAATCTAATACAACACTTCAATCTAATTCAGCCCTTCAATCTGATACAACACTTCAATCTAATACAACACTTCAATCTAATACAGCACTTCAATCTAATACAACACTTCAATCTGATACAACACTTCAATCTAATTCAGCCCTTCAATCAAATACAACACTTCAATCTGATACAACACTTCAATCTAATACAGCACTTCAATCTAATACAACACTTCAATCTGATACAACACTTCAATCTAATTCAGCCCTTCAATCTAATACAACACTTCAATCTGATACAACACTTCAATCTAATACAACACTTCAATCTAATACAGCACTTCAATCTAAGACAACACTTCAATCTGATACAACACTTCAATCTGATACAGCACTTCAATCAAATACAAAACTTCAATCTAATACAGCACTTCAAGCGAATACAGCACTTCAATCTAATACAACACTTCAATCTAATACAACACTTCAATCTAATACAGCCCTGCAATCTGATGCAGTACTTCAATCTAATACAGCCCTCGAGCCTGTTACAAAGGAACAGGAGGAGGCCGATTCAGTCCCTCGAGCCTGCTCCACCATTCTATTCGATCATGGCTGATCTGTACGTCAACTCCAATTTACCGCCTTTGCTCCACATCCCTTTGAAAGGGTTAATTTGAACCCATGTTAAATTAAAGCTCTCTTAGCTGTAAAGGGAATGGACGTTATGTACGAAATAGAATAAGAAGCAACCAGGTGGATGATAAGGATTGGATGCCTAGCTTCATTCAAGGACAGAATACAATGGGAACTGTAGAGAAATACAATGGACAAGTGTGAGAGTGAGATGACACCCAGCACCCAGGCAAAACATAGAATGTGATTCCCAACAAATATTGCTTGCAGCATATATATGTAATTGGATAATTGTTTTTAGTTTGTAGCTGACAAAGATAAGAAATATAACGAATTAACCGGTTTAGTTTGAATTGACATAATTGGAATCATGTGATATTTTGTAAAAATGTGATTGGATAATTCTTAAATAAAAGGTTGTAACTGACAACGGGAGGTCAAGAAACCGTGGTCACTAGGCCGGGTAAGGACTATGACGCTTCTCCCAGAGATCTCTGAACATTAATAAACTGTTTTGCTTTAAACTATCAACACAGACTGGAGTGAATTAATTTCTCCCTAACACCTTGATACCCTTAACCAACAAAAATCTAGCACTCTCAATTTCTAAAGACCTCCTGCATCCACAGCCTTTTTGGGGGGGGAAGTGTTCCAGATTTCCACCACCCTTTGTGTGAAGACGTGCTTCCTGACATCAGCCCTGAATGGCCTGGATCTAATTTTAAGGTTCTGTCCCCTTGTTCCGGACTCCGTTGTTTGAGATTACGATTGAGAAATAGGAAGAAAGAAATTTTACACAACAGAATGACAGATCCTATATTTCATTTGAGATTATTTCCCCTTTTAACAACAAAAAAATATTGAAAGGCTTCCCATTATCAACTCAATGCCAGATTCGGTTCTCTGTTCCTGACACAATACTCAATCTATCCTGTGGCAGTTGTCGCTCAGTGGGTTCAGCACTCTCTCTTTCTCACTCTGTCTCTGAGTCAGAAGGTTGTGGGTTCAAGGCCTAACTCCAGAGACTTGAACACTTAATCCAGGCCGAGACTCATGGTCCCAATACTGAGGGAGCGCCGCACTGTCGGAGGGGCAGTACTGGGGGAGTGCTGCACTGTCAGAGGGGCAGTACTGAGGGAGCGCAGCACTGTCGGAGGGGCAGTACTGGGGGAGCGCTGCACTGTCGGAGGGGCAGTACTGGGGAGCGCTGCACTGTCGGAGGGGCAGTACTGGGGGAGCGCTGCACTGTCGGAGGGGCAGTACTGAGGGAGCGCCGCACCGTTGGAGGGGCAGTACTGAGGGAGCGCAGCACTGTCGGAGGGGCAGTACTGGGGGAGCGCTGCACTGTCAGAGGGACAGTACTGAGGGAGCGCCGCACTGTCGGAGGGGCAGTACTGAGGGAGCGCCGCACTTTGGGAGGGTCAGTACTGAGGGAGCGCCGCACTGACAGAGGGGCAGTACTGGGGGAGCGCCGCACTGTCGGAAGGTCAGTACTGAGGGAGCGCCGCACTGTCGGAGGGGCAGTAATGAGGAACAGGAGGAGGCCCATTCAGCACCTCAAGCCTGTTACACAGGAACAGGAGGAGGCCGATTCAGCCCCTTCGAGCCTGTTACACAGCAACAGGATTAGGCACATTAAGCCAATCGAGCCTGTTACACAGGAACAGGAGGAGGTCCATTCAGCCCCCTCGAGCCCATTACACAGGAACAGGAGGAGGCCCATTCAGCCCCCTCGAGCCTGTTACACAGGAACAGAAGGAGGCCCATTCAGCCCCTCGAGCCTGTTACACAGGAACAGAAGGAGGCCCATTCAGCCCCTCCAGCCTGTTACACAGGGACAGGAGAGGCCCATTCAGCCCCTCGAGACTGTTACACTGTAACAGGAGGAGGCACATTCAGCTCCTCGAGTCTGTTACCACAAGAAAATGATGTGGCTGATTCAGCCCCTCGATCCTGTTGCACAGGGACAGGAGGATGGGCAGTACTGAGGGAGCGCCGCACTATCGGAGGGGCAATACTGAGGGAGCGCCGCACTGTCGGAGGGGCAGTACTGAGGAACAGGAGGTGGCCTATTCAGCCCCTCGAGGCTGTTACACAGGAACAGGAGGAGGCCCATTCAGCCCCTCAAGCCTGTAACATCAACAGGAGGAGGCACATTCAGCCCCTCGAGTCTGTCACCATAGGAAAAGGAGGAGGCCGATTTAGCCCCACGATACTGTTACACAGTGACAGGAGGATGGCATTCAGCCCCTCGAGCCTGTTGCACAGGAAAAGGCGGAGGCCCATTCAGCCCCCTTGAGCCTGTTACACAGGAACAGGAGGAGGTCCATTCAGCCTCTCGAGCCTGTTACACAGGAACAGGAGGAGGCCCATTCAGCCCCTCGAGCCTGTTACACAGGAACAGGAGGAGGCCCGTTCAGCTCCTCGAGACTGTTACACAGGGACAGGAGGAGGCACATTCAGCCCCTCGAGTCTGTTACCATAGGAAAAGGAGGAGGCCCATTCAGCCCCTCGAGACTGTTACACAGTAACAGGAGGAGGCACATTCAGCCCCTCGAGTCTGTTACCATAGGAAAATGAGGAGGCCGATTCAACCCCTCGATCCTGTTACACAGGGAATGGAGGATGGGCAGTACTGAGGGAGCACCGCACTATCGGAGGGGCAATACTGAGGGAGCGCCGCACTGTCGGAGGGGCAGTACTGAGGAACAGGAGGAGGCCTATTCAGCCCCTCGAGGCTGTTACACAGGAACAGGAGGAGGCCCATTCAGCCCCTCGAGCCTGTTACACAGGAACAGGAGAAGGCCCCTTCAGCATCTCGAGCCTTTTACACAGGAACAGGAGGAGGTCTCTTCAGTCCCCTCGAGCCTGTTACACAGGAACAGGAGGAGGCCCATTCAGCCTCCTCGAGCCTGTTACACAGGAACAGGAGGAGGCCCATTCAGCCCTTGAGCCTGTTACACAGGAACAGGAGAAGGCCCATTCAGCCCCTCAAGCCTGTTACACAGGAACAGGAGGAGGTCTATTCAGCCCCCTCGAGCCTGTTACACAGGGACAGGAGGAGGCCCATTCAGCCCCTCGAGACTGTTACACAGTAACAGGAGGAGGCACATTCAGCCCCTCGAGTCTGTTACCATAGGAAAATGAGGAGGCCGATTCAGCCCCTCGATCCTGTTACACAGGGACAGGAGGAGGCCATTCAGCCCCTCGAGCCTGTTACACAGGAACAGGATGAGGCCATTCAGCCCCACGAGCCTATTACACAGGGACAGGAGGAGGCATCTTCAGCCCCTCGAACATGTTACACAGGACAGGAGGAGGCCATTCAGCCCCTCGAGCCTGTTACACAGTAACAGGAGGTGGCCCATTCAGCCCCTCGAGCCTGTTACACATGAACAGGAGGAGGCCATTCAGCCCCTCGAGCCTGTTACACAGGGACAGGAGGAGGCCCATACAGCCCCTCGAACATGTTACACAGGACAGGAGGAGGCACATTCAGCCCGTCGAGCCTGTTACACAGGAACAGGAGGAGGACCATTCAGCCCCTCGAGCCTGTTACACAGGAACAGGAGGAGACCCATTCAGCCCCTCGAGTCTGTTACACAGGAACAGGAGGAGGCCCATTCAGCCCCTCGAGCCTGTTACACAGGAACAGGAGGAGGCCCATTCAGCCCCTCGAGCCTGTTACACAGGAACAGGAGGAGGCCCATTCAGTCCCTCGAGCCTGTTACACAAGAACAGGAGGAGGCCCATTCAGCCCCTCGAGCCTGTTACACAGGAACAGGAGGAGGCCCATTCAGTCCCTCGAGCCTGTTACACAGGAACAGGAGGAGACCCATTTAGCCCCTCGAGCCTGCTCCACCATTCAATTCGATCATGGCTGATCAGTACGTCAACTCCAATTGCCCGCCTTTGCTCCACATCTCTTGACACCCATAAGCAACAAAATCTAGCAATCTCAATTTCTAAAGACTTCCTGCATCCACAGCCTTTTTGGGGGAGAGAGTTCCAGATTTCCACCACCCTTTGTGTGAAGACGTGCTTCCTGACATCAGCACTGAATGGCCTGGATCTAATTTTAAGGTTCTGCCCCCTGTTCCGGACTCCGTTGTTTGAGATTACGATTGAGAAATAGGAAGGAAAGAAATTTTACACAACAGAATGACAGATCCTATATTCCATTTGAGGTTATTTCTCCTTTTAACAACAAAAAAATATTGAAAGGCTTCCCTTTATAAACTCAAGGCCAGATTCGGTTCTCTGTTCCTGACACAATCCTCAATCTATCCTGTGGCAGTTGTCGCGCAGTGTGTTTAGGACTCTCTCTTTCTCACTCTCGCCTCTGAGTCAGAAGTTTGTGGGTTCAAGGCCTCACTCCAGAGACTTGAACACATAATCCAGGCCGAGAATCATGGTGCCAGTACAGAGGGAGCGCCGCACTGTCAGAGGGGCAGTACTGTGGGAGCGTCGCACTATCGGAGGGGCAGTACTGAGGGAGCGTCGCACTATTGGAGGGGCAGTACTGAGGGAGCGGCGCACTTTGGGAGGGGCAGTACTGAGGGAGCGCCGCACTGTCAGAGGGGCAGTACTGGGGGAGCGCCGCGCTGTCGGAAGGTCAGTACTGAGGGAGCGCCGCACTGTCAGAGGGGCAGTACTGAGGGAATGCCGCACTGTCGGAGGGGCAGTACTGAGGGAGTGCTGCACTGTCGGAGGGGCAGTACTGAGGTAGCGACGCACTGTCAGAGGGGCAATAATGAGGGAGCGCCGCACTGTTGGAGGGGCAGTACTGAGGAACAGGAGGAGGCCCATTCAGCCCCTCGAGCCTGTTACACAGGAACAGGAGGAGGCCCATTCAGCCCCTCGAGCCTGTTAAACAGGAACAGGAGGAGGCCCATTCAGCCCCTCGAGTCTGTTACCATAGGAAAAGGTGGAGGCCGATTCAGCCCCTCGAGCCTGTTACACAGGGACAGGATGAGGCCATTCAGCCCCTCAAGCCTGTAACACAGGAACAGGAGGAGGCCATTCAGCCCCTCGAGCCTGTTACACAGGAACAGGAGGAGGCCCATTCAGCCCCCTCGAGCCTGTTACACAGGAACAGGAGGAGGCACATTCAGCCCCTCGAGTCTGTTACCATAGGAAAAGGAGGAGGCCGATTCAGCCCCTCGAGCCTGTTACACAGGAACAGGAGGAGGTCCATTCAGCCTCTCGAGCCTGTTACACAGGAACAGGAGGAGGCCCATTCAGCCCCTCGAGCCTGTTACACAGGGACAGGAGGAGGCCCATTCAGCCCCTCGAGCCTGTTAAACAGGAAAAGGAGGAGGCCCATTCAGCCCCTCGAGCCTGTTACACAAGAACAGGAGGAGACTCATTTAGCCCCTCGAGCCTGCTCCACCATTCAATTCGATCATGGCTGATCTGTACGTCAACTCCAATTGCCCGCCTTTGCTCCACATCTCTTAACACCCATAAGCAACAAAATCTAGCAATCTCAATTTCTAAAGACTTCCTGCATCCACAGCCTTTTTGGGGGAGAGAGTTCCTGATTTCCACCAGCCTTTGTGTGAAGACGTGCTTCCTGACATCACCCCTGAATGGCCTGGATCTAATTTTAAGGTTCTGCCCCCCTGTTCCGGACTCCGTTGTTTGAGATTACGATTGAGAAATAGGAAGGAAAGAAATTTTACACAACAGAATGACAGATCCTATATTCCATTTGAGATTATTTCTCCTTTTAACAACAAAAAAATATTGAAAGGCTTCCCTTTATAAACTCAAGGCCAGATTCGGTTCTCTGTTCCTGACACAATCCACAATCTATCCTGTGGCAGTTGTCGCTCAGTGTGTTCAGCACTCTCTCTTTCTCACTCTCGCCTCTGAGTCAGAAGTTTGTGGGTTCAAGGCCTCACTCCAGAGACTTGAACACATTATCCAGGCCGAGAATCATGGTGCCAGTACAGAGGGAGTGCCGCACTGTCGGAGGGGCAGTACTGGGGGAGCGCTGCACTGTCGGAAGGGCAGTACGGAGGGAGCGCCGCACTATCGGAGGGGCAGTACTGAGGGAGCGCCGCACTGAGGGAGGGGCAGAACTGAGGGAGCGCCGCACTGTCAGAGGGGCAGTACTGAGGGAGCGCCGCACTTTGGGAGGGGCAGTACTGGGGGAGGGCTGCGCTATCGGAAGTTCAGTACTGAGGGAGCGCCGCACTGTCAGAGGGGCAGTACTGGGCTAACGACGCACTGTCGGAGGGGCAGTACTGAGGGAGTGCTGCACTGTCGGAGGGGCAGTACTGAGGGAGCGCCGCACTGTCGGAGGGGCAGTACTGAGGGAGCGCCGCACTGTCGGAGGGGCAGTACTGAGGAACAGGAGGAGGCCCATTCAGCCCCTCGAGCCTGTTACACAGGAACAGGAGAAGCCCAATCAACCCCTTGAGCCTGTTACACAGTTACAAGGGGAGGCCCATTCAGCCCCTCGAGCACGTTAAACAGGAACAGGAGGAGGCCCATTCAGCCCCTCGAGCCTGTTACACAGGAACAGGATGAGGCCCATTCAGCCACTCGAGCCTGTTACACAGGAACATGGGGAGGCTGATTCTGCCCCTCGAGCCTGTTACACAGGAAAAGGAGGCGGCCCATTCAGTCCCTTCGAGCCTGTTACACAGGAACAGGAGGAGGTCCATTCAGCTCCTCAAGCCTGTTACACAGGAACAGGAGGAGGCCCATTCAGCCCCCTCGAGCCTGTTACACAGGAACAGGAGGAGGCCCATTCAGCCCCTCGAGCCTGTTACACAGGAACAGGAGGAGGTCTATTCAGCCCCCTCGAGCCTGATACACAGGAACAGGAGGAGGTCCATTCAGCCCCCTCGAGCCTCTTACACAGGAACAGGAGAAGGCCCATTCAGCCCCTCGAGCCTGTTACAGAGGAACAGGAGGAGGTCCATTCAGCCCCTCGAGCCTGTTACAGAGGAACAGGAGGAGGTCCATTCAGTCCCCTCGACCCTGTTACACAGGAACAGGAGGAGGCCCATTCAGCCACTCGAGACTGTTACACAGTAACAGGAGGAGGCACATTCAGCCCCTCGATCCTGTTGCAAAGGAACAGGAGGAGGCCATACAGCCCCTCGAGCCTGTTACAGAGGAACAGGAGGAGGCACATTCAGCCCCTCGCACGTGTTACACGGGACAGGAGGAGGCACATTCAGCCCGTCGAGCCTGTTGCACAGCAACAGGAGGAGGCCCATTCAGCCTCTCGAGCCTGTTACACAGGAACAGGAGGAGGACCATTCCGCCCCTCGAGCCTGTTACACAGGAACAGGAGTTGCCCAATCAGCCCCTTGAGCCTGTTACACAGTTACAAGGGGAGGCCCATTCAGTCCCTCGAGCCTGTTACACAGGTACAGGAGGAGCCCATTCAGCCCCTCGAGCCTGTTACACAGGAACAGGAGGAGGCCCATTCAGCCCCTCGAGCCTGTTACACAGGAACAGGAGGAGGCCCATTCAGCCCCTCGAGCCTGTTACACAGGAACAGGAGGAGGCCCATTCAGCCCCTCGAGCCTGTTACACAGGAACAGGAGGAGGCCATTCAGCCCCTCGAGCCTGTTACACAGGAACAGGAGGAGGCCCATTCAGCCCCTCGAGCCTGTTACACAGGAACAGGAGGAGGCACATTCAGCCCCTCGAGCCTGTTACACAGGAACAAGAGGAGGTCCATTCAGCCCCCTCGAGCCTGTTACACAGAAACAGGAGGAGGCCGATTCAGCCCCTCGAGCCTGTTACACAGGAACAGGAGGAGGCACATTCAGCCCCTCGAGCCTGTTACACAGGAACAGGAGGAGGCCCATTCAGCCCCCTCGAGCCTGTTACACAGGAAAAGGAGAGGCCCATTCAGCCCCTCGAGCCTGTTACACAGGAACAGGAGGAGGCCCATTCAGCCCCTCGAGCCTGTTACACAGGAACAGAGGAGGCCATTCAGCCCCTCGAGCCTGTTACACAGGAACAGGAGGAGGCCATTCAGCCCCTCGAGCCTGTTACACAGGAACAGGAGTAGGCCATTCAGCCCCTCGAACATGTTACACGGGACAGGAGGAGGCACATTCAGCCCCTCAATCCTGTTACACAGGAACAGGAGGAGCCCATTCCGCCCCTCAATCCTGTACACAGGAACAGGAGGAGCTCATTCCGCCCCTCGAGCCTGTACACAGGAACAGGAGGAGCCCATTCAGCCACTTGAGCCTGTTACACAGGAAAAGGACGAGCCCATTCAGCCACTCGAGCCTGTTACACAGGAACAGGAGGAGGCCATTCAGCCCCTCGAGCCTGTTACAGGAAATATAGTAGAGCAAGTTATTATCTAAATGGCAAGAAACTGGAAAGTACTGAAGTACAAAGGGAACTGGGGGTCCTGGTGCACGAAACTCAAAAGGTTAGTATGCAGGTGCAACAAGTGATTAAGAAGTCCAATGGAATGTTGGCTTTCATTGCTAGGGGGATAGAATATAAAAATAGAGAGGTATTGCTTCAGTTGTACAAGGTGTTGGTGAGACCGCACCTGGAATACTGCATACAGTTTTGGTGTTCATACTTAAGAAAAGACATACTTGCTCTCGAGTCAGTACAAAGAAGGATCACTCGGTTAATCCCGGGGATGAGGGGATGGATATATGAGGAGAGGTTGGGTAGATTGGGACTCTACTCATTGGAGTTCAGAAGAATGAGAGGCGATCTTATTGAAACATAAGATTGTGAAGGGGTTGGATCGGGTGGATGCGGGGAGGATGTTCCCGATGATGGGTGAAACTAGAACTAGGGGGCATAGTCTTAGAATAAGGGGCTGCTCTTTCAAAACTGAGATGAGATGGAACTACTTCACTCAGAGGGTGGTAGGTCCATGGAATATGCTGCCCCAAAAAGCTGTAGAAGCTACATCATTACATAAATTTAAAACAGAAATAGACAGTTTCCTAGAAGTAAAGGGAATTAAGGGTTACGGGGAGCGGGCAGGAATTTGGACATGAGTCTAGGTTCGGATCGGTCATGGCCCTGTGGGTAGCGCAGCGGGCCCAGGGGCCGTGTAGCCTGATCCTGCTCCTATTTCGTGTGTCCAATTCTGTTAGGTTCAGGAGATGGTTCTGTGATAGTAGATTGGCGGTTAGGATCAGATCAGCCATGATCTTATTGAATGGCGGAGAAGGCTCGAGAGGCAGATTGGCCTACTCCTGCTCCTATTTCGTTTGTTCTTATGTTCTTATGAACAGGAGGAGGCACATTCAGCCCCTCGAACATGTTACACGGGACAGGAGGAGGCCCATTCAGCCCCTCGAGCCTGTTACACAGGAAAAGGAGGAGGACCATTCCGCCCCTCGAGCCTGTTACACAGGAACAGGAGGAGGTCCATTCAAGCCCTTGAGCCTGTTACACAGGAACAAGGGGAGGCCCATTCAGAAACCTCGAGCCTGTTACACAGGAACAGGAGGAGGCCCATTCAGCCCCTCGAGCCTGTTACACAGGAATAGGAGGAGTCCCATTCAGCCCCTCGAGCCTGTTACACAAGAACAGGAGGAGACTCATTTAGCCCCTCGAGCCTGCTCCACCATTCAATTCGATCATGGCTGATCTATACGTCAACTCCAATTGCCCGCCTTTGCTCCACATCTCTTAACACCCATAAGCAACAAAATCTAGCAATCTCAATTTCTAAAGACTTCCTGCATCCACAGCCTTTTTGGGGGAGAGAGTTCCTGATTTCCAACAGCCTTTGTGTGAAGACGTGCTTCCTGACATCACCCCTGAATGGCCTGGATCTAATTTTAAGGTTCTGCCCCCCTGTTCCGGACTCCGTTGTTTGAGATTACGATTGAGAAATAGGAAGGAAAGACATTTTACACAACAGAATGACAGATCCTATATTCCATTTGAGATTATTTCTCCTTTTAACAACAAAAAAATATTGAAAGGCTTCCCTTTATAAACTCAAGGCCAGATTCGGTTCTCTGTTCCTGACACAATCCTCAATCTATCCTGCTCAGTTGTAGCTCAGTGTGTTCAGCACTCTCTCTTTCTCACTCTCGCCTCTGAGTCAGAAGTTTGTGGGTTCAAGGCCTCACTCCAGAGACTTGAACACATTATCCAGGCCGAGAATCATGGTGCCAGTACAGAGGGAGCGCTGCACTGTCGGAAGGGCAGTACGGAGGGAGTGCCGCACTGTCGGGGGGTCAGTACTTAGGGAGTGCCGCACTGTCGGAGGGGCAGTACTGGGGGAGTGCTTCACTGTCGGAGGGGCAGTACTGAGGGAGCGCAGCACTGTCGGAGGGGCAGTACTGGGGAGCGCCGCACTGTCGGAGGGGCATTACATTGGGAGCGCTGCACTGTCGGAGGGGCAGTACTGAGAGAGCGCCCCAATGTCGGAGGGGCAATACTGAGGGAGCGCAGTACTGTCGGAGGGGCAGTACTGGGGGAGCACCGCACTGTCAGGGGGGCAGTACTGAGGGAGCGCAGCACTGTGGGAGGGGCAGTACTGGGGGAGTGCCGCACTGTCGGAGGGGCAGTACTGGGGGAGCCCTGCACTGTTGGAGGGGCTGTACTGAGGGAGTGCCGCACTGTCGGAGGGGAAGAACTGGGGGAGCGCCGCATTGCCGGAAGGGCAGTACTGAGGGAGCGCCGCACTATCGGAGGGGCAGAACTGAGGGAGCACCGCACTTTGGGAGGGGAAGTACTGAGGGAGCGCCGCACTGTCAGAGGGGAAGTTCTGGGGGAGCGCCGCGCTGTCGGAAGGTCAGTACTGAGGGAGCGCCGCACTGTCAGAGGGGCAGTACTGGGGGAACGCTGCACTGTCGGAGGGGCAGTACTGAGGGAGCGCCGCACTGTCGGAGGGGCAGTACTGAGGGAGCACCGCACTGTCGGAGGGGAAGAAATGGGGGAGCACCGCATTGCCGGAAGGGCAGTACTGAGGGAGCGCCGCACTGTCGGAGGGACAGAACTGAGGGGGCGCCGCACTATCGGAGGGGCAGAACTGAGGGAGCACCGCACTTTGGGAGGGGAAGTACTGAGGGAGCGCCGCACTGTCAGAGGGGCAGTTCTGGGGGAGCGCCGCGCTGTCGGAAGGTCAGTACTGAGGGAGCGCCGCACTGTCAGAGGGGCAGTACTGGGGGAACGCTGCACTGTCGGAGGGGCAGTACTGAGGGAGTGCTGCACTGTCGGAGGGGCAATAATGAGGGAGCGCCGCACTGTCGGAGGGTCAGTACTGAGGAACAGGGGGAGGCCCATTCAGCCCCTCGAGGCTGTTACACAGGAACAGATGAAGGCCCATCAGCCCCTCGAGCCTGTTACACAGGAACAGGAGGAGGTCCATTCAGCCCCCTCGAGCCTGTTACACAGGAACAGGAGGACGCCCATTCAGCCTCGTCGAGCCTGTTACACAGGAACAGGAGGAGGCCCATTCAGCCCCTCGAGCCTGTTACACATGAACAGGAGGAGGCCCATTCAGCCCCTCGAGCCTGTTACACAGTAACAGGAGGAGGCCCAGTCAGCCCCTCGAGCCTTTTACACAGGAACAGGAGGAGGTCTATTAAGAACCCTCGAGCCAGTTACACAGGAACTGGAGGTGGCCCATTCAGCCCCTTCGAGCCTGTTACACAGGAACAGGAGTAGGCACATTCAGCCCCTCGAGTCTGTCACCATAGGAAAAGGAGGAGGCCGATTCAGCCCCTCGAGCTTGTTACACAGGGACAGGATAAGGCCATTCAGCCCCTCGAGCATGTTACACAGGAACAGGTGGAGGCCCATTCAGCCCCCTCGAGCCTGTTACACAGGAAGAGGAGGAGGCACATTCAGCCCCTCGAGTGTGTTACCATAGGAACAGGAGGAGGCCGATTCAGCCACTCGAGCCTGTTATACAGGAACAGGAGGAGGCCATTCAGCCCCTCGAGCCTGTTACACAGGAACAGGAGGAGGCCCATTCAGCCCCCTCGAGCCTGTTACACAGGAACAGGAGGAGGTCCATTCAGCCCCTCGAGCCTGTTACACAGGAACAGGAGGAGGCCCATTCAGCCCCTCGAGCCTGTTACAGAAGAACAGGAGGAGGCCCATTCAGCCCCTCGAGCCTGTTACACAGGAACAGGAGGAGGACCATTCAGCCCCTCGAGCCTGTTACACAGGAACAGGAGGAGGCCCATTCAGCCCCTCGAGCCTGTTACACAGGACAGGAGGAGGCACATTCAGCCCCTCGAGCCTGTTACACAGGAACAGGAGGAGGCACATTCAGCCCCTCGAACATGTTACACGGGACAGGAGGAGGCACATTCAGCCCGTCGAGCCTGTTACACAGGAACAGGAGGAGGCACATTCAGCCCCTCGAGCCTGTTACACAGGAAAAGGAGGAGGCCGATTCAGCCCCTCGAGCCTGTTACACAGGAACAGGAGGAGGCCATTCAGCCCCTCGAGCCTGTTACACAGGAACAGGAGGAGGCCCATTCAGCCCCTCGAGCCTGTTACACAGGAACAGGAGGAGGCACATTCAGCCCCTCGAGTCTGTTACACAGGAAAAGGAGAGGCCGATTCAGCCCCTCGAGCTGTTACACAGGAACAGGAGGAGGCCCATTCAGCCCCTCGAGCCTGTTACACAGGAACAGGAGGAGGCACATTCAGCCCCTCGAGCCTGTTACACAGGAACAGGAGGAGGCCATTCAGCCCCTCGAGCCTGTTACACAGGAACAGGAGGAGGCCCATTCAGCCCCTCGAGCCTGTTACACAGGAACAGGAGGAGGCCCATTCAGCCCCTCGAGCCTGTTACACGGGACAGGAGGAGGGACATTCAGCCCGTCGAGCCTGTTACACAGGAACAGGAGGAGGCCCATTCAGCCCCCTCGAGCCTGTTACACAGGAACAGGAGGAGGCCATTCAGCCACTCGAGCCTGTTACACAGGAACAGGAGGAGGCCCATTCAGCCCCTCGAGCCTGTTACACAGGAACAGGAGGAGGCACATTCAGCCCCTCGAGCCTGTTACACAGGAACAGGAGGAGGCCCATTCAGCCCCTCGAGCCTGTTACACAGGAACAGGAGGAGGCCCATTCAGCCCCTCGAGCCTGTTACACAGGAACAGGAGGAGGACCATTCAGCCCCTCGAGCCTGTTACACAGGAACAGGAGGAGGCCCATTCAGCCCCTCGAGCCTGTTACACAGGAACAGGAGGAGGCCCATTCAGCCCCTCGAGCCTGTTACACAGGAACAGGAGGAGGCCCATTCAGCCCCTCGAGCCTGTTACACAGGAACAGGAGGAGGCACATTCAGCCCCTCGAGCCTGTTACACAGGAACAGGAGGAGGCACATTCAGCCCCTCGAGCCTGTTACACAGGAACAGGAGGAGGCCCATTCAGCCCCTCGAGCCTGTTACACAGGAACAGGAGGAGGCCCATTCAGCCCCTCGAGCCTGTTACACAGGAACAGGAGGAGGCCCATTCAGCCCCTCGAGCCTGTTACACAGGAACAGGAGGAGGCCCATTCAGCCCCTCGAGCCTGTTACACAGGAACAGGAGGAGGCCATTCAGCCCCTCGAGCCTGTTACACAGGAACAGGAGGAGGCCCATTCAGCCCCTCGAGCCTGTTACACAGGAACAGGAGGAGGCCCATTCAGCCCCTCGAGCCTGTTACACAGGAACAGGAGGAGGCCCATTCAGCCCTCGAGCCTGTTACACAGGAACAGGAGGAGGCCCATTCAGCCCCTCGAGCCTGTTACACAGGAACAGGAGGAGTCCCATTCAGCCCCTCGAGCCTGTTACACAGGAACAGGAGGAGGCCCATTCAGCCCCTCGAGCCTGTTACACAGGAACAGGAGGAGGTCCATTCAGCCCCTCGAGCCTGTTACACAGGAACAGGAGGAGGCCCATTCAGCCCCCTCGAGCCTGTTACACAGGAACAGGAGGAGGCCCATTCAGCCCCTCGAGACTGTTACACAGTAACAGGAGGAGTCACATTCAGCCGCTCGAGTCAGTTACCATAGGAAAATGAGGAGGCCGATACAGCCCCTCGATCCTGTTACACAGGGACAGGATGAGGCCATTCAGCCCCTCGAGCCTGTTACACAGGAACAGGAGGGGGCACATTCAGCCCCTCGAACATGTTACACGGGACAGGAGGAGGTACATTCAGCCCGTCGAGTCTGTTACACAGGAACAGGTGGAGGCCCATTCAGCCAATCGAGCCTGTTACACAGGAACAGGAGGAGTACCATTCCGCCCCTCGAGCCTGTTACACAGGAACAGGAGGAGGCCATTCAGCCCCACGAGCCTGTTACACAGGAACAAGGGGAGGCCCATTCAGCCCCTGGAGCCAGTTACACAAGAACAGGAGGCGGCCCATTCAGCCCCTCGAGCCTGTTACACAGGAACAGGAGGAGGCCGATTCAGCCCCTCGAGCCTGTTACACAGGAGCAGGAGAAGGACCATTCAGCACCCTCGAGCCTGTAGCACAGGAACAGGAGAAGGCCCATTAAGCACCCTCGAGCCTGTTGCACAGGAGCAGGAGAAGGCCCATTCAGCATCCTCGAGCCTGTTACACAGAAACAAGGGGAGGCCCATTGAGCCCCTTGAGCCTGTTACACAGGAACAGGAGGCGTCCCATTCAGCCCCTCGAGCCTGTTACACAGGAACAGGAGGAGGCCCATTCAGCCCCTCGAGCCTGTTGCACAGGAACAGGAGGAGGCCCATTCAGCCCCCTCGAGCCAGTTACACTGTAACAGGAGGAGGACATTCAGCCCCTCGAGCCTGTTACACAGGAACAGGAGGAGGCCCATTCAACCTCTCGAGCCTGTTACACAGGAACAGGAGGAGGCCCATTCAGCCCCTCGAGCCTGTTACACAGGAACAGGAGGAGGCCCATTCAGCCCCTCGTGCCTGTTACACAGGAACAGGAGGAGGCCCATTTAGCCCCTCGAGCCTGCTCCACCATTCAATTCGATCATGGCTGATCTGTACGTCAACTCCAATTGCCCGCCTTTGCTCCACATCTCTTGACACCCTTAACCAACAAAAATCTAGCAATCTCAATTTCTAACGAC
Source organism: Squalus acanthias (assembly GCA_030390025.1). Taxonomy (NCBI): domain Eukaryota; kingdom Metazoa; phylum Chordata; class Chondrichthyes; order Squaliformes; family Squalidae; genus Squalus; species Squalus acanthias. The sequence continues at coordinate 984,657 of JASTWF010000069.1, forward strand.
TTCCTGCATCCACAGCCTTTTTGGGGAGAGAGTTCCAGATTTCCACCACCCTTTGTGTGAAGACGTGCTTCCTGACATCAGCCCTGAGCAGCCAGATCTAATTTTAAGATTCTGCTCCCTTGTTCCGGAATCCGTTGTTAGAGATTACGATTGAGAAATAGGAAGGAAAGAAATTTAACACAACATAATGACAGATCCTATATTCCATTTGAGATTATTTCTCCTTTAAAAAATAAACTAAAATTGAAAGACTTCCCTTTATCAACTCAAGGCCAGACTGGGTTCTCTGTTCCTAACACAATCCTCAATCTATCCTGCGGCAGTTGTAGCTCAGTGTGTTCAGCACTCTCTCTTTCTCACTCTCACATCTGAGTCACAAGGTTGTGGTTTCAAGGCCTCACTCCAGAGATTTGAACACATAATCCAGGCCGAGAATGATGGTGCCAGTACTGAGGGAGCGCCGCACTGTCGGAGGGGCAGTACTGAGGGAGCGCCGCAATGTCGGAGGGGCAGTACTGAGGGTGCACTGCACTGTCGGACGGGCAGTACTGAGGGTGCACTGCACTGTCGGAGGGGCAGTACTGAGGGAGCACCGCACTGTCGGAGGGGCAGTACTGAGGGTGCACTGCACTGTTGGAGGGTCAGTACTGAGGGAGTGCCGCACTGTCGGAGGGGCAGTACTGGGGGAGTGCTGCATTGTCGGAGGGGCAGTACTGAGGGAGCGCCGCACTGTCGGAGGGGCAGTACTGTGGGAGCGCCGCACTTTGGGAGGGGCAGTACTGAGGGAGCGCCGCACTGTCGGAGGGGCAGTACTGAGGGTGCACTGCACTGTCGGAGGGGCAGTACTGAGGGAGCGCCACACTGTCGGAGGGGCAGTACTGAGGGTGCACTGCACTGTCGGAGGGTCAGTACTGAGGGAGTGCCGCACTGTCGGAGGGGCAGTACTGGGGGAGTGCTGCACTGTCGGAGGGGCAGTACTGAGGGAGCGCAGCACTGTCGGAGGGGCAGTACTGGGGGAGCCCCTCACTGTCGGAAGGGCAGTACTGAGGGAGCACTGCACTCTCGGAGGGTCAGTACTTGGGGAGCGCCGCAGTATCAGAGGGGCAGTACTGAGGGAGAGCTGCACTGTCGGAGGGGCAGTACTGAGGGAGCGCCGCACTGTCGGAGTGGCAATACTGAGGGAGCGCCGCACTGTCGGAGGGGCAGTACTGAGGGAGCGCCGCACTGTCACATGGTCAGTACTGAGGGAACGCCGCACTGTCGGAGGGGCAGCACTGAGGGAGCACCGCACTGTCGGAGGGGCAGTACTGAGGGAGCGCCGGACTGTCGGAGGGGCAGTACTGAGGGAGCGCCGCACTGTCAGAGGGGCAGTACTGAGGGAGCGCCGCACTGTCGGAGGGTCAGTACTGTGGGAGCGCCGCACTTTGGGAGGGGCAGTACTGAGGGAGCGCCGCACTGTCAGAGGGGCAGTACTGGGGGAGCGCCGCACTGTCGGAAGGTCAGTACTGAGGGAGCGCCGCACTGTCAGAGGGGCAGTACTGGGGGAACGGCACACTGTCGGAGGGGCAGTACTGAGGGAGAGCTGCACTGTCGGAGGGGCAGTACTGAGGGTGCGCCGCACTGTCGGAGTGGCAATACTGAGGGAGCGCCGCACTGTCGGAGGGGCAGTACTGAGGGAGCGCCGCACTGTCACAGGGTCAGTACTGAGGGAGCGCCGCACTGTCGGAGGGGCAGTACTGAGGGAGCACCGCACTGTCGGAGGGGCAGTACTGAGGGAGCGCCGCACTGTCAGAGGGGCGGTACTGAGGGAGCGCCGGACTGTCGGAGGGGCAGTGCTGAGGGAGTGCCGGACTGTCGGAGGGGCGGTACTGAGGGAGCGCCGGACTGTCGGAGGGTCAGTACTGAGGGAGTGCCGGACTGTCGGAGGGGCGGTACTGAGGGAGCGCCGGACTGTCGGAGGGTCAGTACTGAGGGAGTGCCGCACTGTCGGAGGTGCCGTCTTTCAGATGAGATGTTAAACCGATGCCCTGTCTGCTCTCTCAGGTGGACGTAAAAGATCCCAGGGCCAATATTTTGAAGAAGAGCAGGAAGAGTTCTTCCCGGTGTCCTGGGGCCAATATTTATCCCTCAACCAGCATTACTCAAAAGTCTCTGAGCCCACAACCTTCTGACTCAGAGGAGAGGGAGAGGGAGAGAGAGAGAGAGAGAGAGGGAGATGAAGAGAAAGAGAAAGAGCTAAACCCACTGAGCTCCGGTGGAAACACCATGGCAACGGCTGCCCAGCTTCGAGCAGAAATATCTTCAGAGTGTCAGGACACAAAGGGTTAACAGTTTGCTTATAAGGTCGGACAAAGTGATGTTATCTCACTTGTTGCCCGCTTCCTGATTTGACTCACTGCGACACATCAACATTTAAAGTTGAATACACAGAGGGTGCAGCACAGGAAGAGGCCATTCGACCCAAGCAGTGAGTGTCGGTAACATCAAGAACAGACTGTCTGACCGTTTATCCCATCGCCGTCTGTGGGATCTTGCTGTGTGCAATTTGGCTGCCGCGTTTCCTACATTACAACAGTGACTACACTGTCAGAAGTACTTCATTGGCTGTGAAGCGCTTTGGGACGTCCTGAGGTGGTGAAAGGTGCTGGAGAAATGCAAGTATTCTTTGTTTTTCTTTCTTAAAGCCTTGTAACTCACTGCAGAGCACCTATCATCCCACAGTGAGTCAAATTAGTCCGTGAAGACATTGTCTCAAAGCAGTTTTGATCTCTCGAGAGCTGTCGGGCAAGAGGTGAGGTCTCATTAACTCCTTTCTCTTTCAGACCTTGAGAGTGAGAAGTTGATGAAATATCTGGGAGCGGACAATGATCAGGAAATCTTACTTCCTCCTGTCACTTCTCCAAGGTAATATCATCGTCAGCTCGGACATATTTATGGTTAATAGTCTTTGTGAAAGATCATTCTTATTGAGCTATGATTGGGGCCAAATTCAGCAGTGACCCAGTGTCCTAACTCGCACCAAGTCCCGTTCACTCCTCAACCCTGCGCTCGCTGATCTACATTGGCTCCCGGTCCGGCAACGCCCCAAATTTAAAATCCTCATCCTCGTCTTCAAATCGCTCCATGGCCTCGCCCCCTGCCTCACTATCTCTGTAACCTCCTCCAGCCCTGCAAGCCTCCGGGATCTCTGCGTTCCACCCATTCTGGCCTCTTGTGCCTCCCCGATTTCCATCGCTCCACCAATGGCGGCCGTGCCTTCAGCCGTCTAGACCCTAAGCTCTGGAATTCCCTCCCTAAAACTCGGGGATGGACAAGAGGTCAGAATTGGAGGAGCGCAGAGATCCAAATTTTAGTTACAATTCGCCATGACGACAACACAGCAGCGCTTAGAATAGACAGGCAGTTCAGTCCTCACAATTACTGCCCATTCTCAGGATGATAGCAACCATGGTAAGGGTGCACGATGTGGTTAAGATAACAAGCAAACAAGACAGGAAGTGTATAAAGGTGTCATATATACAGTTTCTCTGTTTGCCTCTGATCTGCTGTGCAGTTACATTGCATAGAATCATAGAATGATACAGCACAGAAGGAGGCCATTCTGCCCATCGTGCCTGTGCCGGCTCTTTGAAAGAGCTATCCAATTAATCCCACTCCCCCGCTCTTCCCCCACAGCCCTGCTGAAATCATGAATATTTCAGACGAACACGGAACAAGAGGTATTTGCCACCGACGTTTAGTTTGAAGCCCAGTTCAGTTTTAACAAACACGCAGCGAGACCGCCTGTAAACGCCCCTGCACCTCCGACACATTCAGAGCTCAGGCAAGAGGAGATTCGCTCCTGTGCTTCAAAGAGTCTGCTGGAGTAGGAACAGTGCTGATCTTGGGGACAAGTCAGTCTACAATGCTGTATCGGAATCACCCTACAGCAATATTGTTGGACCTAAAATAATCCCTTAGAAAATGAGGATCCAAAGTGATTCCTTAGACAATGAGAATCCAAAGAGATTCCTCAGACAATGAAAATCCAAAGAAATTCCTTAGACAATGAGGATCCGAAATTCGCCAAGTAGACTGAATCAGCTTAGACAATCAAGAGGGCTGAAGAGCAAACAAGAAGGTCAGGCTTGCTAAGGGAATTGGGGGAGGAGAGAGCGGAAGGGCTTGCCATAATTTTTCAATCTTCCCTAGATGCAGGGCAGGTGCCTGAGGATTGGAAAATGTCAAATGTGAAACCATTGTTAAAGACAGGGTGTACGGCCAATTCTACTAACTACAGGCCGGTCAGTATAACATCGTTGGTGGGTGTAGTTTTAGAAACAATAATCAAGGAAAAAATTATCGGTCACTTGGAGATGTTTAAGCTAATTAAGGAGAGCCAACACGGATTTGTAAAAGGCAGATCGTGTTTGACTAATGTAACTGAATTTTTTGCTGAAGTAACAAGGAGGATTGATGAAGGGAATGCAATGGATGTTGTCTGCATGGATATTCGGAAGGCGTTTGACAAAGTACCACATAGAAGGCTGGTTAACAAAATTGAGGCTCATGGAATAGGTGGGTCAGTGGCAGCTTGGATAAGGAATTGGCTTAAGGACAGAAAACAGCGAGATGTGGTAAATGGCTGTTTTTCAGACTGGAGGATGGTAGACAGTGGTGTTCCCCAAGGGTCAGTGCTGGGGCCACTGCTTTTTCTTATATCTATAAATGACCTGGATATTGGAATATAGAGTAGAATTTCTAAATTTGCCGACGACACCAAACTTGGGGGTGTGGCAAACAGTGATGACATCAATCGACTGAAACATGATATAGAAAGGCTAGCAGAATGGGCAGACAAGTGGCAGATGGAATTTAATACAGAGAAGTGTGAGGTGATGCATTTTGGTCAGAAGGAACAGGGAGAGGCAATTTCCACTTAATGGCAGTTTTAAACCAAGTGCAGGGACAGAGGGACCTGGGAGTTAATGTGCATAGGTCCCTGAAGGTGGCGGGACATTTTGAGAGCGGGGTTAGCAAAGCATATGGGATCTTGGGCTTCAAAAATAGAGGTATTGAGTACAAAAGTAGAGAAGTTATGCTGAAGCTTTATAAAGCACTGGTTAGGCCACAACTGGAGTATTGCATCCAGTTCTGGTCACCACACTTTAGGAAGGATGTGAAGGCCCTTGAGAGGGTGCAGAGGAGATTTACCAGAATGGTTCCGGGGATGGGGGATCTTAGCTACAAGGACAGGTTGGAGAAGCTGGATTTGTTTTCATTAGAGCAATGGAGGTTGAGGGGAGATTTGATTGTGGTGTGCAAGATTATGACGGGTTTGGATAGGCTAGACGGGGAAAGGCTGTTCCCACTAATTGATGGCACAAGGACTAGGGGACACAGATTTAAGGTTTTGGGCAAGAGATACAGCGGATTGTGAGGAAAATCTTTTTTATGCAGCGAGTGGTGAGGACATGGAACTCGCTGCCGACGGAAGTGGTGGAAGCGGAGACACTCAATGTTTTCAAGGGGAGACTGGATAGGCACTTGAGGGAAATAACCTTGCAGGGCTACGGGGATAGAGCGGGAGAATGGGACTGACTGGATTGCTCTACAGAGAGCTGGCACGGACTCAGTGGGCCGAATGGCCGCCTTCTGTGCCGTATGACTCTATGGGGGAGAAATTCAGTATCACCCCATTTGGGGCGCAATTATTGGCCGGGCGCAAAGATTAGCGCCTGGCGCTAATTATCGCCACCGACTGCAAACTTGACTTTTATCGCCCCTGGAGGTGATTGGAGTGCTAAATCAGGCAGTTCACACCTGTCTTAAGGCGCAAAGGCCGAGAGGCGAGGCACTACTTCAGAGTGCTGGCGAAGCTCATGTGATGTCAGTCAGCAATGGAACACACACACAAAGGCACGGGCCTGTTCTTAAAGGGGATGGTTGATCTTGCTTTCCAGCCACATCCTGCTCATTGCAGCCTTGAATCTCGGCCTGGAGAGACCTGCACATCAAATCTGCTGGAAAGAACAATGGAGAGTACCAGGCAAAGAGCTCAGAGTGCAGCCCCCACAGTCTCTTCTAAATCGATACAAGGAAGTTCAAATCAAAATGAACCTGCAAAGTGCTGCTCAGTACCCAAAACTCCTTCACACAGCGTTGAATCTCTCCAGAAGTCTCTCTCCCTCTCTCTCAGAATGCGTGGTTCAAAAATGGCACCAACAATAAAAGGCAGGAAGCGGTCGCCTTTAAATAGCGCTCACCCAGTCCCTTCCTGACTGCAAACGGCTCCCCTCAACCTGTCGTTGCTAGCGGCAGGCTGTAAGGCAGGGGGCGCCACTCAATATCCGCTCCGGGGCGCTACCGGGGCGCTGCGCACTCGACTGACGTCACGATCTGCCGGCGCAGGAGAACTACGTGGCGGTAGTGTTTAGCGCCGCCGCAAAATTTCTAGTTAATTTCGCGAGCGGCGCAAACATCGCCGCGCCTGGGCGCTCGATGATTGGCGCCCCATTAGCGCCCTCTTAAGGCGCTAATGGGAGACGCAACCAACTGAATTTTTCCCCCTATGACCCTAGTGATTCAGGATGGAGATAGTGGCTTTAGTTCTGACGGATCCTAATCCACTGTTCCTGCCTTGTAAGTCAGCACACAATATACCTCAATGGGTGTGTCATTTAGGCATTGTGTTGGGTGGAAGACTTGCTTCACTGAACAGGGTCCTGAGGTCTGTGAGCCAATATAGAATGAGCTTGTCCACTCCCGTGCCGAGGATTCCCTTCCATCCGTTGGGTTGATGGAGCCATCTGTTGGGTCAAGAATTGTCTTCACATACAGAAACATTGTATGCTGAGGAAAAGGCATGAGGACAGGCGGGTGCGATGTCCACGGGCAAGGTGACTATGAGTCTGTCCGACATGTGGGTTCACTATAATGCTCCCCAATCACAGAACACGGTGCGCAGTGTTTGATATTCATTCTTGGATTGTGTTGTCTCAGTAGCTCTTGTCCTTCTGGGTGGTAGAGGTCGCAGGGGAGGGCGGTGCTGTCAACGTAACCTTGGTGAGTTCCTTGTGTGTCCTGTAGATGGTCCACACTGCAGACACTGTGCGCCAGTGACGGAGGGGGTGGATATCGAGTCCAGTGGAGCGACAAGCCATCCAGTGCTAAATATTGATATTTCTCTCCCCAGCTGTATTGTCAGAGGAGTGGAAAGGCGAGACTCCACGAGAGGTGACAGCACAGGAAGGTTTGTGTGCACAGATTCCATGTCATTACACTTATCCATCGCGTCTGGCAAACCAACCGCGAGTTGGAATCTGGATTAATATGTGGAACGGAGATCATCGCCTATAGCCTTTCACTCCAAGGATCACAATCGTGAGTCGTCACAGTTTCGCCATCGGACCCGGCTGTCTGGAGACCTGAGAGATGGTGACTGTTCCCTGATTATAAACAACATCACACAGCGAGACGCAGGACCTTATTATTTCAGAATAGAATTTGACAACAGTGATCTGTTTAACTACTACCCTGAACACAGCTTCATGTTTCTGGTAAGTGCTGGGTTATAATTACTCCACAATTCACGCTCAACAGTCAGTGGGAAATAACATAAACTGTGGCGGTTACACATTAACACAAAACACAGCTTATTATAACACAGCGTCTGATTATCAATAACCTGGCGATACCTTCCAGTTCAGTCCTAAAGCAACCTCTAATACTCACTTTATTATCAATGATTGAATGTCTTGACTGTGTCCATCATTGTTATCAGGTTATCGACTCCTATCTATCTCTCTAATTGTGTTTAAAAGTCTTACATACAGACAAAAGACAGTCTCACATTTCTCCAGCACCTTTCACCACCTCAGGAGGTCCCAAAGCGCTTCACAGACAATGAAGTTCTTTTTTTGAAGTGTGGTCACTGTTGTAATGTAGGAAACGTGGCAGCCAGTTTGCGCACAGCAAGCTCCCACAAACAGCAATGTGATAATGACCAGAACATCTGGTTTAACACTTCAAAAGTACTTCATTGGCTGTGAAGCGCTTTGGGACGTCCTGAGGTCATGAAATGCGCTGTAGGAATGCAAGTCTTTCTTTTATGTTTTGGTTGAGTGATCATTGCAAATTGTTTCTGTCCTGCCGTGGAGAAGATTTAATTTAACATTGGCAGAGATCTCTGAGCGAGTGGAGAGCCAGTGTTCCTGGGGCTGTGACCAGGTCCTCCACCCCGAACCAGTATTGTCAATTCAAGTATCTCAGAGAGAAAGTGCATTAAGCTCAGTGACAGACACTCCGCAAACCCTGGAAATAGGAAACAATGTTTTCTTATACATTCACACAAAGTTACATAGAGACTACCGCTCAGAAAGAGGCCATTCAGCACAACTGGTCCATCCCGGTGTTTATGCTCCACACCAGCCTCCTCCCACCCCTCTTCATCTCACCCCATCAACATATCCTTCTATTCCTTTCTCCCTCATGTGTTTATTCAGCTTCCCCTTAAATGCATCTCTGCTCTTCGCCTCAACCACTCCCTGTGGTAGCGAGTTCCCCATTCTCACCACTCTCTGGGGAAAGAAGTTTCTCCTGAATTCCCTATTGGATTTATCAGTGACTATCTTATATTGATGGCCCCTAGTTCTGGTCTCCCCCACAAGTGGAAACATCTTCTCTACGTCTACCCTATCGAAACCCTTCATAATTTTAAAGACCTCTATCAGGTCACCCCTCAGCCTTCTCTTTTCTAGAGAAAAGAGCCCCAGCCTGTTCAATCTTTCCTGATCGTTGTAACCTCTCAGTTCTGGTATTATCCGTGTAAAAGTACTTTCTCTTGCGGGACTGTGATTTCTATTTGAACTGATGCCTCACGTTATATTTATCTAAAAGGATCCATTCTCTGTGTGTTAGATTTCACAGATAAACCCAGGATATTCCCTGCTGAAATGATTGCAGGAAAGCGTGTGAACGTAAGCTGCACCTTCAACACCACGTGCACTGGAACAGCACCTGTCTTAACCTGGGTCAATCCCACTGACGTACCCGGGTCAGTCTCAAACAGTGTAACTCAGCATGGCGTCACTCTGACATATACTTCTGTTCTGTCCCTGATTCCATCACTCAAACACCACGGACAAACTCTCACCTGCAGAGTCAGATATCCATCTGTTTCATCGGAACAGACCCTCGCACTCACTGTGCAATGTAAGTACGGATATCCTTAAATTTAATTACCCGTGCTAGTCTACATTGCGCACGGCAAGATCCCACAAAGGGCAACATGGTGAGGCCTAGATCAGAAAATTTTTATTGATAAATATTGACAAGAACACTGGGGAGAACACTTCTTTAAATCGTGTCATCGGATCTTTAACTTCCACCTGAGAGGGCAGATGGGGCCTTTGTTTAACATCTTATCTGAAAGACACCACATCCGACAATGCAGTGCTCCCTCAGTACTGCCCCTGCGACAGTGTGGCGCTCCCGCAGTGCTGCCACTCCAACAGAGCTGCACTGTCTCAATACTGCCCCTCCAACAGTGCTGCACTCCCTCAGTACTGCCCCTCCGACAGTGCAGCGCTCCCCCAGTACTGCCCCTCCGACAGTGCGGTGCTCCCTCAGTACTGCCCCTCCGACATTGCGGCGCTCCCTCAGTATTGCCCCTCCGACAGTGCGGCGCTCCATCAGTAATGCCCCTCCGACAGTGAAGGTCTCCCTCAGTACTGCCCCTCCGACAGTGCAGCTCTCCCTCAGTAATGCCCCGCCGACAGTGCGGCGCTCCCTCAGTACTGCCCCTCCGACAGTGCGGCGCTCCCTCAGTACTGCACCTCCGAAAGTGCGGCGCTCCCTCAGTACTACCCCTCCAACAGTGCGGCACTTCCTCAGTACTGCCCCTCCGACAGTGCGGTGCTCCCTCAGTTCTGCCCCTCCGACAGTGCAGTGCTCCCTCGGTACTACCCCTCCAACAGTGCGGCACTTCCTCAGTACTGCCCCTCCGACAGTGCGGCGCTCCCTCAGTACTGCCCCTCCGACAGTGCGGCGCTCCCTCAGTACTGCCCCTCCGACAGTGCGGCGCTCCCTCAGTACTGCCCCTCCGAAAGTGCAGCGCTCCCTCAATACTACCCCTCAGACAGTGCGGCGCTCCCTCAGTGCTGCACTAAAGTGTCTGCCTGGATTACGTGCTTCGTAATGAAGGAACTTGCTTTGATATCACACCTTTGACGATCTCAGGGTCTCTCAAAGTGCTTCACAGCCGATGTAAGTTAACTTTTGCTGATCATCTTAAAGGAGGAGAGAGAGGCGGAGAGGTTGAGGGAGGGAATTCCAGAGCTCGGGACCCAGGCGGCTGAAGGCACGGCCGCCAATGGTGGAGCGATGGAAATCGGGGGGATGCTCAAGAGGCCAGAATTGGAGGAAGGCAGAGATCTGGGAGTGTTGTAGGGGCTGGTGGAGGTTACAGAGATAGTGAGGGGCGAGGGCCATGGAGGGATTGGAACATGAGGATCAGAGTCTTAAATTGGAGGTGTTGCCGGACCGGGAGCCAATGTAGGTCAGCGAGCAACAGGGGGGTGATGGGTGAGTGGGACACGCGGCAGCAGTTTTCGGAGGGACTGAAGTTTACAGAGGGTGGAAGATGGGAGCGCCGGCCAGGAGAGTGTGGGAATTACCTGCTGATTCTCCTCTGGTCTTGTTCCAGATCCACCCAAGGAGACGACAGTGGCCATCAGCGGAGCCACGGGCGGAATAAGAGAGGGAAGCAACATCACGTTAACCTGCTCCAGCGAAAGCGTCCCCCCGGCATCGAGTTACACCTGGTTCAGGATCGACGGAGACACGATCACCCAGTTAAACACAAGTGCTCGGTCCATCTACTTCAGACACGTAACACGGGAGGATGATGCCGGTTTCTACTGCACAGCGAGGAACCCATTGGGTATCGGCAGGTCCACCATTGTACACCTGTGTGTGGAATGTAAGTAGTTTCCTCTGTCTGTCTCTTATTAAAACTCAGGCACTTCCTGTCTGTGAAGAGCGTACATCCTGTCGTCACCTGTCCAGTGTCCACTTTTCCAGTTAACTCCCGTGTCCACATCACCAATGGACACTGCCTATGTAAACGTCACGCTGTAATTACACCCTCCCACCAGTGGTGACGTTGCAGTATTCAATCCTTGCGTCTCCCAGCTCCTCAGCCTGTGCTAGGCTCCAACCAACTCTACTCCCCAATTTGGTACAGATTTAATTGGAAATAAAATATGACTTTAAAATGGTTACATTTTACAAGCCAATCTATTGCTTATTGAAAGCTACACCTGCGCTCCCTGTAGCTGATGACTGCACAGTGTTCAGCGCCATTCACAACTCCTCAGATAATGAAGCAGTCCATGCCCGCATGCAACAAGACCTGGACGACGTTCAGGCTTGGGCTGATAAGTGGCAGGTAACATTCGCGCCAAACAAGTGCCAGGCAATGACCATCTCCAACAAGCGAGAGTCTAACCACCACCCCTTCACATTCAACGGCATTATCATCACTGAATCCCCCCACCATCAACATCCTGGGGGGTCACCATTAACCAGAAACTTAACTGGACCAGCCACATAAATACTGTGGCAACAAGACCAGGTCAGAGGCTGGGTATTCTGCAGCGAGTGTCTCACCTCCTGTCTCCCCAAAGCCTTTCCAACATCTACAAGGCACAAGTCAGGAGTGTGATGGAATACTCTCCACTTGCCTGGATGAGTGCAGCTCCAACAACACTCGAGAAGCTCGACACCATCCAGGACAAAGCAGCCCGCTTGATCGGCACCCCATCCACCACCTTAAACATTCACTCCCTCCACCACCGGCGTACCGTGGCTGCAGTGTGTACCATCTACAAGATGCACTGCAGCAACTCGCCAAGGCTTCTTCAGCAGCACCTCTCAAACCCGCAACCTCTTCCACCTAGAAGGACAAGGGCAGCAGGCGCATGGGAACACCACCACCTCCAAGTTCCCCTCTAAGTCACACACCATCCTGACTTGGAAATATATTGGCCGTTCCTTCATCGTCGCTGGGTCAAAATCCTGGAACTCCCTCCCTAACAGCACTGTGGGAGCACCTTCACCACATGGACTGCAGCGGTTCAAGAAGGCGGCTCACCACCACCTTCTCAAGGGGCATCTAGGGATGGGCAATAAATGCCGGCCTTGCCAGCGACGCCCACATCCCGAGAATGAATTAAAAATAAAATTTACAGGACAGAAATTATTTTGTGATTCACGTGAGATGGTGTGTGTACGTGAGAAGTGAGCTGGATCAAGTCATTTCCCTCAAGCCTGTGATCGCTCCCTGAGTAAAGATGACTTGATTCGCGCAGTGCACTGTACTGGCTACTTCATCTCACCCCATCAACACATCCTTCTATTCCTTTCTCCCTCGTGTGTTTATCCAGCTTCCCCTTAAATGCATCGCTGCGATTCGCCGCAACCACTCCCTGCGGTGGCGGGTTCCACATTCTCCCCACTCTCTGGGTAACGAGCAGAAGTGATTATTAAGCGGGGCGTGTAACGGGAGTCCGATCCGATAGCGCCCCAACTGCACAACTGCCCGTCATGAATTTTCACCCTGTGATAAATGTTTCCAGATCATTCTACAGCACAACCCTGCACACGTCAATAGATCAGGACCTTGGACAGGGTGTAAAACAGTCCACTAACGCCAGCGTTCCACCCTGAGGAGCGAGTTACAATTGCTCCCTCTCACAGTGTTTGCCATGAAATCATTCCTTACAGATGTTTTAGTCGATGTATGAATGTGACACCAAATATTCCAGTAATATTAAGCTTGATTGCTGATCGCACAGCGAGGGATCGAAAGCGGAGAGTAAGTCATCGTTTCTTGCTGTATGTTTCCAGGCACTCTGCACACGATTCAGATCCTGGGAATACGAGCTGCGATATTCATTCTCGCCGTCATCGCCACTGTCACTGGGGTTCGCGTCTGGGACCGAAGACCAGCTAAAGGAAGCCGAGAGCCTGTTGAGAGCTGTGAGGATACGGGAGTCGATCGGGAATCAGCGGCCTGACCACTTATTTCATCGGACAACTGACTAAAGCCGAGCGCTCGCCCCCACGAGCACACTTCTCATTGCTAGAAAAGCGAGGGAAAGAACAAGGGAGACTCAGAGCCGCCTGCAGCTTATCTTTTATCTCTTTCTCAATCAGTGGGAACGCGCAAAGCTTTGTGAGTCGTTGAAACATAACCAAATACAAATCCCTTTTGCTAATTTTCAGCATTAAGCTTTGCTAGATTGTAGTTTAATATTAAGATTTCTAGTTTACAGTTTTATTAATTTAGTCTCATTTCTCCTCTGTTAGAATCAGGGGAAAGTCTATTAAAGTCTAGATTTTATTTACAGTGGGAACCCATTGTCCTCTAGTTCCTGGGTTGCCTTATCTCCATGGAAACAGAAAGCAAGCACCGAAAGAGCTTGTGCTGAGGGTAAAAAGCAGATAAGGGAGGCCCAGAGCCTGTGCCTGGACACAGAGAACCCGCCGTGCCTATGGTTGGATGGGTTTCTCCACAGTTCCGGCTCTTGGGGGACATCCTGGTGGGTTTGGTCTGGGTCTCAGTGTAGAAGGGCCAGCAAGGACACCGATCCGGACAGGTGCAGACACGCAGGGGGAGGAGGAGGATCGGGGGAAACGGGCCAGGCCTTCTACTCAAAGGGGGCAACAGCGGGTAATCCAATTCTCAATCGTACTTTGTAAACTGATGCTCAGATACCGAGTGTATTCGGTCTCACTGCTGCTTCAATAAAACCAGAACTCTTACCAATACGGAGTCAGCTTCGAACCATTGACCAGACAGTCCACAGGGAATCCAAATCCATTCTTACATAAGAACATAAGAAATAGGAGCAAATTTCTAAATTTGCCGATGACACCAAACTTGGGGGTGTGGCAAACAGTGATGATGACATCAATCGACTGCAACAGGACATAGAAAGGCTAGCAGAATGGGCAGACAAGTGGCAGATAGAATTTAATACAGAGAAGTGTGAGGTGATGCATTTTGGCAGAAGGAACAGGGATTGGCAATATACACTTAATGGCACAGTTTTAAAGAGTGTGCAGGGACAGAGGGACCTGGGAGTTAATGTGCATAGGTCCCTGAAGGTGGCAGTACATATTAAGAGAGTGCTTAAAAAAGAATATGGGATCTTGGGCTTCAGAAATAGAGGTATTGAGTACAAAAGTAGAGAAGTTATGCTGAACATTTATTAAGTGCTGGTTAGGCCACAACTGAAGTATTGCATCCAGTTCTGGTCACCACACTTTAGGAAGGATGTGAAGGCACTTGAGAGGGTGCAGAAGAGATTTACCAGAATGGTTCCGGGGATGGGGGTTCTTAGCTACAAGGACAGGTTGGAGAAGCTGGATTTGTTATCATTAGTGCAAAGGAGGTTGAGGGGTGATTTGATGGAGGTGTACACGATTATGATGGGTTTGGATAGGCTAGATGGGGAAAGGCTGTTCCCACTAGTTGATGGTACAAGGACTAGGGGACACAGATTTAAGATTTTGGGCAAGAGATACAGGGGGGCCGTGAGGAAAAGCTTTTTTACACAGCGAGTGGTGAGGACCAGGAACTCGCTGCCGACGGAAGTGGTGGAAGCGGAGACACTCAATGTTTTCAAGGGGAGACTGGATAGCCACTTGAGGGAAATAAACTTGCAGTGTTACGGGGATAGAGCGGGGGAATGGGACTGACTGGATTGCTCTACAGCGAGCCGGCACGGACTTGATGGGCCGAATGGCCTCCTTCTGTGCCGTTATGACTCTATGGGGCAGAAATTCAGTATCGCCCCATTTGGGGCGCAATTATCGGCCGGGCGCAAAGATTAGCGCCTGGCGCAAATTATCGCCACCGACTGCAAACTTGACTTTTATCGCCCCTGGAGGCGATTGGAGTGCTAAATCAGGCGCTGCACACCTGTCTTGAGGCACAAAGACCGAGGAGCGAGGCGCTACCTCAGAGCGCTGGCGAAGTTCATGTAATGTCAGTCAGCAATGGAACACACACACAATGGCATGGGCCAGTTCTTAAAGGGGATGGTTAATCTTGCTTTCCAACCACATCCTGCTCATTGCAGCCTTGAATCTCGGCCTGGAGAGACCTGCACATCAAATCTGCTGGAAAGAACAATGGAGAGTACCAGGCAAGGAGCTCAGAGTGCAGCCCCCACAGTCTCTTCAAAATCGATACAAGGAATGGCAAATCAAAATGAACCTGCAAAGTGCTGCTCAGTACCCAAAACTCCTTCACACAACGTTGAATCTCTCCAGAAGTCTCTCTCTCTCTCTCTCTCAGAATGCGTAGTTCAAAAATGGAACCAACAATACAAGGCAGGAAGCGGTCACCTTTAAATAGCGCCCCCCCTTTCCCTTCATGACTGCAGAACGCTCCCCTCAACCTGTCGTCGCTAGCGTCAGGCGGTAAGGCAGGGGGCGCCACTCAGGCAGGAAGCGGTCACCTTTAAATAGCGCCCCCCCTTTCCCTTCATGACTGCAGAACGCTCCCCTCAACCTGTCGTCGCTAGCGTCAGGCGGTAAGGCAGGGGGCGCCACTCAATAAGTCGGCCATTCGGGCCCTCGAGCCTGCCAAGCCATTCAATGAGATCATGGCTGATCTGATAGCAAAATACTGCGGATGCTGGAAATCCAAAATAACAACAGAAAACGCTGTAAAAACTCAGCAGGCCAGGCAGCATCCGTGGAGACAGAAACAGAGATAACGTTTCAGGTCGAAGACCTTTCGTCAGAACTGGAAAAAAGCAGGAAATGAAATAGATTTTTAAGCAAGTATAACCTGGGAAAAGCGGGAGGGGATGAAAGAACAAAAACGGTCAGTGATAGGATAGAAAGCAGGAGAGATTAAGAGACATTGAGAGACATTAAGAGATATTCAAGGCAAGAGGAGGTGGTAATGGGACAGGTTGAGGAAGAAAGGATGCTCGAGATGAAGTGTGAAATGCGCTGGCAGAATGAAGGACAAAAATGAGAAGTCGCACAACACCAGGTTATAGTCCAACAGATTTATTTAATTTTACAAGCTTTCGGAACAGCTGCGAGGGAAAAAAAACAAGGGCCAAACAAAAGGGTGGATAAAAAAAACCATCCTGTGTTCCTCTTGTCACATTGTAATTACACCCTCCTACCAGTGGTGGCGCTGTAGTGTCGCAGCTCTGCTTCTCAGAGGAAATCTTCCGCTGTGTTTACGATGTTGTTAAGACAGAGGGACCGGGGGCGGGGGAGAATCTTCCCACTGTCTTTAGGATGTTGTTAAGACACAGGGACTGGGGGGAAATCTTCTGGCTGTGTTTACGATGTTGTCGAGACACAGGGACCAGGGGGGATTTTCCCACTGTCTTTAGGATGTTGTTAAGACACAGGGACCAGGGGGAATCTTCCGGCTATGTTTACGATGTTGTTAAGACACAGAAACGCGGGGAGAATCTTCCAGCTGTGTTTACGATGTTGTTAAGACACAGGAACGCGGGGGGAATCTTCTGGCTGTGTTTACGATGTTGTTAAGGCACAGGGACTGGGGGAAATCTTCCGGCTGTGTTTATGATGTTGTTGAGACACAGGGACCAGGGGGGAATCTTCTGGCTGTGTTTACGATGTTGTTAAGACACAGGGACCAGGGGGAATCTTCCGGCTGTGGTTACGATGTTAAGACAGAGCACTGAGGAAATCTTCCTTCACCTTCAACTTGAGGGCAGGTCCAGGCCTGTCTGTGAGGCCCTCACGACCTCCCTCATCATTGCGATTGAGTTTACTTCAGCACCCAGGACACATTGAACCCTCCATTGGTTGCTGCTGGGCTTGTTCCAGTATCTCAGACACATTGAACCTCCTCATGGCTGTGGATGGGCAGCTTGGGCACTTCTTGTGGTTTAGCGTTTTCACCAGACACTCGCTTTTTACCTCTTTATTACTATTCAGACCGTCGAGCCTGTTACACAGGAACAGGAGGAGGCCCATTCAGCCCCTCGAGCCTGTTACACATGAACAGGAGGAGGCCCATTCAGCCCCTTGGGACTGTTACACAGGAACAGGAGGAGGCCCATTCAGCCCCTCGAGCCTGTTTCACAGGAACAGAAGCAGGCACATTCAGCACCTCAAGCCAGTTACACAAGAACAGGAGTAGGCACATTCAGCCCCTCGAGCCTGTTACACAGGAACAGGAGGAGGCCCATTCAGATGCTCGAGCCTGTTACAGAAGAACAGGAGGAGGCCCATTCAGCCCATCGAGCCTGTTACACAGGAACAGGAGGAGACGCTTTGAGCCCCTCGAGCCAATTACACAGGTAGAGGAGGAGGCGCCTTCAGCCCCTTGGGCCTCTTACACAGGAACAGAAGGAGGCCTATTCATCCCCCTCGAGCCTGTTACACATGAACAGGAGGAGGCCCATTCAGCCCCTTGGGCCTGTTACACAAGAACAGGAGTAGGCACATTCAGCCCCTCGAGCCTGTTACACAGGAACAGGAGGAGGCCCATTCAGCCCCTCGAGCCTGCTTCACAGGAACAGGAGGAGGCCCATTCAGCCCCTCGAGTCTATTACACAGGAACAGGAGGAGGCCCATTCAGCCCCTTGAGCCTAATATACAGGTAGAGGAGGAGGCGCCTTCAGCCCCTTGGGTCTGTTACACAGGAACAGGAGGAGGCCTATTCATCCCTCTCGAGCCTGTTACACATGAACAGGAGGAGGCCCATTCAGCCCCTCGAGCCTGTTTCACAGGAATAGAAGGAGGCACATTCAGCACCTCAAGCCTGTTACACAAGAACAGGAGTAGGCACATACAGCCCCTCGAGCCTGTTACACAGGAACAGGAGGAGTCCCATTCAGCCCCGCGAGCCTGTTTCACAGGAACAGGAGGAGGCCCATTCAGCCCCTCGAGCCTGTTACACAGGAATAGGAGGAGTCCCATTCAGCCCCTCGAGCCTGTTACACAGGAACAGGAGGAGGCCCATTCAGATGCTCGAGCCTGTTACAGAAGAACAGGAGGAGGCCCATTCAGCCCCTCGAGCCTGTTACACAGGAACAGGAGGAGACGCTTTGAGCCCGCTAGATCCTGTTACACAATAATAGGAGGAGGCCCATTCAGCACCTCGAGCCTTTTACACAAGAACAGATGGAGGCCCATTCAGCCCCTCGAGTCTGTTACACAGGAACAGGAGGTGGCATATTCAGACCATCGAGCCTGTTACACAAGAACAGGAGGAGTCCCATTCAGCCCCTCGAGCCTGTTTCACAGGAACAGGAGGAGGCCCATTCAGCCCCTCAAGCCTGTTACACAGGAACAGGAGGAGTCCCATTCAGCCCCTCGAGCCTGTTACACAAGAACAGGAGGCGGCCCATTCAGATGCTCGAGCCTGTTACAGAAGAACAGGAGGAGGCCCATTCAGCCCCTCGAGTCTATTACACAGGAACAGGAGGAGGCCCATTCAGCCCCTCGAGTCTGTTACACAGGAACAGGAGGAGGCCCATTCAGCCCGCTCGAGCCTGTTACACAGGAACAGGAGGAGGCCCATTCAGCCCCTCGAGCCTGTTACACAGGAACAGGAGAAGGCCCATTCAGCCCCTCGAGCCTGTTACACAGGAACAGGAGGAGATTCATTCAAGCACCTGGAGCCTGTTACACAGGAACAGGAGGAGGCCCATTCAGCCCCTCGAGCCTGTTTCACAGGAATAGAAGGAGGCACATTCAGCACCTCAAGCCTGTTACACAAGAACAGGAGTAGGCACATTCAGCCCCTCGAGCCTGTTTCACAGGAACAGGAGGAGGCCCATTCAGCCCCCTCGAGCCTGTTTCACAGGAACAGGAGGAGGCCCATTCAGCCCCCTCGAGCCTGTTTCAGAGGAACAGGATGTTAGATTCGAATTTGGAGAAACTCTAGACGGAGATGAAATTGAGGACAAGAACAAAATTTATTAAAACAACTAAGAGAGACTTGTGCACAAGGGGAGCCACCCAGCTTCCTCAAGCTTGAGGTGCACTCACAAAGGAAAAACAGCGGTTCATTCAAGATATACAGTTCTATAATCAACGCCCACTTACTACAGAATGGGGGGCGTACACGTACAAACAACGTCACCACAGTTACTCTTTATTGGTTTCGGTGTTCAGTCACTCAACTGTTGGGCCCATCCCCTGAGCTCAGGTGCCCCTCCCCTGCCCATGCTGGACACAGATGTTGGGAGTAACCCTACCTCCACATTCCTGTTGTTATCTCTTCCTCGCTATAAGCATAGTTTATTGTTCGAGAGGACCGGTTTTACACTTAACTGCCGAACAAGCACAAAGCCACAGCGATTCATGTGTCCAGCGAACTCGTACCATGTTTGATAATTGGTCCCCTTATCTCCTGGGAGGACAGGCCGTGCTTGGACAGTGACTCCACTAAGGCGCTGTGAATACACATCCCGAAGTTTAATTAGTGAAGAGACGCCTTGCAGCCTGCAAAAGTGCCTGTTCCTTGCATTTTACGATCCCCTTCTCACTTTTACTGGTCTCTGATGTTCGATATTCGACCTGGCTTACATCCCTGCTATCTGTTCCCAGCTGCATGTTGTCAGTCTCCGTTTTAATTAAGCCCCATCTTCGAATCTACAGCTAGTCCTTACAAGCGCCTTTTTTATGAGAGGCTTAAACATAGTCAAGTATCCCAGAATTCTTTGGGAACTAGCTGGATCCTTCAGCTTGTTCAAAACGCCCGAAGTGAGTAAAAGCTTGGTTGAAGCATGTCCAGTTAACCATTTGCCCCGGTTTGCAGGGCCGCAGTCAAATGGGTTTTGTTCCCGAATCCCGTGTCTGATTTGGGTCGGGGATGGTTGGTTGGGAAGCCCAGGCGCCGGCGCACACTATATTGCTGCACTGGCCCCGGGCGAGTTCGGGAAAGTGTCGGAATCTCGTGCCGCCTGCCGGGCCATCGGTCAGCGGGCACGGTATCGGGTATAACTTCGGGCAGGAATGTCGGATCCGGACCGGGTCAACGGCGCCTGAATGGGTAGCCGAGCGGCCTGGGCAGGCCGGGGGCAAGGGGCATCCAGCGGTACCGGAACGGCGTCGGTGCGACACCGGGAAGCCGGGTGCCGACCGCTCCCAGTCCAGCCTATGTTTTCCCGTTTAAAACGACGGGAATGAGTGCTGTCCTCTGGTGGTGGAATCCTGCCGTTGCAGCTTTTCGTGTACAATTACCATTTGCCCCGGTCGGCGGGGCGGCAGTCAAACGCCTGACGTTCCGGACTGGCGTGTCCGATTTCGGTCGGACATGGCTCGTTGGAAAGCCCCGGCGCTGGCGCACACTATATTACTGCGCTGGCTCCGGGCCCGTTCGGGAAAGTGTCAGAATCGCCTGCCGCTGCCGGGCCGTCGGTCAGCGGGCACGTCGTCGGGTATAACTTCTGGCCGGAAGGTCGGATCCGCACCGGGTCAACGGCGCCTGAATGGGCTTGCGGGGCTGAAGAGACCAGCACCGACCCGGTGTAGCTGCGCCTTTGCCCGGCTGGGTGACAGCAGTCAGGCTGCAGACCGCTTTCCGACTGCTAAATCGGCGGACTGGCCACCGATCTGCTGGGGGGCGCCGTTTGCAGAAGCCGAGGGCAAGCGGCATCGGCCGGTACCAGAACCAGAGCGGTGGCCCACCGGGGAGCGTGTCGGCAGGCGCCGAAACTTGGCAGGGTGACCCCGCCCGCCCCGCTGGAAAAGGTGCAAAATGCCGCAAAAACCACCCGGGGAGCTCGAGCCGAGTGGGAAACGCTCATCTGGAAAGCCGGGACATTTTTCAACAAAGTCGTCCATACGAACGAAAATTCTTGCAAAAGTGGCCCAGAGACTGAGTGGGAAAGTGACAAATGGTTAATCAAAAGTCAAAGGGACAAATAGTTAACCAAAGTCTCAAAAGAGGCAACTCGTTAACTGAAATTTGAAAAGTGACAAATGTTTAACCAAATGTCAAAGAACGACATTTTATACCCTTTTTGGGTGGAATTTTTTTTGCATTTTTGCCCATTTTTCGGATTTTTGGTCGGGATTTAAAAACGGCCGCCTGACGCCCGGCAGAGGCCGGGGATTCGCCTCCCCTGCGTAAGGGACCGTGTCCGAACCGATTGAGGCCGAGAGACCCGAGTTCAGGCCGGAAAATGATTTTCCCGAAATCGGCCGAAAATTAAAAAAAAATTCCCTGTCCGCCGGCCGGGGCGGCGTTCGACTGGGCACCGGGAATCCGCGTCTAACGGTGTCAAAACCGCGTGGCTCCGACGCCGGAGTGCGGAGATATGGCCGTTCAAAGTTGTTCCGGAGGTCCGAAGGGATCGGATTCGGCCGCCTTACCCGGGCTTCGGGTGATGATTTCCCGCTTGGGGAAGCGAGTTGCTCCCGGCGAATGGACATGTGCATTTTCTGGCAAGTGTTCCCGAACCATGGTTATCGACTTTGATGGCGGGAAATCAGTAACCCAGACGGAAGTTTGGATGGAGAATAAAAACTGGCCATTTGCGGGGATTTGGGTGCTCCTGGTCGGATCGAGGTGGCGGTTCGACCCGCTGATTTGACACTTGTCATTTCTGTCCTTGGGGGTTGGCGGGGTTCCTGCAGAATGGTAGGAGGTGGCATTTCCAGACTCGGTCTGATTTCCAGATTAATGTCTAGCGCCTCCAGGTCTGCAGAGACCGACCCGGGCTGCCGTCCCACCGACTTTTAACCCTTTTTGGGTGGAAATTATTTACCATTTTCGGCCATTTTTCGGGTTTTTGGTCGGTCTTAGAAAACGGCGGCCTGACGCCTGGCAGAGGCCGGGGCTTCGGCTCCTTTGCGGAAGGGACCGTATTCGACCCGATTCAGCCCCGAAAGTGGATCCAAAGTCGGCCGATAGACCCGAGTTCAGGTCCGGGGACGCCCCGGCGTCTAACTCATTAACCAAAAATGAAAGACTTGGGTTGCTGGAGAGACTGAGTCCCGGGCTGGGCATATCATTAACCAAAAATGAAAAAAGCCAGGCCGAGATTGGACCAGGGCCAACTGATTAACCAAAGTGCACACCGACCGGGCTGACATTGAGTGAGCTGCCCGTGGCTAGGGGGGTAGAAAGCGGCAGAGTGTCAAAACCCCGAAAATACGGAAGTCCGATGGGATCGGATTTGGCCGCCTTATTAGGGCGGAGGGTGAAGCCTTCCCGCTTGGGGAAGTGAGCTGCTCCCGGCAAATAGTGATGTACCAATTCTGGGAAGTGTTCCCGAACCATGGTTAACGAGTTAGCAGGTGGGAAATCATTTACCAAGTCGGAAGTCCGGATGAAGGAGAAAAAAATGCCATTTGCGGCGATTTGGGTGCTCCTGGTCGGACCGAGGTGGCCCTTTGACCCGCTGATTTGACACTTGTCATTTCTGTACTTGGGGGTTGGCGGGGTGCCCGGAGATTTTCGGGAACACGATTTTCAGAACAAATTTTACACAGCGAGTACATTTTGAAAATGCCCGAAAAATGTAACTTTGCTAAAAGGCTCATTTTATCAAACTCGAGACCTCTTTCAAAGAGTAATCGAAAGTCATTAAAAATGGTTTTGGTGGTTCTGACTTTGCTGACTTTTTTGATGTATATAAATGACCTGGATATTGGAATACAGAGTAGAATTTCTAAATTTGCTGATGACACCAAACTTTGGGGGTGTGGCAAACAGTGATGATGATACCAATCGACTGCAACATGACATAGAAAGGCTAGCAGAATGGGCCGATATGTGGCAGATGGAATTTAATACACTGAAGTGTGAGGTGATACATTTTGGCAGAAGGAACAGGGGGAGGCAACATACACTTAATGGCACAGTTTTAAAGAGTGTGTTGGGACAGAGGGACCTGGGAGTTAATGTGTATAGGTTCCTGAAGGTGGCAGGACATATTGAGAGTGTGGCTAGCAAAGCATATGGGATCTTGGACTTCATCAATAGAGGTATTGAGTACAAAAGTAGAGAAGTTATGCTGAACCGTTATAAAGCGCTGGTTAGGCCACAACTGGAGTATTGTGTCCAGTTCTGGTCACCACACTTTAGGAAGGATGTGAAGGCACTTGAGAGGGTGCAGAGGAGATTTACCAGAATGGTTCCGGGGATGGGGATCTTAGCTACAAGTGCCGTATGACTCTATGACTCTAGTGATTCAGGATGGAGATAGTGTCGTGAGTTCTGACGGATCCTAATCCACTGTTCCTGCCTTTTAAGTCAGCACAGAATATACCTCAATGGGTGCGTCATTTAGGCATTGTGTTGGGTGGAAGACCTGCTTCACTGAACAGGGTCCTGAGGTCTGTGAGCCAATATAGAATGAACTTGTCCACTCCCATGCCAACGATTCCCTTCCATCCATTGGATTGATGGAGCCATCTGTGTGGTGAGGTAAGTGTGTGAGGTGAGTGAGAAGTGAGAGAAAATGTAAACTTACCTTTGTTTCTTCCTGCAGGCTTCAACAGTTGGGGATGCGGAGAGTCTCGCATCTCACTGGCAGAGATGACAGAATGGCTGCTGCATTCTCCGATGCAACAGCCATCTGATTTCTGCTAAAGAAAGAGGTTTGATGAGTCTTGAATACAAGGACTCATCAAACAACAGAGCATGTCAGTGTTTGACAGCTTCACAGAGCTGTCAAACTATGACAATTCATCTATCCAAAATCTTTGACAGATGAAACGTCATACGCTGACATTCTCTGTAACCGGCTTCCCCTTAATTGGCCTGCTAAACCCGCTGGGTGGGCTTAACAAGGTCAACCAAGGGGAACTAGCGTGGGTTGGCCACAAGTTGATGGAGGCGGGACTGAAAGCCGACAAGCAGCAGTCCCTCTGTAGCTTTTAGAAGCTCTTTATAATAATTTGTCCGTGACGACACAAACCACTCTGGGTCCAGGTATATTGTGTATCAGTAAAACAGGTTTATTGTGCATTAAACATCCAGTACAAGGAAATAATAATTAACAAGAAGATAGTCGCAGTCTGTTCATTGAACCCCCGGTGTTCCTTCCGAGTGACCCTTTAACACTTGCTGTGTTCTGTTGACTGGAGCTTCTCATCCTCTGGTTTCGCGCTGCTTTCAGTGTTCAATAGCTGTTGCCTTATACCTTTTATTTCCCTTTCAAAAATACATAGCAACTTGCAGCTGCTTGGGCTATCTCACCATTCTGACCTTCACAAGTACGGTCTATGATTTCCTCCCTTTTTCTGCTGTGAGCTTTTCTCTGAGTACTTTTTCCGGTTCTTGGGGGACATCCTGGTGGGTTTGGTCTTGGTCTCAGTGTAGAAGGGCCAGCAAGGACACCGATACGGACAGGTGCAGACACGCAGGGGGAGGAGGAGGATCGGGGGAAATGGGCCAGGCCTTCTACTCAAAGGGAGAAAGAGCGACGGGCGCGAGCAGAAGCCGTTGGGGGGACAAAATGTTTCAAATTGGAAAGTGGGCTGGGAGGTGAAAGGTCAAACTCAATGGCCAACTTCAGAAAGCTCAGTCTATTGGGGGAAATCACATTCAGGAAGCCCAGAGAAGGAGCTGTTGGTGCGGTAATGTTTAATGTGATGGGAGAAGGAGTTGGATTTACCCTAAAGAAGGTTTTTTTAGTGAAAGAATGAGTTTATTGACTGGGATTGAAGCTTCCTAGAGTAGGGTGACAGGACAAGGAGGATAACAAGTCTTCTTTCTCTTCTGTGCCCAGTGTCACATTCTTCGACAAAACCTCCCAAACACGTCACCTCCAGCACCACTCCTAGGATAAGGACAGCCGGCGCATGGGAACAGGGGAGAGTTCTTTCAGCGAGCTAGCACAGAGGGAGACGGGCCGAATGGGGGAAGGGTGGATAAATGGGACTAAGGGGATAGCTCTTTCAGGCACGATGGGCCCAATGGTCTCCTCCTGAGCCATCGAATTCCCTGACTGTACGCAGGGAGCTCGTATCAGCATCTCCGCCCATCACATTGGATGATTGTGGGAGAGAGGTGCTTGCGCGGAGAGAGGCGGATCTTTGAATCTCCTGCCCCAATGAGTCAGCATCAAGTTGTCCCTGGTCAAGCATTTCATCCCAAACACATCAAACGCAAAACCTTTCCATCCCTTCCCTCCTCCCAACATCTCCCCCAGCAGGTTGTCTGTTGTTGCCCGGAATCTCAAACCCACCTCACCCCTCATTCCTCATCTCCTCCCATCACACCTCATCACCCCTCACCCCATTACCTTCTTACCTCCTTACCTCCTCACCTAGAAACATAGAAACATAGAAGCAGGCCATTCAGCCCCTCGAGCCTGCTCCGCCATTCGATAAGATCATGGCTGATCCTCCAAACTCAGTACACTGTCCCTGCCTTCTCCCCATATCCCTTGATACCTTTAGCCGTAAGAAATATATCTAACTCCTTCTTGAATATATTTACTGAATTGGCCTCAACTGCCTTCTGTGGTAGAGAATTCCACAGGATCACCACTCTCTGGGTGAAGAAATTCCTCCTCATCTCTGTCCTAAATGGCTTACCCCTTATCTTTAGACTGTGACCTCTTGTTCTGGACTCCCCCGCCATTGGGAACATCCTTCCTGCATCCAGTCTGTCTAGCCCTGTTAGAATTTTATAAGTTTCAATGAGATCTCCTCTCATTCTTCTAAACTCCAGCGAGTATAAGCCCAATCGACCCAATCTCTCCTCGTACGTCATTCCTGCCATCCCAGGTATCAGTCTTGTGAATCTTCGCTGCACACCCTCCATGGAAAGAACATCCTTCCTCAGAGAAGGCGACCAAAACTGCCCACAATACTCCAGGTGTGGTCTCACCAAGGCCCTGTACAGCTGCAGAAAGACATCCTTGTTCCTGTACTCAAACCCTCTCGCTACAAAGGCCAACATACCATTTGCCTCTTAACCGCCTGCTGCACCTGCATGCTTACCTTCAGCGACTGGTGCACAAGGACACCCAGGTCTCGTTGCACTTCCCCTTCTCCCAATCTATTGCCGTTCAGATAATAATCTGCCTTTCTGTTTTTGCCACTAAAGTGGATAACCTCACATTTATCCACATTATACTGCATCTGCCATGCTTCTGCCTGTTGGTGAAAAATAAATTCACTCGAGTCTGTCTCAAAGCAAAAGATCACAGTTTATTATTCAAAGCACCCTGGGAGAAGAGTCATAGACCCCCGCGGTCTAGTGACCAGCTTTTCAATTTAATAGCAGCAGCCAAGCTTCTTTATACACTTCAAGAAGCCAGAAAGTACAAAGATCAGCAGTTATTACATCATGAGTGACCGTAAGTCAGGGTCTCTAAAAACAACCTGATTAGAATCTTACAATGTTAGCGAAACCCATTCCCTAGTTCTGCTTTTGTCTAATGGTGGTTAGCCATCTGGGCTGCAAGGTTTATTCTTGCTCCATCATAGCTTCGGTCAACCTGAGTTGTCTGTTGGTGATTGGACACCATTCGAGGTTAGTTTATTATAGACAACAATGATTCACGTTTTGTTCTGCAGTGTCTGCATTATCTATACCGCAGACCAAGCAAGCTGGTTCTTATTTAATTATACCCCTGTCTCCATCGGCTTGTGGCCTTCGGGAGATATTTTGACCTTTACTCTAGTCCTGTAAGCAGTCCAACTAACTTTAAGCATTACAACTGATTTGCCCTTACATTATTACAATTAATTTTACCCTTACATGCCCAATCACCCAACCTGTCCAAATTATACTGTAGTTTCTCGGCATCCTCCTCGCAGCACACATGCCCACCCAGCTTTGTGTCATCTGCAAACTTGGAGATATTACATCTAGTTCCCTCGTCTAGATCATTAATATATATAGTGAATAGCTGGGGTCCTAGGACCGATCCCTGCGGAACCCCACTAGTCACTGCCTGCCACTCGGAAAAAGACCCGTTTATTCCAACTCTTTGCTTCCTGTCTGCCAACCAGTTCTCTATCCAAGTCAATACCTTGCCCCCAATCCCATGTGCCTTAACTTTACACGCTAATCTCTTATGCGGGACCTTATCGAACGCCTTCTGAAAGTCCAAATACACCACATCCACTGGTTTTCCCTTATCTATTCTATCAGTTACATCCTCAGAAAATTCCAGTAGATTAGTCAAGCACGATTTACCTTTTGTAAATCCATGTTGACTTTGTCCAATCCTGTCACTGTTTTCCAAGTGCTCTGCTATTACATCTTTTATAATGGACTGTAGCATTTCTCCCACAACCGATGTCAGGCTTACCGGTCTATAATTCCCCGTTTTTTCTTTACCACCTTTTTTGAACATTGGGGTAACATTAGCTACCCTCCAATCCATGGGAACTGTTCCAGAGTCTATAGAATTTTGGAAGATGACCAGCAATGCATCTACTATTTCTAGGGCCACTTCCTTAAGTACCCTAGGATGTAGATTATGAGGCCCTGGGGATTTATCGGCCTTTAATGCCGTCAATTTCCCTAACACTATTTCCCTACAAATACTGATTTCATTCAGTTCCTCCCTCTCATTAGACCCTATGTTCCCCGACATCTCTGGGAGGTTATTTGTGTCCTCCTTTGTGAAGACAGAGCCAAAGTATGTATATAATTATTCTGCCATTTCTTTGTTCCCCATTATAAATTCCCCTGATTCTGACTGCAAGGGACCTACACTTGACTACTCACCCCCTCACCCCCCAGCCCCCAGCCCTCACCTCCTCAAGCCTCCCCCCTCAGCCCCTCACCCCCTCAACCTCTCACTTCCACCCCCTCACCCCGTTTCATGCTCAGTTTCACTGAAATCTGATCTCTGCGTATTCCGTTCCCTCGTCCTTGTCGACAGTCCCGTCGACGTTGGGCAGCTTTAAGAATTTGATGCTGGCGTACAGAAGGTCCTCATGCTTGGTGGGTTGTCCATGTCCAGCATCTCCTCCCGCCCGACCTTCAGAGAGACCCCGGGGAGCTGGTGTCTCCGCCTCGCTCGTTGCCTCACTGGTTACATTCCAGGAGTCAGGAACCATCCCGCACTGCGAACCCTACAAAGCAAATGGAAGCACAAGACATTCTCAGGTCATTTCCCGGGGCTGATGGGGTGAAATGATTGCACAGACTCACTAGTGTAAGTCGTGGCTCAGTGGGTTTAACACTCGCTCGCTCGTCTCTGAGACAGAAAGCCGTTGGTTCGAGTCCCCACTCCAGAGACTTGAGCCCCATAATTCACAAGCTCAGAACATCCTGAAACGCTTCAAAGCCAATGAAATACTTCGTGATGTTGGTTGAGTGATAAAAATTAGACCTTGACTCTGGGGAGAACTTCCCCTGCTCTTCGCAATATTAGCCATGGGATCTTCCATGTCAACCTTACAGGTTTAATGTCTCATCTGAAAAACTGCCCCTCCGATGGTGCAGCGCTCCCTCAGTACTGCCCCTCCGACAGTGCGGCACTCCCTCAGTACTGCCCCTCCGACAGTGTGGCGCTCCCTCAGTACTGCCCCTCCGACAGTGCGGCGCTCCCTCAGTACTGCCCCTCCGACAGTGCGGCCCTCCCTCAGTACTGCCCCTCCGAGAGTGCAGCGCTCCCTCAGTACTGCCCCGCCGACAGTGCGGTGCTCCCTCAATACTGCCCCTCCTACAGTGCGACGCTCCCTCAGTACTGCCCCTCCAACAGTGCGGCGCTCCCTCAGTACTGCCCCTCCGACAGTGCGGCGCTCTCTCAGTACTGCCCCTCCGACAGTGCAGCTGTCCCTCCAACAGTACAGCGCTATCTCAGTACTACCCCTCCGACAATGCAGCCCTCCCTCAGTACAGCACCTCCGACAGTGCAGCGCTCCCTCAGTACTGCCCCTCTGACAGTGCAGCGCTCCCTCAGTACTGCCCCTCCGACATTGCGGCACTTCCTCAGTACAGTCCCTCCGACAGTGCGGCGCTCCCTCAGTACTGCCCCTCCGACAGTGTGGCGCTCCCTCAGTACTGCCCCGCCGACAGTGCGATGCTCCCTCAATACTGCCCCTCCTACAGTGCGACGCTCCCTCAGTACTGCCCTTCCAACAGTGCGGCGCTCCCTCAGTACTGCCCCTCCGACAGTGTGGCGCTCCCTCAGTACTGCCCCTCCGACAGTACGGCGCTCCCTCAGTACTGCCCCTCCGACAGTGCAGCGCTCCCTCAGTACTGCCCCTCTGAAAGTGCGGCGCTCCCTCAATACTGCCCCTCCTACAGTGCGACGCTCCCTCAGTACTGCCCCTCCGACAGTGCGGCCCTCCCTCAGTACTGCCCCTCCGACAGTGCAGCGCTCCCTCAGTACTACCCCTCAGACAGTGCGGCACTCCCTCAGTACTGCCCCTCAGACAGTGCGGCGCTCCCTCAGTACTGATACTGGGGAGTGTCGGCCTGGATTATGGGCTCAAGTCTCTGGAGTGGGGACTTGAACCCACGACCTTCTGACTCAGAGTCGAGAGGGAGATTTGTAAACCCACTGAGCCACGACTGACATCTCGGGCAGAAATTCGTGGGCAACCTGTCTGGGAATCTCCAACACGTGTTGCCTACACCCTGAGATTGAGGCTTCAGACTAAGTGCAAACAGCTTCTGTACCTGGTGCTTGGCGGAGAGTGGACTGGAGGTCATTGCAATGTCACTGGGCTCTGAAGCTCTCTCCTCATTCGCTGCCTTTCTCCTGAAATAGCAGAATATCACACTGCGGTTATATCTCAGAGTGTAACGTTACAGCAACTACCGGACTGTCTCTTTAAATCGCTTCTGTCCACATACATAGAATCACACAGCATAGAAAGAGGCCATTTGGCCCTTTGTGCCTGTGCTGGCTTTTGAAAGAGCTCTCCAATTAGTCCCACTCTCCCCCCTGCTCTTTCCCCACAGCCCTGTGAATTTTTCCCCTTCAAGTATTTATCCAATTCCCCTTTTGAAAGTCTCTGTTGAATCTGCTTCCACCGCCCTTTCAGGCAGCGCATTCCTGATCACAACAGCTGGACACTGAGCCGTGAAAGGCGCACTCCAGGTCATAGCGGACGCAGGGACCGCTCACGGGGAGTGGCGTCTGCTGCTGAACCCGAGGGAAACAGTCACTGACTCAAGGAGAGATGATTGGAGTAAAGATTTAAAAATCCAATGAAACCTTCGCACTTACTTTCGCACGCACATAAAGATTACGAATCCAGCCAGTGCAACGCTCAGTGCGATCCCAGCAGCAAGCAATCCTACTCTCCATTCATTGCCGTCTCCACCTGGAAAAACTGCCAGCAATTCATTAATTTTTGGCCATTCATTATCAGGGTGTGAGCGTCGCTGGCAAGGCCATCCATAGTTCGACGGTGTAAGATTCTAAACACTGTAATTAAACCGCTGCTACCGTCTGGAGATCGAGGTTCAGAATGAATTGTGAATTGGTTACAGACAGATTCAAAATGTAGGAGGTGAGCATGTGTTCTTTGTTTGTGAAGACACAGAATGGTGGAAGTCAGCAGGGGGTCCCTTGCCTGGTGGTCAGTCTGGTCCTTAGTTTGTAAGGCCACATGGACAGGAAGGAGAAACACCGGGTGAAGAGGAAGTCCCGCCCCCCCCACACACCTCACAGGAACATGAACGTGTCATGTGGGAGGAACGCCAATCAGGGAAGTGTTGGAGTGAAACTGACCTATCAGAGGTATGGCAGACAGTGATATACGACTGGGGGCCGGCAGAAAGGCCCGAGAAAGAGTGACCCAGAGGCGGGGAATTCAGAAGGACAAGGGCAGCAAGCGCATGGGAACACCACCACCTCCAAGTTCCCCTCCAAGTCACACACCATCCTGACTTAGAAGTATATCGGCGATCCTTCATCGTCTCTGGGTCAAAATCCTGGAACTGCCTACCTAACAGCACTGTGGGAGTACCTTCACCACACGGACTGCAGCGGTTCAAGAAGGCGGCTCACCACCACCTTCTCAAGGGCAATTAGGGATGGGCAATAAATGCTGGCCTTGACAGCGACGCCCAGATCCCATAAACAAATTTAAAAATATATATCTATATCTATATATATATATATATCAACCAATGTCACTAAAATAACAGATTATCTGGTCATTATCACATTGTTGTTTGTGGGAGCTTGCTGTGCGCAAAATGGAGGCCATGTTTCCTGCATTACAACAGTGACTACACTGGTATGTCCTGTCCACAAACAGCAAGACAAATCCAATCCGGCCAATTACCGCCCCATCAGTCTACTCTCAATCATCAGCAAAGTGATGGAAGGTGTCATTGACAGTGCTATCAAGCGGCACTTACTCACCAATAACCTGCTCACCGATTCCCAGTTTGGGTTCCGCCAGGATCACTTGGCTCTCGACCTCATTATAGCCTTGGACCAAACATGGACAAAAGAGCTGAATTCCAGAGGGGAGGTGAGAGTGACTGCCCTTGACATCAAAGCAGTGTTTGACCGAGTGTGGCATCAAGGAGCCCCAGTTAAACTCAAGTCAATGGGAATCGGGGGGAAAACTCTCCACTGGCTGGAGTCATACCTAGCACAAAGGAAGATGGTTGTGGTTGTTGAAGTTCAATCATCACAGCCCCAGGACATCGCTGCAGGCATTCCTCAGGGCAGCGTCCTAGGCCCAACCATCTTCAGCTGCTTCATCAATGACCTTCCCTCCATCATAGATTCATAGTCATAGAGTCATAACGGCACAGAAGGAGGCCATTAGGCCCATCGAGTCCATGCTGGCTCTCTGTAGAGCAATCCAGTCCATCCCATTCCCCCGCTCTATCCCCGTAGCCTTGCAAGTTTATTTCCCTCAATTGCCTATCCAGTCTCCCCTTGAAAACATTGAGTGTCTCCGCTTCCACCACTTCCGTCGGCAGCGAGTTCCAGGTCCTCACCACTCGCTGCATATAAAGGTCTTTCCCCTGTATCTCTTGCCCAAAATCTTAAATCTGTGTTCCCTAGTCCTTGTACCATCAACTAGTGGGAACAGCCTTTCCCCGTCTAGCCTATCCAAACCCGTCATAATCTTGTACACCTCTATCAAATCACCCCTCAACCTATTTTGCTCTGATGAAAACAAATCCAGCTTCTCTAACCTGTCCTTGTAGCTAAGATCCCCCATCCCCAGAACCATTCTGGTAAATCTCCTCTGCACCCTCTCAAGTGCCTTCACATCCTTCCTAAAGTGTGGTGACCAGAACGGGATGCAATACTCCAGTTGTGGCCTAACCAGCGCTTTATAAAGGTTCAGCATAACTTCTCTAATTTTGTACTCAATACCTCTATTTCTGAAGCCCAAGATCCGATATGCTTTGCTAACCACTCCCTCAATATGTCCCGCCACCTTCAGGGACGTATGCACATTAACTCCCAGGTCCGTCTGTCCCTGCACACGCTTTAAAACTGTGCCATTAAGTGTATATTGCCAATCCCTGTTCCTTCTGCCAAAATGCATCACCTCACACTTCTCTGTATTAAATTCCATCTGCCACATGTCTGCCCATTCTGCGAGCCTTTCTATGTCCTGTTGCAGTCGATTGGTATCATCCTCACTGTTTGCCACTCCCCCAAGTTCGGTGTGGTCGGCAAATTTAGAAATTCTACTCTGTATTCCAATATCTAGATCATTTATATATATATTTTAAAAAAAAGCAGTGGCCCCAGCACTGACCCTTGGGGAACACCACTGTCTACCATCCTCCAGTCTGAAAAACAGCCATTTACCACAACTCGCTGTTTTCTGTCCTTAAGCCAATTTCTTATCCAGCTATTCCATGAGTCTCAATTGTTAACCAGCCTTCTATGTGGTACTTTGACAAACACCTTCCGAATACCGATGTAGACAACATCCATTGCATTCCCTTCATCAATCATCCTTGCTACTTCATCAAAAAATTCAATTAAATTAGTCAAACACGATCTGCCTTTTACAAATCCGTGCTGGCTCTCCTTAATTAGCTTAAACCTCTCCAAGTGCCTGTTAATTTTTTCCTTGATTATTTTTTCTAAAACTTTACCCACCACTGATGTTAAACTGATTGGCCTGTAGTTACTAGGATTGTCCTTACACCCTTTCTTGAACAATGGTTTCACATTTGCCATTTTCAAATCCTCAGGCACCTCCCCCGCATCTATGGAAGATTGGAAAATTATGGCAAGCCCTTCCGCTATCTCCTCCCCCAATTCCCTTAGCAACCTGGGAAGCAAGCCATCTGGACCAGGCGACTTATCCACTCTAAGCATACCCAGTCTTTCTAGTACTTCCTGTCTATCAATTTTCACCCCTTCCATTGCTGCTACCTTTTCCACTTCTACCGATATTTTGTCAGCATCCACCTCCTTAGTAAACACCGATACAAAGTACTCATTGAGTATTCTAGCCTTGCCCTGCGCCTCTAAGCATATATCACCTTCTTTTTCTCTAATAGGCCCCACCCCGCCTCTTATTACCCGCTTACTGTTTACATGCCGGTAGAAGATTTTTGCGTTCCCTATTATGTTAACCGCCATTCTACTCTCATACTCTCTCTTTGCCAATCTTATTTTCATCTTCACTTCCCCTCTCAACTTATTGTATTTGGTCTGGTACTCCCTTGAAGAATTCACCTGACATGCACCATACACCCTCTTTTTTTGGTTCATCATCTTCTCTACCTCCCTCGTCATCCAAGGAGTCCTTGCTTTGGTTCCCTTACCCTTCCCTCTTGTTTGAATGTATCTGGCCTGTACTTGGAACATCTCCTCCTTAAAGATCACCCATTGTTCTGTTACATTTCTTCCTGTCAGTCTTTGGTTCCATTTTACCCTGGCTAGATCCTTTCGCATCCCATTGAAGTTAGCCCTATTCCAGTTTAGAAGTTCCACTCTAGATTGTTCCTTGCTCCTCTCCATTGCTGATCTAAACCTTATGATACGATGATCACTCGTACCCAAGTGTTCTCCCACAGACACTTGGTCGACCTGGCCCACCTCATTCCCCAGCACCAGATCCAGCAATGCCTCCTTCCTAGTTGGGCCAAGAACATACTGGTCAAGGAAATTTTCCTGAACACATTTCAGAAATTCCTCCCCTCCTTTCCCTTTACCCTAGCATTATCCCATTCGATATTTGGGTCATTAAAGTCCTCCAATATCACCACTCATAGCTTTTGCATATCTCTGCGATTTCCATGCAGATTTGCTCCTCTACCCCCCTCTCACTATTTGGAGGCCTATAGAATACCCACAATAGCGTGATCATACCCTTTTTGCTCCTCAACTCTAACCAAATGGATTCTGTCCTTGTCCCCTCAAGAACATCCTCCCTTTCCAACACTACAATGTCTTCCTTAATCAGCACTGCCACCCCACCTCCCTTTTTTCCTTCCCTATCTTTTATGAACACCTTGTACCCTTGAATATTAAGTGCCCAGTCCTCACCGTTTTTAAGCCACGTTTCCATTATTGACATAACATCATATTGCCACACGGCTAATTGTGCTTGTCGCTCACCAACCTTATTCACCACACTTTGTGCGTTTACGTACATGCATTCTAAACTCATTTTTTGAATTTTTCGTAGTCTTTCTTAGTTTGCTCCTATCTAATATGGTACTACTTCCGCCTCTAGAAGTATTTCCTTCTCTAGTACTCTCCAACACACTCACTCTTTTATGCACCTTATTCCTCTTTTCTACTCCTATATGCTGGTCAGAGGTTTTCATAAGATCAGAAGTGGGGATGTTCGCTGATGACTGCACAGTGTTCAGCACCATTCGCAACTCTTCAGATAATGAAGCAGTCTGTGCCTGAATGCAGCAAGACCTGGACGACATTCAGGCTTGGGCTGACAAGCGGCAAGTAAAATTCGCGCCACACAATCGCTGTGTACCATCTACAAGATGCACTGCAGCAACTCGCCAAGACTTCTTCGACAGCACCTCCCAAACCCGCGACAAACAGGGGGCTATAGGGGGAGAGGAGCTAAACACGATCAAAATCACTAAGGAAGTGGTACTCGGTAAAATAATGGGACTCAAGGCGGATAAATCACCTGGACCTGATGGCTTACATCCTAGAGTCTTGAAGGAAGTGGCGGTAGGGATTGTAGATGCATTGGTAATAATTTTTCAAAACTCCCTGGATTCCGCTAAGGTCCCGGCAGACTGGAAAACTGCTAATGTAACACCCTTATTTAAAAAGGGCAGTAGACAGAATGCTGGTAACTATAGACCAGTTAGCCTAACATCTGTGGTAGGTAAAATTTTGGAGTCCATTATTAAGGAAACAGTAACAGGACATTTGGATAATCATAATTTAATAGGACAAAGTCAGCATGGTTTTACGAAGGGGAAGTCATGTTTGACAAATTTGCTGGAGTTCTTTGAGGAAGTAACATATAGAGTGGATAAAGGGGAACCAGTAGACGTAGTGTATTTAGACTTCCAAAAGGCATTTGACAAGGTGCCACACAAAAGATTATTGCTTAAGGTAAAAAATCACGGTATTGGGGGTAATATTCTGGCATGGATAGAGGATTGGCTATCTAACAGAAAGCAAAGAGTTGGGATAAATGGTTCATTCTCAGACTGGCAATCAGTAACTAGTGGTGTTCCACAGGGGTCAGTGCTGGGTCCCCAACTCTTTACAATCTATATTAACGATTTGGAGGAAGGGACCAAGTGTAACATATCAAAATTTGCAGATGATACTAAGATGGGAGGGAAAGCAGTGAGTGAGGAGGACATAAAAAACCTGCAAGGGGACATAGACAGGCTAAGTAAGTGGGCAGAGATTTGGCAGATGGAATACAACACTGGAAAGTGTGAGGTGATGCACTTTGGCAGGAAAAATCCTAGAGCAATTTATTATCTTACTGGCAAGAAACTGGAGAGTACTGAAGTGCAAAGGGATCTGGGGGTCCTGGTGCACGAAACTCAAAAGGTTAGTATGCAGGTGCAGCAAGTGATTAAGAAGGCAAATGGAATGTTGGCTTTCATTGCTAGGGGGATAGAATATAAAAATAGGGAGGTATTGCTTCAGTTGTACAAGGTATTGGTGAGACTGCACCTGGAATACTGCATACAATTTTGGTGTCCTTACTTAAGGAAAGACATCCTTGCTCTCGAGGCAGTGCAAAAAAGGTTCACTCGGTTAATCCCGGGGATGAGGGGGTGGTCATATGAGGAGAGGTTGCGCAGATTGGGACTCTACTCATTGGAGTTCAGAAGAATGAGAGGAGATCTTATTGAAACATATAAGATTGTGAAGGGGTTGGATCGGGTGGATGCGGGGAGGATGTTCCCGATGACGGGTGAGACTAGAACTAGGGGACATAGTCTTAGAATAAGGGGCTGCTCTTTCAAAACTGAGATGAGGAGGAACTACTTCACTCAGAGGGTGGTAGGTCCATGGAATATGCTGCCACAAAAAGCTGTAGAAGCTACATCATTAAATAAATTTAAAACAGAAATAGACAGTTTCCTAGAAGTAAAGGGCATTAAGGGTTACAGGGAGCGGGCAGGAATTTGGACATGAGTCTAGGTTCGGATCGGTCATGGCCCTGTGGGTAGTGGAGCGGGCCCAGGGACCGTGTAGCCTGATTCTGCTCCTATTTCGTGTGTGCAATTCTGTTAGATGCAGGAGATGGTTCTGTGATAGTAGATAGTAGATTGGCGGTTAGGATCAGATCAGCCATGATCTTATTGAATGGCGGAGCAGGCTCGAGGGGCCGATTGGCCTACTCCTGCTCCTATTTCTTATGTTCTTATGTTCTCTACCACCTAGAAGGACAAGGGCACCAGGTGCATGCGAACACCACCACCTTCTCAAGGGCAATTAGGGATGGACAATAAATGCTGGCCTTGCCAGCAACGCCCACATGACAGGAATGAATAATTAAAAGAATGCACTTCAAAAGTACTTCATTGGCTGTAAAGCACTGAGGGACTACATAAGCGTTACATAAAGGCAATTCTTCACATTCTATGAAATATCTATATGTGTAATATTTATAAGTGTAATATCTAAAGATGCAATATTAATTGACCTCCAGTTTCTCCCTATCTACTCTCTCAAAACCCCTCATTTTGAACGCCTCTATTAAATATCCTGTTAACCTTCTCTGCTCTAAGGAGAACCTCCCCAGCTTCTCCAGTCTCTCCACATCACTGAAGTCCCTCATCCCTGGTACCATTCTGGACAATCTGCTCTTAACCTTCTCTGCTCCAAGGAGAACAACCCCAGCTTCTCTAGTCTCCCCACGTCACTGAAGTCCCTCATCCCTGGTACCATTCTGGTCAATCTCCCCTTAACCTTCTCTGCTCTCAGGAGAACAACCCCAGCTTCTCCAGTCTCTCCACATCACTGAAGTCTCTCATCCCTGGGACCATTCTGCAATGTTTGTGCAGTTCTGCCTGATGCAACAACCAGCTGTATTGTATCAGACAACAACAACCAGCTTGTATTTAGAGAGATGTGGAAGTACCTGCAGACTCATGTTCCACAGTGATGGTTATGGTCCACTCCACTGCTCCATGTCCATTCTCCGCCACACACTGATAGTCTCCAGCGACCCTGGGTGTAACGTGAGGAATCTCCAACCACAGCTCATTGTTGGAACTTGTTCTGTTCAGTGTGACACCATGATGTCGCCAGGTCAGGTTAGAAGCCGGGAAGCTCGCGACAGAGCAGAGTATCGCTGTAGAATTCCCTTCTTTTATATGGATCAATGAATTTTTAATCGCATCACGAGAAGTAATGGAGAGATTCCGTGGGGCGTCTAAAGACAAATTAAGATCAGTTAACGTACATCGGCTGTGAAGCACTTTGAGAGACCCTGAGAATGTCAAAGGTGTGATATCAAAGCAAGTTCCTTCATCACAAAGCACGTAATCCAAGCAGACACTTTGGTGCAGCACTGAGGGAGCGCCACACTGTCGGAGGGGCATTACTGTGGGAGCGCCGCACTGTCGATGGGGCAGTACTGAGGGAGCGCCGCACTGTCGGAGGGGCAGTACTGAGGGAGCGCTGCACTGTCGGAGGGGCAGTACTGAGGGAGCGCCGCACTGTCGATGTGGCAGTACTGAGGGAGCGCCGCACTGTCGGAGGGGCAGTACTGAGGGAGCGCTGCACTGTCAGAGGGTCAGTACTGAGGGAGCACCGCACTGTTGGAGGGGCAGTACTGAGGGAGCACTGCACTGTCAGATGGGCGGTTCTGTGGGAGCGCTGCTCTGTCGGAGGGGCATTACTGAGGGAGTGCCGCACTGTCGAAGGGGCATTAGTGAGGGAGCACTGTACTGTCGGAGGGGCAGTACTGAGGAAGCGCCGCACTGATGGAGGGGCAGTACACAGCGAGCACGGCGCTGTCGGAGGGGCAGTACTGAGGGAGCGCCGCACTGTCAGAGGGGCAGTACTGAGGGAGCGCCGCACTGTCTGAGAGGCAGTACTGAGGGAGCGCAGCACTGCTGGAGGGGCAGTACTGAGGGAGTGCCGCACTGTAGAATTAAGGATGTCCGTACTTACATTGCAAAGTGACTGCGAGGGTCTGCTCCGATGAAACAGATGGATATCTGACTCTGCAGGTGAGAGTTTGTCCATGGTGTTTGAGTGATGGGATCAGGGACAGAACAGAAGTATATGTCAGAGTGACGCCATGCTGAGTTACACTGTTTGAGACTGACCCGGGTACGTCAGTGTGATTGACCCAGGTTAAGACAGGTGCTGTTCCAGTGCACGTGGTGTTGAAGGTGCAGCTTACGTTCACACGCTTTCCTGCAATCATTTCAGCAGGGAATATCCTGGGTTTATCTGTGAAATCTAACACACAGAGAATGGATCCTTTTAGATAAATATAACGTGAGGCATCAGTTCAAATAGAAATCACAGTCCCGCAAGAGAAAGTACTTTTACACGGATAATACCAGAACTGAGAGATTACAACGATCAGGAAAGGCTGAACAGGCTGGGGCTCTTTTCTCTAGAAAAGAGAAGGCTGAGGGGTGACCTGATAAAGGTCGATAAAATTATGAAGGGTTTCGATAGGGTAGACGTAGAGACGATGTTTCCACTTGTGGGGCAGACCAGAACTAGGGGCCGTCAATATAAGATATTCACTGATAAATCCAATTGGGAATTCAGGAGAAACTTCTTTACCCAGAGAGTGGTGAGAATGGGGAACTCGCTACCACAGGGAGTGGTTGAGGCGAAGAGCAGAGATGCATTTAAGGGGAAGCTGGATAAACACATGAGGGAGAAAGGAATAGAAGGATATGTTGATGGGGTGAGATGAAGAGGGGTGGGAGGAGGCTGATGTGGAGCATAAACACAGGGATGGACCAGTTGTGCTGAATGGCCTCTTTCTGTGCGTCAGACTCGATGTAACTTTGTGTGAATCTGTAAGAAGATATTGTTTCCTATTTCCAGTATTGGCAGAGTGTCTGTCACTGAGCTTAATACACTTTCTCTCCGAGACCCTTGAATTGACAATACTGGGTGGGGGTGGAGGACCTGGTCACAGCCCCAGGAACACTGGCTCTCCACTCGCTCAGAGATCTCCGCCAATGTTAAATTAAATCCTCTCCAGGGCAGGACAGAAACAAGTTGGAATTATCCCTCAACCAACATTTAAAAGAAAGACTTGCATTCCTACAGCGCATTTCATGACCTCAGGACATCCCAAAGCGCTTCACAGCCAATGAAGTACTTTTGAAGTGTTAAACCAGATGATCTGGTCATTATCACATTGCTGTTTGTGGGAGCTTGCTGTGCACAAATTGGCTGCCACGTTTCCTACATTACAACAGTGACCAGAATTCAAAAAAAGTGCTTCATTGGCTGTGAAGCGCTTTGGGAACTCCTGAGGTGGTGAAAGGTGCTGGAGAAATGTGAGTCTGTCTTTTGTCTGTATGTAAGACTTTTAAACACGATTAGAGAGATAGATGGGAGTCGATAACCTGATAACAATGATGGACACAGTCAAGACATTCAATCATTGATAATAAAGTGAGTATTAGAGGTTGCTTTAGGACTGAACTGGAAGGTATCGCCAGGTTATTGATAATCAGACGCTGTGTTATAATAAGCTGTGTTTTGTGTTAATGTGTAACCGCCACAGTTTATGTTATTTCCCACTGACTGTTGAGCGTGAATTGTGGAGTAATTATAACCCAGCACTTACCAGAAACATGAAGCTGTGTTACAGGGCAGTAGTATAACTGATCACTGTTGTTAAATTCTATTCTGAAATAATAAGGTCCTGCGTCTCGCTGTGTGATGTTGTTTATAATCAGGGAACAGTCACCATCTCTCAGGTCTCCAGACAGCCGGGTCCGATGGCGAAACTGTGGCGACTCATGATTGTGATCCTTGGAGTGAAAGGCTATAGGCGATGAACTCTGTTCGTCATAATTATACCAGATTCCAACTTGTGGTTGGTTTGCCAGACGCGATGGAAAAGTGTAATGACATGGAATCTGTGCACACAAACCTTCCTGTGCTGTCACCTCTCGTGGAGTCTCGCCTTTCCACTCCTCTGACAATACAGCTGGGGAGAGAAATATCAATATTTAGCACTGGATGGCTTGTCGCTCCACTGGACTCGATATCCACCCCCTCCGTCACTGGCGCACAGTGTCTGCAGTGTGGACCATCTACAGGACACACAAGGAACTCACCAAGGTTACATTGACAGCACCGCCCTCCCCTGCGAGCTCTACCACCCAGAAGGACAAGAGCTACTGAGACAACACAATCCAAGAATGAATATCAAACACTGCGCACCGTGTTCTGTGATTGGGGAGCATTATAGTGAACCCACATGTCGGACAGACTCATAGTCACCTTGCCCGTGGACATCGCACCCGCCTGTCCTCATGCCTTTTCCTCAGCACACAATGTTTCTGTATGTGAAGACAATTCTTGACCCAACAGATGGCTCCATCTACCCAACGGATGGAAGGGAATCCTCGGCACGGGAGTGGACAAGCTCATTCTATATTGGCTCACAGACCTCAGGACCCTGTTCAGTGAAGCAAGTCTTCCACCCAACACAATGCCTAAATGACGCACCCATTGAGGTATATTGTGTGCTGACTTACAAGGCAGGAACAGTGGATTAGGATCCGTCAGAACTCACGCCACTATCTCCATCCTGAATCATTAGAGTCATAGAGTCATACGGCACAGAAGGAGGCCATTCGGCCCATCGAGTCCGTGCCGGCTCTCTGTAGAGCAATCCAGTCAGTCCCATTCCCCCGCTCCAGCCCCGTAGCCCTGCCAGTTTATTTCCCTCAAGTGCCTATCCAGTCTCCCCTTGAAAACATTGAGTGTCTCCGCTTCCACCACTTCCGTCGGCAGCGAGTTCCAGGTCCTCACCACTCGCTGCGTAAAAACATTTTTCCTCACATTCCCTCTGTATCTCTTGCCCAAAACCTTAATCTGTGTCCCCTAGTCCTTGTACCATCAACTAGTGGGAACAGCCTTTCCCTGTCTAGCCTATCCAAACCCATCATAATCTTGTACACCTCTATCAAATCACCCCTCAACCTCCTTTGCTCTAATGAAAACAAATCCAGCTTCTCCAACCTGTCCTTGTAGCTAAGATCCCCCATCCCTGGAACCATTCTGGTAAATCTCCTCTGCAACCTCTCAAGGGCCTTCACATCCTTCCTAAAGTGTGGTGACCAGAACTGGACGCAATACTCCAGTTGTGGCCTAACCAGCGCTTTATAAAGGTTCAGCATAACTTCTCTACTTTTGTACTCAATGCCTCTATTTATGAAGCCCAAGATCCCATTTGCTTTGTTAACCACTCTCTCAAAATGTCCCGCCACCTTCAGGAACCTATGCACATTAACTCCCAGGTCCCTCTGTCCCTACACACTCTTTAAAACTGTGGCATTAAGTGTTCCTTCTGCCAAAATGCATCACCTCACACTACTCTGTATTAAATTCCATCTGCCACTTGTCTGCCCATTCTGCTAGCCTTTCTATGT
Source organism: Squalus acanthias (assembly GCA_030390025.1). NCBI lineage: Eukaryota > Metazoa > Chordata > Chondrichthyes > Squaliformes > Squalidae > Squalus > Squalus acanthias. Next base: position 1,026,628 of record JASTWF010000069.1, read on the forward strand.
CCTGTTGCAGTCGATTGGTATCATCGTCACTGTTTGCCACACCCCCAAGTTTGGTGTCAGCGGCAAATTTAGAAATTCTACTCTGTATTCCAATATCCAGGTCATTTATATATATCAAATAAAACAGTGGCCCCAGCACTGACCCTTGGGGAACACCACTGTCTACCATCCTCCAGTCTGAAAAACAGCCATTTACCACAACTCGCTGTTTTCTGTCCTGAAGCCAATTCCTTATCCAAGCTGCCACTGACCCACCTATTCCATGAGCCTCAATTTTATTAACCAGCCTTCTATGTGGTACTTTGTCAAACGCCTTCCAAAAATTCATGTAGACAACATCCATTGCATTCCCTTCATCAATCCTCCGTGTTACTCCTTTTGACTGCACTGTCGGAGGGGCGGTACTGAGCGAGCGCTGCACTGTCAGAGGGGAGGTACTGAGGGAGCGCCGCACTGTCGGAGGGTCAGTACTGAGGGAGCGCCGACCTGTCGGAATGGCTGTACTGAGGGATCGCTGCACTGTTGGAGGGGGAAGTACTGAGGGGGCGCCGCACTATCGGAGGGGCAGGACTGAGGGAGCTACGCACTGTTGGAGGGACAGTACTGAGTGAGCGCTGCACTGTCGGAGGGGCAGTACTGAGTGAGCGCCGCACTGTCGGAGGGGCAGCACTGAGGCAGCGCTGCACTTTCGGAGGGGAGATACTGAGGGAGCGCCGCACTGTCGGAATGGCTGTACTGAGGGATCGCTGCACTGCTGAAGGGGGTAGTACTGAGGGAGCGCTGCACTGTCGGAGGGGCAGTACTGAGGGAGCGCTGCACTGTCAGAGGGGCAGTACTGAGGGAGCGCCGCACTGTCGGAGGGTCAGTACTGAGGGAGCGCCGCACTGTCGGAGGGGCGGAACTGAGGGAGCGCCGCACTGTCGGAGGGTCAGTACTGAGGGAGCGCCGCACTGTCAGAGGGGCAGTACTGAGGGAGCGCCGCACTGTGGGAGGGGCAGTACTGAGGGAGCGCCGCACTGTCAGAGGGACATTACAGATGAAGCGGCGCACTGTCGGAGAGGCAGTACTGAGGGAGCGCCGCACTGTTGGAGGGACAGTACTGAGGGAGCGCTGCACTGTTGGAGCAGCAGTACTGAGGGAGCGCTGCACTGTCGGAGGGGCAGTACTGAGGGTGCGCTGCACTGTCTGAGGGGCTTATACTGAGGGAGTGCTGCACTGTCGGAGGGGCAGTACTGAGGGAGCGCCGCACTGTCGGAAGGGCAGTACTGAGGGTGCGCTGCACTGTCTGAGAGGCTTGTACTGAGGGAGCGCTGCACTGTCGGAGGGGCAGTACTGAGGGAGTGCCGCACGGTCGAAGGGACAGTACTGAGGGAGCGCCGCACCATCAGAGGGGCAGGACTGACGGAGCGCCGCACAGTCAGAGGGGCAGTACTGAGTGAGCGCCGCACTGTCGGAGGGGCAGTACTGAGGGAGCGCCGCACTTTCAGAGGGGCATTACTATTGGAGCGCCGCACTATAGCAGGGGCAATACTGAGGGAGCACCGCACTGTCGGAGGGGCAGTACTGAGGGAACGCCGCACTGTCGGAGGGGCAGTACTGATGGAGCGCCGCACTGTCGGAGGGGTAGTACTGAGTGAGCTCTGCACTGTCGGAGGGGCAGTACTGCGGGAGCGCAGCACTGTCGGAGGGGTAGTACTGAGGGAGCGCCGCACAAGCGGATGGGCAGTACTGAGGGAGCGCCGCACTTTCAGAGGGGCATTACTGATGGAGCTCCGCACTGTCGGAGGGCAGTACTGAGTGAGCGCTGAACTGTCGGAGGGGCATTACTGAAAGGAGCGCCGCACTGTCGGAGGGGCAGTACTGTCGGAGGGGCAGTACTGAGGGAGCGCCGCACTGTCGGAGGGCCAGTACTGAGGGAGCGCCGCACTGTCGTAGGGGCAGTACTGAGGGAGCGCCGCACTGTCGGAGGGCCAGTACTGAGGGAGCGCTGCACTGTTGGAGGGGCAGTACTGAGGGAGCGCCGCACTGTCGGAGGGGCAGTACTGAGGGTGCGCTGCACTGTCTGAGGGGCTTGTACTGAGGGAGTGCTGCACTGTCGGAGGGGCACTACTGAGGGAGCGCCGCACTCTCGGAAGGGCAGTACTGAGTGAGCGCCGCACTGTCGGTGGGGCAGTACTGAGGGAGCGCCGCACTTTCAGAGGGGCATTACTGATGGAGCGCCGCACTGTCTAAGGGGCAGTACTGAGGGAGTGCCGCACTGTCTGAGGGGCAGTACTGAGGGAACGCCGCACTGTCGGAGGGGCAGTACTGAAGGAGCGCCGCACTTTCGGAGGGGCAGTACTGAGTGAGCGCTGCACTGTCGGAGGGGCAGTACTGCGGGAGCGCCGCACTGTCGGAGGGGCAGTACTGAGGGAGCGCTGCACTGTCGGAGAGGCAGTACTGAGGGAGCACCGCTCTGTCGGTGGGTCAGTACTGAGGGAGCGCCGCACTGTCGGAGGGGTAGTACTGAGGGAGCGTCGCACTGTCAGAGGGGCAGTACTGAGTGAGCGCTGCGCTGTCGAAGGGTCATTACTGAGGGAGCGCCGCACTGTCGGAGGGGCGGCACTGAGGGAGCGCCGCACTGTCAGAGGGGCATTACTGAGGGAGCGCCGCACTGTCGGAGTGTCAGTACTGAGGGAGCGCCGCACTGTTGGAGGGACAGTACTGAGGGAGCGCTGCACTGTCGGAGGGGCAGTACTGAGGGAGCGCCGCACTGTTGGAGGGGCAGTACTGAGGGTGCGCTGCACTGTCTGAGGGGCTGTACTGAGGGAGCGCTGCACTGTCGGAGGGGCAGTACTGAGGGAGCGCCGCACTGTCTGGAAGGGCAGTACTGAGTGAGCGCCGCACTGTCGGTGGGGCAGTACTGAGGGAGCGCCGCACTTTCAGAGGGGCATTACTGATGGAGCGCCGCACTGTCGGAGGGGCAGTACTGAGGGAGTGCCGCGCTGTCTGAGGGGCAGTACTGAGGGAACGCCGCACTGTCGGAGGGGCAGTACTGAAGGAGCGCCGCACTTTCGGAGGGGCAGTACTGAGTGAGCGCTGCACTGTCGGAGGGGCAGTACTGCGGGAGCGCAGCACTGTCGGAGGGGCAGTACTGAGGGAGCGCCGCACTGTCGGAGGGGCAGAACTGCGGGAGCGCAGCACTGTCGGAGGGGTAGTACTGAGGGAGCGCCGCACAAGCGGATGGGCAGTACTGAGGGAGCGCCGCACTTTCAGAGGGGCATTACTGATGGAGCGCCGCACTGTCGGAGGGCAGTACTGAGTGAGCGCTGAACTGTCGGAGGGGCATTACTGAAAGGAGCGCCGCACTGTCGGAGGGGCAGTACTGTCGGAGGGGCAGTACTGAGGGAGCGCCGCACTGTCGGAGGGCCAGTACTGAGGGAGCGCCGCACTGTCGTAGGGGCAGTACTGAGGGAGCGCCGCACTGTCGGAGGGCCAGTACTGAGGGAGCGCTGCACTGTTGGAGGGGCAGTACTGAGGGAGCGCCGCACTGTCGGAGGGGCAGTACTGAGGGTGCGCTGCACTGTCTGAGGGGCTTGTACTGAGGGAGTGCTGCACTGTCGGAGGGGCACTACTGAGGGAGCGCCGCACTCTCGGAAGGGCAGTACTGAGTGAGCGCCGCACTGTCGGTGGGGCAGTACTGAGGGAGCGCCGCACTTTCAGAGGGGCATTACTGATGGAGCGCCGCACTGTCTAAGGGGCAGTACTGAGGGAGTGCCGCACTGTCTGAGGGGCAGTACTGAGGGAACGCCGCACTGTCGGAGGGGCAGTACTGAAGGAGCGCCGCACTTTCGGAGGGGCAGTACTGAGTGAGCGCTGCACTGTCGGAGGGGCAGTACTGCGGGAGCGCCGCACTGTCGGAGGGGCAGTACTGAGGGAGCGCTGCACTGTCGGAGAGGCAGTACTGAGGGAGCACCGCTCTGTCGGTGGGTCAGTACTGAGGGAGCGCCGCACTGTCGGAGGGGTAGTACTGAGGGAGCGTCGCACTGTCGGAGGGGCGGCACTGAGGGAGCACCGCACTGTCAGAGGGGCATTACTGATGAAGCGCCGCACTGTCGGAGTGTCAGTACTGAGGGAGCGCCGCACTGTTGGAGGGACAGTACTGAGGGAGCGCTGCACTGTCGGAGGGGCAGTACTGAGGGAGCGCCGCACTGTCGGAGGGGCAGTACTGAGGGTGCGCTGCACTGTCTGAGGGGCTTGTACTGAGGGAGTGCTGCACTGTCGGAGGGGCAGTACTGAGGGAGCGCCGCACTCTTGGAAGGGCAGTACTGAGTGAGCGCCGCACTGTCGGTGGGGCAGTACTGAGGGAGCGCCGCACTTTCAGAGGGGCATTACTGATGGAGCGCCGCACTGTCGGAGGGGCAGTACTGAGGGAGTGCCGCACTGTCTGAGGGGCAGTACTGAGGGAACGCCGCACTGTCGGAGGGGCAGTACTGAAGGAGCGCCGCACTTTCGGAGGGGCAGTACTGAGTGAGCGCTGCACTGTCGGAGGGGCAGTACTGCGGGAGCGCCGCACTGTCGGAGGGGCAGTACTGAGGGAGCGCTGCACTGTCGGAGAGGCAGTACTGAGGGAGCACCGCTCTGTCGGTGGGTCAGTACTGAGGGAGCGCCGCACTGTCGGAGGGGTAGTACTGAGGGAGCGTCGCACTATCAGAGGGGCAGTACTGAGTGAGCGCTGCGCTGTCGAAGGGGCATTACTGAGGGAGTGCGACACTGTCGGAGGGGCAGTACTGAGGGAGCGCCGCACTGTCGGAGGGGCAGTACTGAGGGAGAGCCGCACATTCTGAGTGGGAGCACTGAGGGAGTGCGACACTGTCGGAGGGGCAATACTGAGGGAGCGCTGAACTGTCGGAGAGGGAGTACTGAGGGAGCGCTGCAATGTCGGAGGGGCGGTACTGAGTGAGACCGGCACTGTCAGAGTGGCATTACTGATGGAGCGCCGCACTGTCGGATGGGCAGTACTGAGGGAGCACCGCACTGTTGGAGGGGCAGTACAGAGGGAGAGCCGCACTGTCGGAGGGGCAGTACTGAGGGAGCGCGGCACTGTCGGAGGGGCAGTACTGAGGGAGCGCCGCACTGTCGGCGGGGCAGTACTGAGGGAGCGCCGCACTGTTGGAGGGTCAGTACTGAGGGAGCCCCGAACTGTCGGAGGGGCAGTACTGAGGGAGCACCGCACTGTCCGAGGGGCAGTACTGAGGGTACGCTGCACTATCTGAGGGGCAGTACTGAGGGAGTGCTGCACTGTCGGAGGGGCAGTACTGAGGGAGCGCCGTACTTTCGGAGGGGCAGTACTGTGTGAGCGCTGCAATGTCGGAGGGGCATTACTGAAAGCAGCGCCGCACTGTCGGAGGGGCAGTACTGAGGGAGCGCCGCACTGTCTGAGGGACAGTACTGAGGGAGCGCCCCACTGTCGGAGGGGCAGTACTGAGGGAGCGCTGCACTGTCAGACGGGCAGTACAGAGGGAGCACCGCACTGTTGGAGGGCCAGTACTGAGGGAGCGCCGAACTGTCAGAGGAGCTGTACTGAGGGAGCGCCGCTCTGTCGGAGCGGCAGGACTGAGAGAGCGCCGCTCTGTCAGAGGGGCAGTACTGAGTGAGCGCCGCACTGTCAGAGGGGCATTACTGATGGAGCGCTGCACTGTCGGAGGGTCAGTACTGAGGGAGCGCCACACTGTTGGAGGGGCAGTACTGAGGGACCGCTGCACTGTCGGAGGGGCAGTACTGTGGGAGCTCCGCACTGTCAGAGGGGCATTACTGAGGGAGCTCCGCACTTTCAGAGGGGCAGTACTGATGGTGCGCCGCACTGTCGGAGGGTCAGTACTGAGGGAGCGCCGCACTGTCGGAGGGGCAGTACTGAGGGAGCGCCGCACTGTCAGAGGGGCAGTACTGAGGGAGAGCTGCACTTTCGGAGGGGCTGTACTGAGGGAGCGCTGCACTGTTGGAGGGGCAGTACTGAGGGAGCGCCGCACTGTCGGAGGTTCAGTACTGAGGGAGCGCCGCACTGTTGGAGGTGCCGTCTTTCACATGAGTTTTATAACCCGAGGCAACGTCTGCCCTCTCAGGTGGATGTAAAAGATCCCATGACACTATTGAACAAAGGCTCCAGCTGTATAATACAGATGATCTTGTCATCGGAACATTGCTGCTTTTGGGATCTTGCTGTGCACAATGTGGACTGTCACAGGTATTGTAGAATTAAGGATGTCCGTACTTACATTGCAAAGTGAGTGCGAGGGTGTGCTCCGATGAAACAGATGGATATCTGACTCTGCAGGTGAGAGTTTGTCCGTGGTGTTTGAGTGATGGAATCAGGGACAGAACAGAAGTATATGTCAGAGTGACGCCATGCTGAGTTACACTGTTTGAGACTGACCCGGGTACGTCAGTGGGATTGACCCAGGTTAAGACAGGTGCTGTTCCAGTGCACGTGGTGTTGAAGGTGCAGCTTACGTTCACACGCTTTCCTGCAATCATTTCAGCAGGGAATATCCTGGGTTTATCTGTGAAATCTAACACACAGAGAATGGATCCTTTTAGATAAATATAACGTGAGGCATCAGTTCAAATAGAAATCACAGTCCCGCAAGAGAAAGTACTTTTACAAGGATAACACCAGAACTGAGAGGTTACAAGGATTAGGAATGATTGAACAGGCTGGGGCTCTTTTCTCCAGAACACGGTGGCATAGTGGTTAGCACTGGTGCTTCACAGTGCCAGGGACCCGGGTTCGAATCTGACCTCGGGTATCTGTCTGTGTGGAGTTTGCACATTCTCCCCGTGTCTGCGTGGGTTTTCTCCGGGTGCTCCGGTTTCCTCCCACAGTCCAAAAATGTGTAGGTTAGGTTGGTTTGGCTGTGATAAATTAACCCTTAGTGTTAGGAGGGGATTAAATATGTGGGGTTATGGGGATAGGATGGGCTATGTTAGGGGGAATTAAATACGTGGGGATAGGGTGGGATAGGTGCAGGCTCGATGTGGGGATTCTGTGTGAGAAAGCAGCGACAGGGTACTGGATTTGGATGATCAGCCATGATCATATTGACTGGTGGAGCAGGCTTGACGGGCCGAATGGCCTACTCCTGCTGCTAGTTTCTATGTTTCTAAAAGAGAAGCCTGAGGGGTGACCTGATAGAGGTCTTTAAAATTATGAAGGGGTTCGATAGGGTAGACGTAGAGAAGATGTTTCCACTTGTGGGGGAGACCAGAACTAGGGGCCGTCAATATAAGATATTCACTGATAAATCCAATCGATAATTGAGGAGAAACTTCTTTCCCCAGAGAGTGGTGAGAATGGGGAACTCGCTACCACAGGGAGTGGTTGAGGCGAATAGCAGAGATACATTTCAGGGGAAGAAGGAAAAACACATGAGGGAGAAAGGAATAGAAGGATATGAAGAGGGGTGGGAGGAGGCTGGTGTGGAGCAGAAACACCGGGATGGACCAGTTGTGCTGAATGGCCTCTTTCTGTGTGGTATACTCGATGTAACTTTGTGTGAATCTCTAAGAAGAAATTGTTTCCTATTTCCAGGGTTTGCGGAGTGTCTGTCACTGAGCTTAATGCACTTTCTCTCAACCAACACTTAAAAGAAAGACTTGCATTCCTACAGCGCATTTCATGACCTCAGGACGACCCAAAGTGCTTCACAGCCAATGAAATACTTTTGATGTGTTAAACCAGATGATCTGGTCATTATCACATTGCTGTTTGTGGGAGCTTGCTGTGCACAAATTGGCTGTCACATTTCCTACATTACAACAGTGACCACACTTCAAAAAAAGAACTTCATTGTCTGTGAAGCGCTTTGGAACCTCCTGAGGTGGTGAAAGGTGTTGGAGAAATGTGAGTCTGTCTTTTGTCTGTATGTAAGACTTTTAAACACGATTAGAGAGATAGATGGGAGTCGTTAACCTGATAACAATGATGGACACAGTCAAGACATTCAATCATTGATAATAAAGTGAGTATTAGAGGTTGCTTTAGGACTGAACTGGAAGGTATCGCCAGGTTATTGATAATCAGACGCTGTGTTATAATAAGCTGTGTTTTGTGTTAATGTGTAACCGCCACAGTTTATGTTATTTCCCACTGACTGTTGATTGTGAATTGTGGAGTAATTATAACCCAGCACTTACCAGAAACATGAAGCTGTGTTACAGGCCAGTAGTTATACGGATCACTGTTGTCAAATTCTATTCTGAAATTATAAGGTCCTGCGTCTCGCTGTGTGATGTTGTTTATAATCAGGGAACAGTCACCATCTCTCAGGTCTCCAGACAGCCGGGTCCGATGGCGAAACTGTGACAACTCACGATCGTGATCCTTGGAGTGAAAGGCTATAGACCATGAGCTCCATTTCACATTATTAAACCAGACTCCAACTCGCGGTTGGTTTGCCAGACGCGATGGATAAGTGTAATGACATGGAATCTGTGCACACAAACCTTCCTGTGCTGTCACCACTCGTGGTTTCTCGCCTTTCCACTCCTCTGACAATACAGCTGGGGAGAGAAATATCAATATTTAGCACTGGATGGCTTGTCGCTCCACTGGACTCAATATCCACCCCCTCCATCACTGGCGCACAGTGTCTGCAGTGTGGACCATCTACAGGACACACAAGGAACTCACCAAGGTTACATTGACAGCACCGCCCTCCCCTGCGACCTCTACCGCCCAGAAGGACAAGAGCTACTGAGACAACACAATCCAAGAATGAATATCAAACACTGCGCACCGTGTTCTGTGATTGGGGAGCATTATAGTGAACCCACATGTCGGACAGACTCATAGTCACCTTGCCCGTGGACATCGCACCCGCCTGTCCTCATGCCTTTTCCTCAGCACACAATGTTTCTGCATGTGAAGACAATTCTTGACCCAACAGATGGCTCCATCAACCCAACGGATGGAAGGGAATCCTCGGCACGGGAGTAGACAAGTTCATTCTATAGTGGCTAACAGACCTCAGGACCCTGTTCAGTGAAGCAAGTCTTCCACCCAACACCATGCCTAAATGACGCACCCATTGAGGTATATTCTGTGCCGATTTACAAGGCAGGAACAGTGGATTAGGATCCGTCAGAACTCACGCCACTATCTCCATTCTGAATCACTATAGTCATAGAGTCATAGAGTCATAACGGCACAGAAGTAGGCCATTCGGCCCATCGAGTCCATGCCGGCTCTCTGTAGAGCAATCCAGTCCGTCCCATTCCCCCGCTCTATCCCCGTAGCCCTGCAAGTTTATTTCCCTCAAGTGCCTATCCAGTCTCCCCTTGAAAACATTGAGTGTCTCCGCTTCCACCACTTCCGTCAGCAGCGAGTTCCAGGTCCTCACCACTCGCTGCATAAAAAAGATTTTCCTCACAATCCGCTGTATCTCTTGCCCAAAACCTTAATCTGTGTCCTCTAGTCCTTGTACCATCAACTAGTGGGAACAGCCTTTCCCCGTCTAGCCTATCCAAACCCATCATAATCTTGTACACCTCTATCAAATCACCCCTCAACCTCCTTTGCTCTAATGACAACAAATCCAGCTTCTCCAACCTGTCCTTGTAGCTAAGATCCCCCATCCCCGGAACCATTCTGGTAAATCTCCTCTGCACCCTCTCAAGGGCCTTCACATCGTTCCGAAAGTGTGGTGACCAGAACTGGTTGCGATAACTCCAGTTTTGGCCTAACCAGTGCTTTATAAAGCTTCAGCATAACTTCTCTACTTTTGTACTCAATACCTCTATTTTTGAAGCCCAAGATCCCATATGCTTTGCTAACCCCTCTCTCAAAATGTCCCGCCACCTTCAGGGACCTATGCACATTAACTCCCAGGTCCCTCTGTCCCTGCACACGGTTTAAAACTGCCATTAAGTGTATATTGCCTCTCCCTGTTCCTTCTGACCAAAATGCATCACCTCATACTTCTCTGTATTAAATTCCATCTGCCACTTGTCTGCCCATTCTGCTCGCCTTTCTATGTCCTGTTGCAGTCGATTGGTCTCATCACTGTTTGCCACACCCCCAAGTTTGGTGTCGTCGGCAAATTTAGAAATTCTACTCTGTATTCCAATATCCAGGTCATTTATATATATAAGAAAAAGCAGTGGCCCCAGCACTGACCCTTGGGGAACACCACTGTCTACCATCCTCCAGTCTGAAAAACAGCCATTTACCACATCTCGCTGTTTTCTGTCCATAAGCCAATTCCTTATCAAAGCTGCCACTGACCCACCTATTCCATGAGCCTCAATTTTGTTAACCAGCCTTCTATGTGATACTTTGTCAAACGCCTTCCGAATATCCATGCAGACAACATCCATTGCATTCCCTTCATCAATCCTCCTTGTTACTTCAGCAAAAAAAATTCAGTTACATTAGTCAAACACGATCTGCCTTTTACAAATCCGTGTTGGCTCTCCTTAATTAGCTTAAACATCTCCAAGTGTCCGATAATTTTTTCCTTGATTATTGTTTCTAAAACTACACCCACCAACGATGTTATACTGACCGGCCTGTAGTTATTAGAATTGTCCGTACACCCTGTCTTTAACAATGGTGTCACATTTGACACTTTCCAATCCTTAGGCACCTGCCCTGCATCTAGGGAAGATTGGAAAATTATGGCAAGCCCTTCCGCTCTCTCCTCCCCCAATTCCCTTAGCAAGCCTGACCTTCTTGTTTGCTCTTCAGCCCTCTTGATTGTCTAAGCTGATTCAGTCTACTTGGCGAATTTTGGATCCTCATTGTCTAAGGAATTTCTTTGGATTTTCATTGTCTAAGGAATCACTTTGGATCCTCATTTTCTAAGGGATTATTTCAGGTCCAACAATATTGCTGTAGGGTGATTCCGATACAGCATTGTTGACTGACTTGTCCCCAAGCTCAGCACTGGCCCATCTCCTGCAGACTCTTTGAAGCACAGGAGTGAATCGCCTCTCGCCTGAGCTCTGAATGTGTCGGAGGTGCAGGGGCGTTGGGTTCATGGCTTTTACAGGCGGTCTCGCTGCGTGTTTGTTAAAACTGAACTGGGCTTCAAACTAAAGGTCGGTGGCAAACACCTCTTGTTCCGTGTTCGTCTGAAATATTCATGATTTCAGCAGGGCTGTGGGGGAAGAGCGGGGGAGTGGGATTAATTGGATAGCTCTATCAAAGAGCCGGCACAGACACGATGGGCAGAATGGCCTCCTTCTGTGCTGTATCATTCTATGATTCTATGAAATGTAATTTAGGGATGTAATTAATACAAGCAGAATTTAGGGAGCTAGGAGCTAAATTAAAAAGTAGGACCTCTAAGGTAGTAATCTCTGGATTGCTACCAGGGCCACGTGCTAATCAGAATAGAGAGAACAGGATAGTGAGATTGAATACGTGGCTTGAGCAGTGGTGCAGGAGGGAGGGATTCAAATTCCTGAGGCATTGGAACCAGTTCTGGGGGAAGTGGGACCTGTACAAAAGGGACGGTCTGCACTTGGGCAGGACTGGAACCGATGTCCTCGGGGTAATATTTGCTAAAGCAGTTCGGGAGGATTTAAACTAATATGGCAGGGGAATGGGAACCTATGTAGCGAAACAGGGGGAAGTAATATGCAGTCAGAAACAAATGTTAGAAGGGTGAGAAACAATAGGGGAAGGCCGAGTAAACAAAGGCAAGAAACACAAAGGGCCATACTAAATCATAAGTCTAAAAGGACAAAGGATGTTAATAAAACAAGCCTAAAGGCTCTGTGTCTTAATGCAAGGAGTATCCGTAATAAGGTGGATGAATTGACTGTGCAAATAGATGTTAACGGATACGATGTGATTGGGATTACAGAGACGTGGCTCCAGAACAATCAAGGATGGGAACTGAACATCCAGGGGTATTCAACATTCAGAAAGGATAGAATAAAAGGAAAAGTGGGTGGGGTAGCATTGCTGGTTAAAGAGGAGATTAATGCAATAGCTAGGAAGGACATCAGCTTGGAGGATGTGGAATCAATATGGGTTCAGCTGCAGAACACCAAAGGGCAGAAAACGTTAGTGGGAGTTGTGTACAGACCTCCAAACAGCAGTAGTGAGGTGGGGGAGGGTATGAAACAGGAAATCAGAGGTGCGTGCAAAAAAGGCACGGCAGTTATCATGGGTGACTTTAATATGCATATAGATTGGGCTACTCAAACTGGAAGCAATACGGTGGAGGAGGATTTCCTGGAGTGTTTAAGGGATGGTTCCTAAACCAATATGTTGAGGAACCAACTCGAGGGGAGGCCATCCTGGACTGGGTGTTGTGTAATGAGGAAGGACTAATCAGCAATCTTGTGGTACGAGGCCCCCTGGGGAAGAGTGACCATAGTATGGTGGAGTTCTACATTAGGATGGAGAAGGAAACAGTTAAGTCAGAGACCATGGTCCAGAACTTAAATAAGGGCAACTTTGAGGGTATGAGGCGTGAATTGGCGAGGTTAAATTGGCAAGCGATATTTAAGGGGCTATCAGTGGAAGGGCAATGGCAGACATTTAGAGATCGCATGGATGAACTACAACAATTGTACATCCCGGTCTGGCGTAAAAATAAAAAAGGGAAGGTGGCTCAACCATGGCTAACAAGGGAAATCAGGGATAGTATTAAAACCAAGGAAGTTGCATACAAATTGGCCAGAAGTAGCAGCAAACCTGGGGACTGGGAGAACTTCAAAACTCAGCAGAGGAGGACGAAGGGTTTGATTAGGGCAGGGAAAATAAAATATGAAAGGAAGCTTGCAGAGAACATTAAAATAGACTGCAAAAGCTTCTATAAATATGTAAAAAGAAAGAGGTTAGTAAAAACAAACGTAGGTCCCCTGCAGTCGGAAAAAGGGGAAGTCGTAATGGGGAACAAGGAAATGGCTGATCAATTGAACAAGTACTTTGGTTCGGTGTTTACTGTGGAGGACACACACAACCTGCCGGAAATAAAAGGGGTCAGAGGATCTGGTAAGAGGGAGGAGCTGAGGGAAATCCTTATTAGTCGGGAAAAGGTATTGGGGAAATTGATGGGACTGAAGGCTGAAAAATCCCCGGGGCCTGATGGTCTGCATCCCAGAGTACTTAAGGAGGTGGCCTTGGAAATAGTGGATGCATTGACGATCATTTTCCAACATTCTTTAGACTCTGGATCAGTTCCGATGGAGTGGAGGGTGGCCAATGTAACCCCTCTTTTTAAAAAAGGAGGGAGGGAGAAAGCAGGGAATTATAGACCGGTCAGCCTGACATCGGTCGTGGGTAAAATGATGGAAGCAATTATTAAAGATGTCATAACAGAGCATTTGGAAAGTGGCGACATGATAGGTCCAAGTCAGCATGGATTTGTGAAAGGGAAATCATGCTTGACAAATCTTCTGGAATTTTTGAGGATGTTTCCAATAGGGTGGACAGGGGGGAACCAGTAGATGTGGTGTATTTGGACTTTCAGAAGGCCTTCGACAAGGTCCCACACAAGAGATTGGTGAGCAAAGTTAAAGCACATGGGATTGGGGGTAATGTGTTGACGTGGATTGAGAACTGGTTGGCACACAGGAAACAAAGAGTAGGAGTAAATGGGTACTTTTCAGAATGGCAGGCAGTGACCAGCGGGGTACCGCAGGGTTCGGTGCTGGGACCCCAGCTGTTTACATTATATATTAATGATTTGGACGAAGGGATTAAATGTAATATCTCCAAATTTGAGGATGACACTAAATTGGGAGGCAGTGTGAACAATGAGGAGGATGCTAGGAGGCTACAGAGTGACTTGGACAGGTTGGGTGAATGGGCAAATGTATGGCAGATGAAGTACAATGTGGATAAATGTGAGGTTATCCACTTTGGTGGTAAAAATAGAGAGGCGGACTATTACCTGAATGGTGGCAGATTAGGGAAAGGGGAGGTGCAACGAGACCTGGGCATCATGGTACATCAGTCACTGAAGGTGGGAATGCAAGTGCAGCAGGCAGTCAAGAAAGCAAACGGAATGATGGCCTTCATAGTAAGGGGATTTGAGTACAGGAGTAGGGAGGTGATGCTGCAGTTGTACAGGGCCTTGGTGAGGCCACACCTGGAGTATTGTGCGCAGTTTTGGTCTCCTAACTTAAGGAAGGACATTCTTGCTATTGAGGGAGTGCAGCGAAGGTTCACTAGATTGATTCCTGGGATGGCCGGACTGACATATCAAGAAAGATTGGGTCAACTGAACTTGTATCCTCTGGAGTTCAGAAGAATGAGGGGGGATCTTATAGAGACATTTAAAATCCTGACTGGTTTAGACAAATTAGATGCGGGCAGAATGTTCCCAATGGTAGGGAAAACTAGAACCAGGGGTCACAGTCTAAGGATTAAGGGGAAGCCATTTAGGACTGAGCTGAGGAGGAACTTCTTCACCCAGAGAGTGGTGAATCTATGGAATTCTCTTCCACAGAAGGTTGTTGAGGCCAGTTCGCTAAATATATTCAAAAGGGAGTTAGATATAACACTCACAACTAAGGGGATCAAGGGGTATGGCGAGAAAGCAGGAATGGGGTACTGAGGTAGCATGTTCAGCCATGAACGCATTGAATGGCGGTGCAGGCTCGAAGGACCGAATGGTCTACTCCTGTACCTATTTTCTATGTTTCTATGTTTCTATGTAACTGCACAGCAGATCAGAGGCAAACAGAGAAACTGTATATATGACACCTTTATATACTTCCTGTCTTATTTGCTTGTTATCTTAACCACATCTTGTACCCTTACCACGATTGCTATCATCCTGAGAATGGGCAGTAATTGTGAGGACTGAACTGCCTGTCTATTCTCAGCACTGCTGTGCTGTCATCATGGCGAATTGTAACTAAAATTTGGATCTGTGTAATACACCAATTCTGGCCTCTTGTCCATCCCCGAGTTTTGGAAGGGAATTCCAGAGCTTAGGGTCTAGACGTCTGAAGGCACGGCCGCCATTGTTGGAGCGATGGAAATCGGGAAGGCACAAGAGGCCAGAATGGGTGGAACGCAGAGATCTCGGAGGCTTGCAGGGCTGGAGGAGGTTACAAAGATAGTGAGGCAGGGGGCGAGGCCAGGGAGTGATTTGAAGACGAGGATGAGCATTTTAAATTTGGGGCGTTGCCGGACCGGGAGCCAATGTAGATCAGTGAGCGCAGGGTTGAGAAGTGAACGGGACTTGGTGCGAGTTAGGACACTGGGTCACTGCTGAATTTGGTCCCCAATCATAGCTCAATAAGAATGATCTTTCACAAAGACTATTAACCATATGTATGTCCGAGCTGACGATGATATTACCTTGGAGGAGTGACAGGAGGAAGTAAGATTTTCTGATCATTGTCCACTCCCCGATATTTCATCAACTTCTCACTCTCAAGGTCTGAAAGAGAAAGGAGTTAATGAGACCTCACCTCTTGCCCGACAGCTCTCGAGAGATAAAAACTGCTTTGAGACAATGTCCTCATGGAATAATTTGACTCACTGTGGGATGATAGGTGCTCTGCAGTGAGTTACAAGGCTTTAAGAAAGAAAAACAAAGAAATACTTGCATTTCTCCAGCACCTTTCTCCACCTCAGGACGTCCCAAAGTGCTTCACAGCCAATGAAGTACTTCTTACAGTGTAGTCACTGTTGTAATGTAGGAAATGCAGCAGCCAAATGGCACACAGCAAGATCCCACGGACAGCGATGGCATAAACGATCAGACAGTCTGTTCTTGATGTTACCGAAACTCACTGCTTGGGCTGAATGGCCTCTTCCTGTGCTGCACCCTCTGTGTATTCAACTTTAAATGTTGATGCGTAGCAGTGAGTTAAATCAGGAAGCTGTGTACCAGTGAGATAACATCACTTTGTCCGGCCTTATAAGAAAACTGTTAACCCTTTGAGTCCTGACACTCTGAAGTTATTTCTGCTCGAAGCTGGGCAGAAGTTGCCATGGCGTTTCCAGCGGGGCTCAGTGCGTTTAGCTCTCTCTCTTTCTCTCCCTCTCCCTCTCTCTCTCCCTCAACCACTCCTCTGAGTCAGAAGGATGTGGGCTCAGAGACTGTTGAGTGATGCTGGTTGAGGGATAAATATCGGCCCCAGGACACCGGGAAGAACTCCTCCTGCTCTTCTTCAAGATATTGGCCCTGGGATCTTTTAGGTCCACCTGAGAGAGCAGACAGGGCATCGGTTTAACATCTCATCTGAAAGACGGCACCTCCGACAGTGCAGCACTGCCGCTCCGACAGTCCGGCGCTCCCTCAGTACTGCCCCTCCGACAGTGCGGTGCTCCCTCAGTACTGCCCCTCTGACAGTGCGGCGCTCCCTCAGTATTGACCCTCCGACAGTGCAGCGCTCCCCCAGTACTGCCCCTCAGACAGTGCGGCGCTCCCTCAGTACTGCCCCTCCGACATTGGGGCGCTCCCTCAGTACTGCCCCTCCGACAGTGCGGCGCTCCCTCAGTACTGCCCCTCCGACAGTGCGGCACTCCCTCAGTACTGACACTCCGACAGTGCAGTGCTCCCTCAGTACTGCCCCTCCGACAGTGCGGCGCTCCCTCAGTACTGCCCCTCCGACAGTGCGGCGCTCCCTCAGTACTGCCCCTCCGACAGTGCGGCGCTCCCTCAGTACTGCCCCTCCGACAGTGCGGCGCTCCCTCAGTACTGCCCTCCGACAGTGCGGCGCTCCCTCAGTACTGCCCCTCCGACAGTGTGGCGCTCTCTCAGTACTGACCCTCTGACAGTGCTGCACTTCCTCAGTACTGCTCCTCCGACAGTGTGGCGCTCCCACAGTACTGACCCTCTGACAGTGCTGCACTTCCTCAGTACTGCTCCTCCGACAGTGTGACTCTCACTCAGTAATGCCCCTCCGACAGTGCGGCGCTCCCTCAATACTGCCCCTCCGATTAATTTTTGTGGGTTAATGATGTCAATGGATGTGGAGTTGACGTGCAGATGTAACAGGCTCGAGGGGCTGAATGGGCCTTCTCCTGTTTCTATGTTACAGGCTCGAGGGGGCTGAATGGGCCTCTTCCTATTGCTGTGTAACAGGCTCGAGGGGCTGAATGGGCCTCCTCCTGTTCATAAGAACATAAGAACATAAGAAATAGGAGCAGGAGTAGACCAATTGGCCCCTCGAGCCTGCTCCGCCATTCAATGAGATCATGGCTGATCTGATCCAACCTCAACTCTAAAGAACACAAGAAGCAGGAGCAGGACCAGGCCACTCGGCCCCTGGGCCCGCTCCGCCACCCACAGGGCCTTGACCGATCCGAACTCAAACTCATGTCCAATTTCCAGCCCGCTCCCCGTAACCCCTGATTCCCTTTACTTCTAGGAAACGGTCTATTTCTGTTTTAAATTTATTTAATGAAGCAGTTTCCACAGCTTCCTGGGGTAGCAAATTCCACAGACCCACTACCCTCTGAGTGAAAAAGTTTCTCCTCATCTCAGTTTTGAAAGAGGAGCCCCTTATTCTAAGATTATGTCCCCTAGTTCTAGTTTCACCCATCATTGGGAACATCCTCACCGCGTCCACCCGATCAAGCCCCTTCACAATCTTATATGTTTCAATAAGATCGCCTCTCATTCTTCTGAACTGCAATGAGTAGAGTCCCAATCTACTCAACCTCTCCTCGTATGTCCACCCCCACATCCCCGGAATTAACCGAGTGAACCTTCTTTGTACTGCCTCGAGAGCAAGTATGTGTTTTCTTAAGTATGGACACCAAAACTCCAGGTGCGGTCTCACCAATACCCTATACCCTATACAACTGCAGCAATACCTCCCTATTTTTATATTCTATCCCCCTAGCAATAAAAGCCAACATTCCATTGGCTTTCTTGATCACCTGCCATACTAACTTTTTGATTTTCTTGCACCAAGACCCCCAGATCCCTTTGTACTGCAGTACTTTCCAGTTTCTCGCCATTAAGATAATAACTTGCTCTCTGATTTTTCCTGCCAAAATGCATAACCTCACATTTTCCAATATTGTATTGCATCTGCCAAATCTCTGCCCACTCACCCAGCCTGTCTATATCCCCTTGTAGGTTTTTTATGTCCTCCTCACTCTCTACTTCCCCTCCCATCTTTGTATCATCTGCAAACTTTGATATGTTACACTCGGTCCCCTGCTCCAAATCGTTAATATAGATTGTAAAGAGTTGGGGACCCAGCACCGACCCCTGCGGAACACCACTGGCTACTGGTTGCCAGTCCGAGAATTAACCATTTATCCCAACTCTCTGCTTACTGTTAGATAACCAATCCTGCACCCATGCCAGAATATTACCCCCAATCCAGTGATTTTTTATCTTGAGTAATAATCTTTTATGTGGCACATTGTCGAATGCCTTCTGGAAGTCTAAATACACCACATCCACTGGTTCCCCTTTATCCACCCTGTACGTTATGTCCTCAAAGAACTCGAGCAAATTTGTCAGACATGACTTCCCCTTCATAAAGCCAGTGTAACAGGCTTAAGGGGCTGAATGGGCCTCCCCCTGTTCCTGTATAACAGACACGATGGTCTGAATGTGCCTCTTCCTGTTCCTGTGTAACAGGCTCATGGGGCTAAATGAGCCTCCTCCTGTTCTTGTGTAACAGACTCGAGGGGCTAAATAGGCCTCCTCCTGTTCCTGTGTAACAGGTTCGAGGGACTGAATGGGCCTCCTCCTGTTCCTATGTTACAGACTCGAGCGGCTCAATGCATCTCCTCCTGTTCATTTATAAAAGGCCGAGGGGCTGAATGGGCCTCCTCCTGTTCCTGTGTAACAGGCTAGAGGGGCTTAATAGGCCTCCTCCTTTTCCTGTGTAATAGGCACAAGGAGGCTGAATGTGCCTCCTCCTGTCCCTGTGTAACAGGTTTGAGGGGCTGAATGGGCCTCCTCCTGTTCCTGTGTAACAGGCTCAAGGAGCGGAATGGGCCTCCTCCTGTTCTTGTGTAACAGACTCGAGGGGCTAAATGGGCATCCTCCAGTTCCTGTGTAACAGGCGAAGGGGATGAATGGGCATCCTCCTGTTTCAGTGTAACATACTCGAGGATCTGAATGGGCCTCCTCCTGTTCCAGTGTAACAGGCTCGATGGTCAGAATGTGCCTCCTCCTGTTCCAGTGTAGCAGTCTCGAGGGGCTGAAGGGGCCTCCTTCTGTTCCTGTGTAACAGGCTCAAGGTGCTGAATGGGTCCCCTCCTGTTCCTGTGTAAAAGGCTCAATTGTCTGAATGGCCTCCTCCTGTTCCTGTGTAACAGGCTCGAGGGGCAGAATGGGGCTCCTACTGTTCTTGTGTATTAGACTCGAGGGGCTGAATGGGCCCCCTCCTGTTCCTGTGTAACAGGCTGAGGGGCTGAATGGGCCTCCTCCTGTTCATGTGTAGCAGGTTCCAGGGGCTGAATGGGCTTCCTCCTGTTCCTGTGTCACAGGCTCAAGGTGCTGATTGGGCCTCCTCCTGTTCCTGTGTAACAGGCTCGAGGGGCTGAATGGGCCTCCTCCTGTTCATCTGTAACAGGCTCGAGGGGGCTGAATGGGACTTCTCCTGTTCCTGTGTAACAGGCTCAAGGGACTGAATGGGCCTCCTCCTGTTTCTGTGTCAAAGGCCGAGGGGTGAATGGGCCTCCTCCTTTTCCTGTGTAATAGGCACAAGGAGGCTGAATGGGCCTCCTCCTGTTCCTGTGTAACAGGCTCGAGGGGCTGAATGGCCATCCTCCTGTTCCTGTGTAACAGGCTCGAGGGGGCTGAATGGGCCTCCTCCTGTTAACGTGTAACAGGCTCAAGGGGCTGAATGGGCCTCCTCCTGTACTTTTGTAACAGTCTCGAGGGGCTGAATGGGCCTCCTCCTGTTCCTGTGTAACAGGCTCGAGGGGCTGAATGGGCCTCCTCCTGTTAATTGGTAGCAGGTTCGAGGGGCTTAATTGGCCTCCTCCTGTTCCTGTGTAACAGGCTCGAGGGGCTGAATGGGCCTCCTCCTGTTCATTGGTAGCAGGTTCGAGGGGCTTAATTGGCCTCCTCCTGTTCCAGTGTAACAGGCTCGAGGGGGCTGAATGGGACTCCTCCTGTTCCTGTGTAACAGGCTCAATGGTCAGAATGTGCCTCCTCCTGTTCCTGTGTAGCAGGCTTGAGGGGCTGAAGAGGCGTCCTCCTGTTCCTGTGTAACAGGCTCGAGGGGCTGAAAGTGCCTCCTTCTGTTCCCGTGAAACAGGCTCGAGGTGCTGAATGGGTCCCCTCCTGTTACTGTGTAAAATTCTCAATTGTCTGAATGTGCTTCCTCAAGTTCCTGTGCAACAGGCTCAAGGGGCTGAATGGGCCTCCTCCTGTTCCTGTGTAATAGGCTCGAGGGGCTGAATGGGCCTCCTCCTGTTCCTGTATAACAGATACGAGGGGCTGAATGGGCCTCTTCCTGTTCCTGTGTAACAGGTTCGAGGGACTGAATGGGCCTCCTCCTGTTCCTGTGTAACAGGCTCGAGGGGCTGAATGGGCCTCCTCCTGTTCCTGTGTAACAGGCTCAAGGAGCGGAATGGGCCTCCTCCTGTTCCTGTGTAATAGGCTCGAGGGGCTGAATGGGCCTCTTCCTGTTCCTGTGTAACAGGTTCGAGGGGCTGAATGGGCCTCCTCCTGTTCCTGTGTAACAGGCTCGAGGGGCTGAATGGGCCTCCTCCTGTTCCTGTGTAACAGGCTCAAGGAGCGGAATGGGCCTCCTCCTGTTCCTGTATAACAGACACGAGGGGCTGAATGGGCCTCTTCCTGTTCCTGTGTAACAGGTTCGAGGGGCTTAATTGGCCTCCTCCTGTTCCAGTGTAACAGGCTCGAGGGGGCTGAATGGGCCTCCTTCTGTTCCTGTGTAACAGGCTCGAGGGACTGAATGGGCCTCCTTCTGTTCCTGTGTAACAGGCTCATGGGGCAGAATGGGCCTCCTCCTGTTCCTATGTTGCAGGCTCGAGGGGCTCAATGCATCTCCTCCTGTTCCTGTGTATCAGGCTCGAGGGGCTGAATGTGCCTCCTCCTGTTCCTGTGTAACAGGCTCGAGGTGGCTGAATGGACCTCCTCCTGTCCCTGTGTAACAGGAACGAGGGGGTGAATGGGCGTCCTCCTGTTCCTGTGTAACAGGCTCGAGGGGGCTGAATGGGCCTCCTACTGTTAACGTGTAACAGGCTCAAGGGGCTGAATGGGCCTCCTCCTGTACTTTTGTAACAGTCTCGATGGGCTAAATGGGCCTCCTCCTGTTCCTGTGTAACAGGCTAAGGGGCTGAATGGGCCTCCTCCTGTTCATGTGTAGCAGGTTCGAGGGGCTGAAGGATCCTCCTCCTGTTCCTGTGTAACAGGCTCGAGGGGCTGAATGGGCCGCCTCCTGTTCCTGTGTAACAGGCTTGAGAGGCTGAATGGGCCTCCTCCTGTTCCTGTGTAAAAGGCCAAGGGGCTGAATGGGCCTTCTCCTGTTCCTGTGTAACAGGCTCGAGGGGCTGAATGGGCCTCCTCCTGTTCCTATGTTGCAGGCTCGAGGGGCTCAATGCATCTTCTCCTGTTCCTGTGTCAAAGGCCGAGGGGTGAATGGGCCTTCTCCTTTTCCTGTGTAATAGGCACAAGGAGGCTGAATGTGCCTCCTCCTGTTAACGTGTAACAGGCTCAAGGGGCTGAATGGGCCTCCTCCTGTACTTTTGTAACAGTCTCGAGGGGCTAAATGGGCCTCCTCCTTTTCCTGTGTAACAGGGTAATTGGCTGAATGGGCCTCCTCCTGTTCCAGTGTAACAGGCTCGAGGTGCTGAATGGGCCTCCTCCTGTTCCTGTGTAACAGGCTCGAGGGGCTGAATGGGCCTCCTCCTGTTCCTGTGTAACAGGCTCGAGGGGCAGAATGGGCCTCCTACTGTTCCAGTGTAACAGGCTCGAGGGGGCTGATTGGTCCTCCTCCTGTTCCTGTGTAACAGGCTCCAGGGGCTGAATGGGCCTCCTCCTGTTCCTGTGTAACAGGCTCGAGGGGCTGAATGGGCCTCCTCCTGTTCCAGTGTAACAGGCTCGAGGGGGCTGAATGGGCCTCCTCCTGTTCCTGTGTAACAGGCTCGAGGGGCTGAATGGGCCTCCTCCTGTTCCTGTGTAACAGGCTCGAGGGGCTGAATGGGCCTCCTCCTGTTCCAGTGTAACAGGCTCGAGGGGCTGAATGGGCCTCCTCCTGTTCCTGTGTAACAGGCTCGAGGGGCTGAATGGGCCTCCTCCTGTTCCTGTGTAACAGGCTCGAGGGGCTGAATGGGCCTCCTCCTGTTCCTGTGTAACAGGCTCGAGGGGCTGAATGGGCCTCCTCCTGTTCCTGTGTAACAGGCTCGAGGGGCTGAATGTGCCTCCTCCTGTTCCTGTGTAACAGGCTCGAGGGGCTGAATGGGCCTCCTCCTGTTCCTGTGTAGCAGGCTCGAGGGGCTGAATGGGCCTCATCCTGTTCCTGTGTAACAGAACGAGGGGCAGAATGGGCCTCCTCCTGTTTCAGTGAAACAGGCTCGAGGTGCTGAATGGGCCTTCTCCTGTTCCTATGTAACAGGCACGAGGAGGCTGAATGTTCCTCCTCCTGTCCCTGTGTAACAGGTTTGAGGGGCTGAATGGGCGTCCTCCTATTCCTGTGTAACAGGCTCAAGGGGGCTGAATGGGCCTCCTCCATTTAATGTGTAACAGGCTCAAGGGGCTGAATGGGCCTCCTTCTGTTCTTCTGTAACATACTCGTGGGGCTAAATGGGCCTCCTCCTGTTCCAGTGTAACAGGCTCGAGGGGCTGAATGGGCCTCCTCCTGTTCCTGTGTTGCAGGCTCGAGGGACTGAAGGGGCCACCTCCTGTTCCTGTGTAGCTCTCTCGAGGGGCTGAAGGGGCCTCCTTCTATTCCTGTGTAACAGGCTCGAGGTGCTGAATTGGTCCCCTCCTGTTCCTGTGTAAAAGTCTCAATTGTCTGAATGTGCTTCCTCAAGTTCCTGTGTAACAGGCTCAAGGGGCTGAATGGGCCTCCTCCTGTTCTTGTGTATTAGACTTGAGGGGCTAAATGGGCCTCCTCCTGTTCCTGTGTAACAGGCTAAGGGGCTGAATGGGCCTCCTCCTGTTCATGTGTAGCAGGTTAGAGGGGCTGAAGGGGCCTCCTCCTGTTCCTGTATATCAGGGTCGAGGGGCTGAATGGGCCTCCTCCTGTTCCAGTGTAACAGGCTCGGGGGCTGAATGGGCCACCTCCTGTTCCAGTGTAACAGGCTAAGGGGCTGAAGGGGCCTCCTCCTGTTCCTGTGTAACAGGGTCGAGGGGCTGAATTGGTCTCCTCCTGTTCCTGTGTAACAGGCTCAAGGTGCTGAATGGGCCACCTCCTGTTCCTTTGTAACAAATTAACTCCCAGGTCCCTCTGTCCCTGCACCCTCTTTAAAACTGCCATAAATTGTATGTTGCCTCTCCCTGTTCCTTCTGCCAATATGAATCACCTCACACTTCTCTGTATTAAATTCCATCTGCCACTTGTCCGCCCATTCTGCTAGCCTTACTCTGTCCTGTTGCAGTCGATTGGTATGATCTTCACTGTTTGCCACACCCCCATGTTTAGTGTCATCGGCAAATTTAGAAATTCTTCTCTGTATTCCAATATCCAAGTCATTTACATATATCAACAAAAGCAGTTGCACCAGCACTGACCCTTGGGGAACACCACTGTCTACCATCCTCCAGTCTGAAAAATAGCCATTTACCACAACTCGCTGTTTTCTGTCCTTAAGCCAATTCCTTATCCAAGCTGCCACTGACCCACCTATTCCATGAGCATCAATTTTATTAACCAACCTTCTATGTGGTACTTTGTCAAACGCCTTCCGAAAATCTATGTAGACAACATCCATTGCATTCCCTTCATCAATCCTCTCTGTTACTTCATCAAAAAATTCAATTGGATTAGTCAAACAGGATCTGCCTTTTACAAATCCATGTTGGCTCTCCTTAATTAGCTTAAACCTCTCCAAGTGTCCGATAATTTTTTCCTTGATTATTGTTTCTAAAACTTTACCCAACACCGATGTTAAACTGACCGGCCTGTAGTTGGCAGAATTGTCCTAACACCCTTTCTTGAACAATGGTGTCACATTTGCCACTTTCCAATCCTCAGGCACTTCCCCCACATCTGGGGAAGATTGGAAAATTATGGCAAGCCCTTCCGCTATCTCCTCCCCCAATTCCTTAGCAAGCCAAACCTTCTTGTTTGCTCTTCAGCCCTCCTGATTTTCTAAGCTGATTCAGTCTACTTGGCGAATTTTGGATTCTCATTGTCTAAGGAATCACTTTGGATTCATGTCTAAGGAATCTCTTTGGATCCTCATTGTCGAAGGAATCTCTCTGGACCTTCATTGTCTGAGGAATCACTTTGGATTCTCATTGTCTAAGGAATCACTTTGGATTCTCATTGTCTGAGGAATCACTTTGGATCCTCATTGTCTAAGGAATCTCTTTGGATCCTCATTGTCTAAGGAATCTCTTTGGACCCCATTGTCGAAGGAATCACTTTGGATACTCATTGTCTAAGGAATCTCTTTGGATTCTCATTGTCGAAGGAATCACTTTGGATCCTCATTGTCTAAGGAATCACTTTGGATTCTCATTGTCTAAGGAATCTCTTTGGATTCTCATTGTCTAAGGAATCTCTTTGGATTCTAATTGTCTAAGGAATCTCTTTGGATTCTCATTGTCGAAGGAATCTCTTTGGATTCTCATTGTCTAAAGAAACTCTTTGGATTCTAATTGTCTAAGGAATCTCTTTGGATTCTAATTGTCGAAGGAATCTCTTTGGATTCTCATTGTCTAATGAATCTCTTTGGATTCTCATTGTCTGAGGAATCTATTTGGATTCACATTGTCTAAGGAATCACTTTTGATCCTCATTGTCTAAGGGATTATTTTAGGGTGATTCTGATACAGCATTGTAGACTGACTTGTCCCCAAGCTCAGCACTGGCCCTACTCCAGCAGCCTCTTTGAAGCACAGGAGCGAATCGCCTCTCGCCTGATCTCTGAATGTGTCGGAAGTGCAGAGGCGTTGGGTTCATGACTTTTGCAGGCGGTCTCGCTGCGTGTTTGTTAAAACTAAACTATGCCTCACACTAAACGTCGGTGGCAAACACCTCTTGTTCCGTGTTCGTCTGAAATATTCATGGTTTCAGCCGGCCTTTGGGGAAAGAGTGGGGGATTGGGATTAATTGGATAGCTCTATCAAAGAACCGGCACAGGCACTTTGGGAAGAATGGCCTCCTTCTGTGCTGTATCATTCTCTGGTTCTATGAAATATAACTGCACAGCAGATCAGAGGCAAACAGAGAAACTGTATATATGACACCTTTATACACTTCCTGTCTTGTTTACTTGTTATCTTTAACATATCTTGCACCCTTACCATGGTATGAGGAATGAACTGCCTGTCTATTCTAAGCGCTGCTGTGTTGTCGTCATGGTGATTTGTAACTAGAATTATGATCTCTGTGATCCTTCATTTCTGGCCTCTTGTCCATCCCCGAATTTTAGAAGGGAGAGAATTCCAGAGCTTAGGGTCTAGACGGCTGAAGGCACGGGCGCCATTGGTGGAGCGATGGAAATCGGGGAGGTACAAGAGGCCAGAATGGGTGGAACGCAGAGATCCCGGAGGCTTGCAGGGCTGGAGGAGGTTACAGAGATAGTGAGGCAGGGGGCGAGGCCATGGAGCGATTTGAAGACGAGGATGAGGATTTTAAATTTGGGGCGTTGCCGGACCGGGAGCCAATGTAGATCAGCGAGCGCAGGGTTGAGGAGTGAACGGGACTTGGTGCGAGTTACGACACTGGGTCACTGCTGAATTTGGTCCCCAATCATAGTTCAATAAGAATGATCTTTCACAAAGACTATTAACCATAAATATGTCCGAGCTGACGATGATATTATGTAGAATTCGCAATATATCGCGATTTTATAAATAAGGAGAAAACACATAGTTTCGTTCAAACAGCTTTATTTCAGCAGAATGCTGTCAGGTTTTCAAAGTGGACACAAGCAGCCTGTAAAATGGCCGCCACGTGAAAGGCAGACAGAAATAAATGGTAAAAGGGTGAGGAACAAAAAACAAAGGGCCAAACTAATTCATAAAAAATGTGAGCATAAAAAAAGCCTGAGGGTTTTATACCTTAATGCGAGAAGCATCAGGAACAAGGTAGATGAATTAGCTGTGGAAATAGAGGTTAATAATTATGATCTAATTGGGATTACGGAAACATGGTTGCAGGGTGAGCAGGGCTGGGAGCTTAACATACAGGGGTATTCAGTATTTAGGAAGGATCGACAAAAAAGAAAGGGAGGAGGGGTAGCATTGCTGGTAAAAGAAGGGATAAATGCAATTGAAAGGAAGGATATTAACTCAGTTAATACAGAATCTATATGGGTGGAGCTAAGAAATAGCGAGGGGCGAAAAACATTAATAGGAGTGGTATATAGGCCTCCAAATAGTAAAATAGAGGTTGGGGAGGGCATCACGAGGGAAATTAGAGAAGCGTGCAATAAGAGCACAGCTGTCATCATAGGTGACTTTAACTTACATATAGATTGGAATAGCCTAATCAGTAAAAATAATGAGGAGGAGGAATTCCTTGAGTGTTTAAGGGATGGTTATCTGGATCAATATGTCGAGGAACCAACTCGGGAACAGGCTATATTGGACTGGGTACTGTGCAATGAGAAGGGACTAATTAGTAATCTTGTTGTACGGGGACCCTTGGGTCAGAGCGATCATAACATGATCGATTTCTCACTCGAAATGGAGAGCGAAGAAATTGACTCAGATACTAAGGTCCTGAATTTAAACAAGGGGAATTATGATGCCATTAGACGGGAACTGAGTAGGTCTGATTGGACAACGTTCCTGGGAGGACTGGAGGTAGATAAACAATGGCAAGCATTTAAAGATAGAATGACAAAATTGCAAAAATTGTTTATACCAATCTGGCATAAAAGGAAATCTAAAAAGGTGACTCAACCGTGGATAACAGGGGAAATTAGAGACAGCATAAAATCCAAAGATAGGGCGTATAAAATAGCCAAAAAAAGCGCCAGAGCGGAAGATTGGGAACAGTTTAAGATAGAGCAAAGGAGGACAAAGGGCTTAATCAAGAGGGGCAAAATAGCTTACGAAAGCAAGCTGGCGGAAAATATAAAAACTAACTCCAAAAGCTTTTATAAGTATATCAAGAGGAAAAGACTGGTGAAAACCAAAGTTGGCCCATTGCAGTCAGATACGGGGGAATATATAACGGGAAATAAGGAAATGGCAGACCAACTAAATGCATACTTTGGGTCAGTCTTTACGAAGGAAGACACAAAAAACCTCCCTGGGATATCGGGAAAAATAGGGACATTTGCAAAGGAGGAACTGACGCAAATCAATATCTCTAAGGATATGGTGTTAAGGAAGCTAAAGGGATTGAAGGCTGACAAATCCCCAGGGCCTGATAACATGCATCCTAGGGTGCTGAAGGAGGTGGCCCTAGAGATAGCGGATGCACTAAGTATGATTTTTCAGAATTCATTAGACTCGGGAACAGTGCCCATGGATTGGAGGGTAGCTAACGTTACCCCACTATTCAAAAAGGGGGGTAGGGAAAAAGCAGGTAATTACAGACCTGTAAGCCTTACATCAGTTGTGGGCAAAATGCTGGAGTCCATCATTAAGGATGAAATAGCGGAGCACTTAGCAAATGGGGACAGGATAGGACAGAGTCAACATGGATTTACAAAGGGTAAATCGTGCTTGACTAATCTATTGGAATTTTTTGAGGGAGTAACTGCTAAAATAGATGGGGGAGAGCCAGTAGATGTGGTGTACCTGGACTTCCAAAAGGCCTTCGATAAGGTCCCACATAAAAGATTAGCAGGGAAAATTGAAGCTCATGGGATAAAGGGGAAAGTATTGACGTGGATAGAGAACTGGCTGTCAGATAGAAAACAGAGAGTTGGAATAAACGGCTCATTTTCTGAATGGCAGGCAGTAACAAGTGGTGTACCACAGGGATCTGTCCTGGGTCCCCAGCTGTTCACAATTTACATTAATGACCTGGATCAGGGAGTCGGATGCAGCATTTCCAAATTTGCAGACGACACTAAACTAGGAGTGGGGGTGGGCTCAGAGGAGGAGACCAGGAAGCTCCAGAGCGATTTGGACAGACTGGGTGATTGGGCGGATAAATGGCAGATGCACTATAATGTGGACAAGTGCGAAGTTATCCACCTTGGGTGCAGGAACGGGAGGGCAAATTATTATTTAAATGGCAATAAATTGGGAGAGGGGGAAGTACAGAGAGACCTGGGTGTTCTTGTACATCAGTCACTGAAGGCGAGCATGCAGGTGCAACAGGCGGTCAAGAAGGCAAACGGTATGCTGGCCTTCATAGCAAAAGGGTTGGAATACAGGAACAGGGATACCTTGCTGCAGCTGTACAGGGCACTGGTGAGATCACACCTCGAGTACTGTGTACAGTTTTGGTCGCCTCATCTGAGGAAAGATGTTCTTGCCATGGAGGGGGTGCAGCGGCGATTCACCAGGCTGATACCAGGAATGGCGGGATTGACCTATGAGGAGAGACTATGTAGTTTAGGGATGTACACACTGGAGTTTAGAAGATTGAGAGGGGACCTCATAGAAGTGTATAAAATTCTGACAGGTCTAGACAGACTAGATGCAGAAGGAATGTTTCCCTTGGCGGGTGAGAACAGAACTAGAGGACATAATTTAAGGATAAGGGCTAAACCATTTAGGACAGAAATGAGGGGGAATTTCTTCACTCAGAGGGTGGTGAACCTGTGGAACTCATTGCCACAGAGGGCAGTGTACGCCAGCTCATTAAATATATTTAAGAGGGAATTAGATATATTTCTACAGGCAAAAGGGGTTAAGGATTACGGAGAGAAGGCGGGGACGGGATACTGAATTGGAGGATCAGCCATGATCTCATTAAATGGCGGAGCAGGCTCGAAGGGCTGGATGGCCTACTCCTGCTCCTATCTTCTATGTATCTATGTAGAACATTCTAGACTTTTCGACAAGCAGACAAGATGGCGTTCCAATAAACATTTGTGCGAGATCGATCAAGACTCAGTACATTTAAGATAATACACGAGACATCATGGGTTTGCAGTATACACATAAATACTGAAATCGGTCTCCCAGGTGCGAATAAGGGC